>CM031237.1:131805122-132246471 GCA_018340775.1 Taxus wallichiana var. yunnanensis
TTCCCACCACAAACTAGCAAGTAGGATATTCCGTGTTCTAGCATCACCTACATAGTGGCCACCTACAATACCACTATGTTCTTCCTCCATTATGTCCTTACGTTCATGCTCTAATACACAATGGCGTAACACCTCATCTCTACCTAACTTGTATAAGTCACCATTGATTAGCATGAATGGTGTCACGCGTATAGCAAGTTGCTTCTTTTCCAAATCCTTCATGCCTTCTGGTGCTATACCAATCCTTAGAAAGATAACAATGTCCTCTAACTCCAATGGCATGTGTTGTAACCTATACAACTGTGCGTCAGACATGGTCTCTTCTATTGTTTTTGCTTCTTCACCTGATTGAATTCTAGACAAATGATCCAATCCAGAATTACTTTTCCCTAGTTTTACCACAACTGTAAAGTCAAACTCCTAAAATAAGAGTATCCATCTACATATGTGCCCCTGTAAGATGGGATTGTTCACCAAATACTTCAAGGCCATGTGATCTATATAAAATATGAAGGGTGTGGCTAACAGATACTAGCGGAAATTTTGTAAGGCATATATCATGGACAAAGCTTCGCTCTTTGTAGTGGTATAATTTTGTTCAGTAGGGGTTAGCTTCCTACTAGCAAAAAAAATGGGATGATCTATTATGCCTTCGCTAGGTTGAACTAATACAACACCAATGGCCATGCTGAGGAATCCACATGTACATGAAAAGGTTTATTCCATGAAGGAAAATGCAAGATAGGCGCGGTAGTAAGTTTCTCCTTTAGTATCTCGAATGCACGTTGCTGTGATTCCCCCCAATAGAATGTACCCTTCTCCTTGAGTACTTCTTCCAATGGTGAGGAAACTTTGGCATACCCCTTTATAAACATCGTGTAATACCCTGTGTGACTCAAAAATCCACACACCTCACTTTGAATGGCAGGTGCTTTCAAGCCTAAAATGACTGCAACTTTAGCTAGATTAACCAACAATCCTTCCTTACAGATTATGTGCCCTAAAAGTATGCCAAAGGGAGTAGTAAATCTGCACTTCTTGATATTCAATGATATACTCAACTATCTACATATTTTAGACATTAAGCGCAGATTGTCACATTGATCTTTAATTAGCCCATAAATGGTCCAATCATCAAGATAGACCTACAAGAAGTTGTGAATAAAATCCTTGAATGCTTGCACAACTATCCTTGAGAATATAGTAGGGGCATTCTTCAATCCAAAGGACATCACAGTATAGGAAAAGCTTCCCCATTCAGTAGTGAATGTGGTATTTTCTTGATCTTCTAGAGCAATCCTAATCTGATGATACCCTAAGAACCCATCTGTAAATGAATATATCTCATTCCTAGGCACTCCTAATATTTATTCTGTGAATGGCAAAGGGAAAGGATCAGTAACACATGTTGCATTCAACTCTCTATAATCAACACAAATTCAAATCCTACCATCCTTTTTGATACTTATCACCATAGGACTTACCCATTTTGACTCGTCCAATGGTAGAATGATTCCAAATTTCAACATATTGTCAATTTCCTCCTTTACTTTATCCCATAAATTGGGATTCATTTGATAAGGTCTCTTTCTAACAGGCGCGCACCTTCCTTAAGCTTTATCTTCATTTCTCCAAGTGATTTATGCACACCTTTAAGTTCATGGTACCCTCTTGGAAATAAATCCTCATAGTCCCTAAGTAATTCTATGATCTTTGCCACTTCTGACTCTGACCAGTAATCTCCAATTATCACTTCCTTAGGTTCAGCATCGTTCCAATATTCATTTTTGTTATCTTCATAAGTTCATGATATGCACGTGTATCTACATCCGCACTATCTAACACCTCACGTGGTCCCTGTGAATTATCAACATCCAATTTCTTGACTTACTCATCATCAATTATATAGACCAGCTTCCCCTTTTCTTTTTCTAGAGTAATGTGCTCAAGTAGTATGGAATCATCTACTTCTGTCTCACCAAATAACTCCTGAATAAGATCTTCCACTTTCCCACTATCTCCCATGGATAAGCGCTTGATAAATCTTAAATCCTTGTTCACTGGTGGTTTAGATGAGAAGAAGTCAAAAGTTTGGATCATCCCTACAGTCAAATTCTACCAATTGTCAGTTTCTCTATGTAATTCAGCATACACATACCAAGTGCGAGTGCAATCTTGTAGAGTAGAATAAAACTGATGCACCCAAAGTGAAGGTGGTAATGCTTCCTATCCTACTATCCAAAGTCTCTCACACTACTGGATATGATGTTGAATAGGTTGATCACCATGATAAGGGAAAATATTTGTAGGTGCATTACTTCTTGAAAACTGGTTGATAAGGTGGTCCCAATCTCTCCCCATTCCAAAATATTATCCTTTTGAACCACCCACTAGAGTGCTGCTATCCCGCGCAAAGTATATGATAGCATATCTCTTCTTTTAATTTGATCAGCCCAATTTTCCTCCATGGCTTGGAAGAATCTAGCCGGATCTTCGGTTCCAGTATATATCGAGTCGAGCGACCTATACATCTGATGAGTGAAAACCATTTTCACAAGAAACCACATGCTTAACTTCACACCCCACCAGTTCATAAGTACCATGAGCCCAATTATCACAAGAAATACTTGTAGTATCATTGATAGATTGAGAATCTTCCCAATGCAGGATTCCTTCCTTATATGGCTCATTGACCTTTGGGTCCCGAATAACGAGTATATAAATTATGTTCAAGTCCTCTTCACTTAAAGGTTCCACATATGGTATGGATTTCCCATCTTTCAAAGGTATTATAACCCTTTCTTCCTTGTTCTCAAAGCTGATATACCCCTTGTTAAACCTCAAATCAGCATTGTTTGCATAACACCAAGGGTGCCCAAGAAAAGTTGGGAAGCTATCTGCTTCCATGCAAGCGCCAATACTTCTAAGTTTCCTATGAACTTGGCCCCTTGTAGAGTGATAGATGCATCCTTCAAAACTCCTATGGGAGTAGCCTTAGTCCTATTTTCCATGAACAATACATTAGATGATGGTTGTAATGGAGGTCTCCCCATTTGTACCCATGCATCCAATGTAAGTACATTCACTTTTGCACCTGTATCAATCAAAATATTGCTCAACAACCAACCATCCACAACAACATTCAAAGTGATTTCCTTGTTGTAGTCAACGCTATCAGGAGGGAGATTTACATGGAGTATTTTTCGTCCAATCTCATTTCCCACATGTGGATTATTCCCCTTCAACCAATTCCCCAATAAAGGAATAATATTCTCCTGACACAACATTCTACATACCTCTCTGATGTCATCAATATCAGAATGGGACTTTTTTGTATCCTTCTTATTCTCCAATGTCCGAGACTACTCTTTTAAGAATTGTATCTCTCCCTAAAGATTCCTGAGAACCTCCATGGTCTCTTGATAAACTTCCTTCTCAAGAGTTGGATCTAGATACCTAGCATGCAAAACCTCCTCCCTAGTGATTGTCGATTTCTGGTGCAATACCTCTTTTCACGTGCATGCCACTTCAGCTCATGTGGTAATATTTACTATTACTACCTCGGGTTCTAGTGTTAACATGGGCATCCAATGATTCTCTACCATGCCCTGGATCCTAACCATCCCTGTGCCTTTGTTTTCTTGCTTGTGTTGTTTACTGAGATGCTCATACAAGTCTAGAAACTCTTCATAACTATGACCCTTTCCACAAAATGAACAGGAGATATTTTGTGGGCATTCACACCAATAGTGATCAGGTGAGCCACATGTATAACAAGTTCCATGAGGGAATTCACCTCTTCCCCCACCTCAGCCTCATCCTCCATATCCACCTCGATATCCTCATCCTCTTTCATGAGCTCCTACAAATATTTCATCATCCCTGTCATAACATGCCCGATTATAATCCCGATCCTAGTGCTCATTATTTCTTTAGAACTATCACCCACACTGGCCTGTCGAACCCAATATCAATGGCATCATGGATCTAGCCAATCAATCTACAATATTTGGTATCATGGGTCGTGGACCTATAAATTTTACAAAAATAAGATACATTCTTCCTGATCATGCGTTGCAAAGCAAAGGGTAGTGACTAGTGTCATGATTCAAATGGAAAATCTCAAAGTCCAATAGTAATGAACATACAAATCTATGAGGACAACTATCCTTGGTGTGGCCTTCCACTTCACAATCTGTACACCATATTCCTGAGCGCATCTCATGATCTGAATTCGCTGATAATTTCTCTAATTGCTTTTCCATAGCGGTTATCTAAGCCTCTAAGAACGGACTAACTCCAGTGTCAATACTCCTAACTACCTCAGTGCGTAGAGCTTCTTCCAACGCTTCATGCAGGTCAGTATAAGTCTTATGTGACAGCGCTCTTTGAAATGGAGTAATCAATCCCCCAACAAACCATTCTACATGTTGACTTGCATGTACGTCATAAGAGAGTTTTGATAAAAGTGTCTTAAAATAGGCATCATACTCACTTACACTTTCATTAGTGCCTTGCTTAATATCCTTAAGTGTGCTTATACTCTTTTGCTCAAACTCTAGGATATGGAACTCCTTTAAGAAAGCATCTTTTAATGCTACATAATCAATCCAAGTTTGATTGGGATCAAACTTCCTATACCAGCTATGTGTGCGGGTGCCTATAATGTAGTAGCAAATTGACTTGCCTTGCGCTTAAAAGTTGTGATACCTTTCATGCACCACAATATTTCACACATATGAACATGTTCAATAGCATCCTCGATACCTATGTACTATGGGAGACGAAGAGACATTTCCATATGAATGTTCTAGGGTTGTTGTGGGCCTTGCCCACCCGATCCATAACCTCTTTGGTTTCCTCTACCTCTAACCACCAGATCCACCGGAACTAGAACTACGCATACCTCCATGACCATACGAATAAGGGCACGTACATAATGCATCATAGATGGGAACTTTTTTGTATAAGTTCTTCTCAAAGTGTGACCTCTTTTCCAAAATTTCATCTACAACCTCTTCCACCATACTTGTTAATGCTTCGGCCTTTGCTCTAGCTTGCTCCTTTTCTTCTGTCAAGCATTTTATCTCGGTATCTCTATCCTTCTTATCATCTAACAGGGCTCTAATAGTTTCCACTTTATCAATATTCCAACGCACAACTTTCTACTAACACCTTAGTTAATGTGTTGCTCACTTGCTCATCAGACATTATATGGTGCTTGATAGTCACATGGTGCAAATGGGGCCCCTTCTTCATCCTGTGTGAAACACATGATTTTTCAGACACGTTGAAATCATGGGATCATCCATAAGAGTCTACATGGTTCATGATAATTACTTGTGTGTGTGTGTGGTTTCCATTTTTGCGTCCATTAGCTCCCATCCATACAAGTCATTAGGATCTAATGTGCTTTGGAACCACACATGTATGGTTTTCCTTAGGTCATCAACATACCTGACTTCGGAGTCTCATAAGTCTCTTCCTCCTTTTTTCACCTTGAGGGCTTACCTTTAGGTGTGTGCTCCCCATTTGACTGTGTAGTATGAGGCACACTGAATGCTCACCCTTATCTTCTCCTATCTCTTATTCACCATTCATTTCTTCTCCTTTAGGCTCTTCTGTATCCTTAGTGTATACTGGAGTCTTCGGTGCATTGTCATCAGATTTATAGTCCTCTTCATCCTTCTTGGGGACATACTTGCACCTTTTTTATTTTCTGGCTCTACCTTCATAGGGAAAGTCCTAGGTGACCTCCTAAGGGGATGTGAAGGTCCCGTGCCATGATTCCTCATTCTTCTTAGCACTCTTTTAAACTGAGTTTCCTCAACAATTTGTTCAACATCTACTTCAATAGTGTTTGTCTCCAAGACTTCCTCATCCGGTTCCTACAATGTAGGGGTTTCTTTGCTTGCTCACTTCTCCTTAGGAGTTCATTGTCTCTTACGATGCACCAAGCCAGCGTTGTCTTCCTTCTCTTGTTCCCCATATTATTTTTCCTCTTCACCTACAAGGGGAGAAATGGGCTCCTCGTCTTGAAGATTTCCAACTATGTGTTTCCCCTTGGGTGTCCTAGGAAGCTTGAACTCATTTTATACATATTTCCTATTTTCTAAGTTGGGCTTCAGGTAAATATAAATCAATGCTCCCTTAGACTTGCCAATTTCAAAACTTGTGGCCTTTAATTTGATATCAACTAAAATTAAATTTTCAATATATGCACACTTACTTGATAAACGTAAGTCTTCTTAGGGTGTGGTAGTCATAGTCTATCTTATCTACATTGAAACTTAACTTGCACGCATCTGAAAACCTATGTACAAATGCTTGGAAGTAGCTCATGGTGAAGGAATAAGGGATCTTACACCAATAGCTCCACTTCCCATCCTTCATCTTGAAACTAAAACAAAAAATGTTTATATACCACAAACTATACTTATTTATTTAATACCGAAGGAAGATTATTGGGTATTCTCCATTCCTCCTCAATCATGGTGCACAATCACTCATACCAAAACTCTACCATATTTTTAAAGGGTCCACTGATAGTCCCATCCCTATTATACTTAGCTAATCTCTCTGTAAGATATTTCTTCTCTTCAGGGTATCACCAAATTTTGTCCTCTGGCCCATCGGGCACTCCAATTTCCACAAATACAAGTGGCAAAAGTATCGTGCCTAAACTAATTTTCTCACCTTGGTGCACTTCCTCAATGATGGTTTTACCAATGTAACTAGCCAAATTGTGAAGTACACCCTCATTCATCTTCTTAGCCATATGTAACTAGGCCTTGTTTACCTGTGACCAACGCTCTTGATTGTTCAACTTTGTAAGTAAGTGTATTTCCACTTTAATAACTAGATAAATCTGCAACTTAAGGATACCCAACCCATGCCCTCCTCCGTATATCCTATTTCCTTCTTTGTTGCTTCTATCACCTCCCTGTCAGTGAGGTCACTAATAAGTTTTGTACCTGAAATCCTTAGTCCTATCAAAATCCAAATACAGGGCATGGTGAGCCTCATTCGTCACCATAAAAATAAAGGAAGTCCTCGTGGACTCTACTCATCATCCACCGGTATAGTTTCTTAGGTTTATCAAAATAGGGGAGCTCATACAACTACAAAACCCCCACCTCGGTCAACAATTTTTCACCCGCATAGTCATATACAACCATGTTGTCCATTGTTCTCTTTGTTGTCTTCACCACCAACAATTTATCCAATTCATCCTTGTTATTTTTGTTCTTGTGGTTGTAATCACTTACCTTTCACTGGAGAATGTGTGAATCCCACTCGTGACCCATAAGAACCCTATCTAGGTATTACATTTCTAAGAAACAACTTTTAGGGGTATCCTCTACTTCAATCTCAAATTCATTTTCTTCCTTCCCCTTGTGGCCTCTATAAGTGCTCTTTTTGGTGCCATAAAAACTTTTAAAAACTTGTTCTTATAAGTGATTTAAGCTCTGCAACTTAAAATTTGCATGTACCCTAGCTAGAAACTGCATGCGCTAGATCAATGCTCAAACCCAAACTATCAATTTTCTGCACCGCACAACTCTACTTCACTCAAAAAATTCTCCCTAAAGGAGTGACAACCAATATTGTGCCTAAATTTGAAAATTCAACTGGTTCAAAATCATTTTTAGGTCTTCGCACTTCACAACTATTTCGCTAGCTCACTTGACTTCAACTCGCTTGAATGCTCTTTATCACAAAGGTAAAAATGATTTCCGAACACCTCCTTATATAGCTTTTCAAAAAAATTATGTATTTATTTCTCTCCATGTAACGCCCATCTAAAAAAACCACTCGAGACAAAGGAACAACCTAAGTTTAGTTAGGAAAAATTATGGAATAATTTTTCTTTGTTCAAGGTGAGACTACAAGCAAGCCTCGAAGAAATAGTTGACACAAGGAAGTACATCAAGGTCAATCATGTTAAGAAGATAAGGTTTTCCATTGGAACAACATATAAAAGACCACATTATAATTAGTGAGTATGATTAACTAAATATAGTTTAAAATTCCTTTAGGTGCTACTTTAATAATTAGGTCAAGTTAACTCTAGGGTTAAGTATTTCTTAATTATACTTAAAGGGTTACAGGGGCCAAAACTATAAAACTAGGCTCTCATTACAAGGGTTTAGGAAAAACATTCCCTTGCCCCATAAGGTGACCCCAAAAGGTCAACTCATGCAAAAGAAAAAAAAGGCAATGAAATTTAGAAAGGTAAGCCTCCACTTACCCACTCCTATATAGGCTTAAAATATTTAAACTACTTTTTCACATATTTCCCATGCTCAAAATTTCCCAAAACCCATCCCATTAGATATGAAATTTCCTCACCTTTCTAGTGATATAAAGAAGTCCTTCTAACTCCCTATAAAACTCAAGTTATGGGTAGGCGGTCTTGGGAGGAAACTTTTCCCCAAAGGCGGGCCCACGGGCCTAGGGGATAAATTTTTCCCAAGGGCATTCGGGTCGGCAGGGCTGGGGAGGAAAGTTGGATTCTTGGTGCTTGGGAAAAAAAAAACTTTACCCCCCCCCCCACATGCTCGCAAGTCACGGTGGGACTCCATGCCCGAAATGAAATTTTTTACCCCGTGCCACAAGGGACACGTGGCATGTCTCGAGCCAACGCGAGGAAGCGGGTTAGCAGGGACAAACATGCATTTTTTCCTTTAAGGATTAAGAAGGCGCAAGGGGTCAAAATCCATCATGCTCTCTGCCAGTGCCTCATGACGCCACGTGTTAGATGTGCATTATATGCGGATCGGTGGGTCGGGTGAGGGAGAATCAAGAAACATTGAATTTTGAAGCGCTAAGGAAAAAAGGGATCTGCGCCTCCGTTGATGCCTATGTAATCCACGTGTCAGTCAATGATTGGCTGTGGGGATGTGGGGCCATGGAGGAAACTTAGAAAAATTTCCAAATTTATTTTCAAAAGTGCTAAGGTTTTAAATGATCTTGTGCCTCCGTTGTTGCCTCGAGCCACATGGTAGCACTTGATTGGTTGTGGGTTGGGTGGAGTGGAGAAAATTAGGAAATTTTGCCAATTTTTTTTTTTTTGAACTTAGATCACCTTTTTCGATGACATGAGGGCTTGCGGGTTAGCGGAGTAGTGGGAAACTTCATTAATTTGTGATTTTTTGGAAAAAAGTGAAAAAAAGAAATTTTTAGCCCACGGATCCACCCAAAATATTTTATTCATTTAAATTTGATAGTTAGATTATTTTTGAAGCCAAATGAAGCAAAATTTCAAAAGGGCATAACTTTTGACTGGGAACTCATTTTTTGGAAAACGAGGACTTTTTGGAAAGCTCTCGATGTCCTCTTTGCACAAAGAAGCTTAAAATTTTAATTTTGATAAATTTCAAGGGTCAATTTTAAGAAAATGTTCTGCAGGCTTAGAAATGTGAACTGGTCTTTTTAATTTATAATTTTTTTGTTCGAATTCGACATTCTTCCATTCTCAACATGTGAACTAGACATGGAGGATTTCTCTTGGGGAAATGTTAGGATTTATTTCAAGGTATAACTTGTTAGATTTATTTTTAATTTGAAAATTCCCAATTTGACAACAAAATGACTGTGAAACTGTCTGAGCCGGTTTTGCAAAGGTTAATGAAAAACTTCTTAAGTGTTTTAGTATGTTTGGGATCATTTTTGATCTTACTTAGATTGTATTAATGTTCCAAAATTCCTTCATAGTTTTCAAGGTCACTCTGGACATTGTTTGATTAATAGTTGCAAGTATTCAGTAAAAAAAAGGATAGAGTTTATACTTGAACTCAAACGGATTCTATTTTCCTTTTACCAAGATTTAATATCTGAATTGACTCTAAACCCTATCTAACATATTAATTTTGTTTTCAATACAAGTATTCAAGGCCAACATACAACTCTAACTCTCAAATCATACATTTCAAAGGAACATAGTAATATAACATTTATTCATGCATATTTACGTTTCAATTTTTCAAACAAAGATTTCATACTATATTTAAAACACAGGTTTCAATGAACACCAAATTATTTGAATGAGATAAAAAACTTCCATTAATACAAAAATTATTTCTTTACAACTTCCTTCTTTCATTCCTCAATTTCAATATATAGAATACAATTTCCTTCTCATTCATTTGAAAAAGAAAACAAAGTACATCTCTTTCACATTTTGAATTACAACTTTCAGAGCCAATACAAACATCTTTCCATCACAATAATATACAAGGTCATCCACTTCAAGTGGGAAAGGGTTACAATAAGGAATAATCTCAACAATGACTATCAAATCTATCTTTTTCCTTTTCTAGAACAACAACATGCAGATCCATCATTCTCCAAGTTGCTCACGATAAAAAGGGGAAAGGAAACTCTCTCCACCCAACCAAGAAATCGAATAAAAAAGGAGAATCCATCCTTCTTCATCGGCCCCCAATCCCCAACCACAATGAAATAAGAGATGTGTTTCAACTCATGGCAACAACAAGCTTCCACAACACACATGTAAATATTACATTTAAAACACAGTCCAAAATAGAATGTAGTTTACAACTACATTAAAACATACAAAACAAAACTCATGCTTCATCATGCAAGCCAAAGGAGCAAGAAACTATGGGGGATGCTACTTATGCCCCCAAAGGGGAAATGGGTATCACCACCTGATTACAAATCACCGGACTATAGTATATCAAAACCTTGACATGCCCTTATGCCTCCCCAAGTACCCCTTTTTCCTCACATTTCCTTATGCCTCCCTAATCTCTTATGGCACCCCATAATGAGTAAAAAAATGCAAGCTATTTCTTTGTAAGGTGGAACCCAAATCCCAACTACCTCCACACTTATGCCTCCCACAAAATATACCCCATAGCCTTCTCCTACACCATTTCTAGGCCATCTACCCAACCAGCCATCAAACAAACAAACAAACAACCATTCACACATTCATAAGAAGAAAGAAGAGTATTTCCAAGAGCTAAGCTCTTACCTCTCCATGATGGAGTTGTCCCAAGTTCCAAAAACAAGCTATTCCAATGCAAGGAGCCCAAAATATCAAGAAGGCACAAGAATTCAACAACCTTCAACTTCTCCAAAACCATAGCTCCAACAAAGCAAAAGTATTCACCCCAAGAAAATGAAGTATGCAAAAGTGAAGAAACCCAAAACAATGTAAGGAATTCAAATTTTATAGGAGAGGGAACAGAAGAGGATGAGGTGGATCCATGTAGGATGCCATATCACACATCCTCAACCCCAACACAAAAGTCAAGTTCATTCTCCAATGCATATTAAATAGGTGGGTGAATAATATGACAGTTTTACTTACACACTCAAATCAAACCCACACCCAAAAGGACTGAAATTAAAACATGTAAAAATGTGCAATTAAAACATTCAACTTGACTTTCAAAAATGCATAAAGAAGGTCTAAATTTAACCCTCCAACCATAGGTATGGTTGGTAAAATAAATTTAAGAGGTGTGGGACAAGTCTAACTTGTCCCACAAACCTCCAAAATCAGCCTCATACTCTAAATTTCAAAGAAGATGAAGTGTCTCATACTCTAAAATCAACTTACATATCTCTTACACATCACTTACACATTTCTTACAACACTTTAATTCAAGGCCAACAAATCTATTAATTACTTTCTTATGACATATTTTAATTAATTAACTTAACAACATGTTTACTCACAATATTAACACACCATTTAATAAATAATGAAAGGGGTCAATGCACCACTAAATAAACACATGCAAACATTAAAAAGGGACCAAATAAAATAAATACATAAAAACCCTTAGTCACATTTGAAGGTAATCCCCCCATGGGAATCCCTACCAACAATCAAACACACAAAAACAATTACAAGTTGCCATGGTGACCTTGTTGAATTCATCTAGAATTCCAATGTGGTTGGTCTGCAATCCCCGATGTGTGTTGTGATATTTTAACCTGCAAAACAAAAACCTTCTTTAGCCTCGTGGCCATATTAGAACATCCAAAATGCATATAAATATAATTTCAAGGTCATCAATATATATGAATCACAACAATCATCAAGACAATCAACAATATCACTTACAATTTCATCAACAACTATATCATCATCAATTTTAATTCAATTTTCTCGGTCTACTCAATATATCCAAATATCACATGTCCTAACAACACATCCATATATATATATATATAACCATGTCCAACAACATGTTAACATCTATATAAAATGTCTCTAACCATCATCATGCATCATATGTGAATCAGAGTCGATAATAGTCCATGCGCTAACATCTAATCATCATACCAAATCAAAACTATAACAATGTCCATGATATAGTCAATAGTGTCATGATCAGTATCAAAAGGTGTCAAAGGGAAGTGGGCAATACACTGCACATACCATCATACTTCACATTAACTCAGTATTTATTTCCTTTTCTACACCCATTTTTTCGAGCCATAGTCATAACCTTCTTGCATCCCTATTACTCCTTGCACAAGCATCCTTTCACGTTCCTTCATGCGCTGAAGTACCTACCCACTGCACCTTTCACCAAGTAGTCTCAAATTTTGTAGCATACCTTGCGTTACACTGTGCATCCATTCCTCCATACATGGTTTTCAATCATGAGTAATATTTCTCAAGCCACACCTTTACTTCAATCACCTGCATAATATCTCTCTATGGATACCCATACTTAGAGACATTCAAAACTTGGTATATGTACCCTTGTATATAGTCCACCCCATAATAAGGGTATGTGTGGTTCTCTGTGCATGAATCCAATAGATAGTAATCAGCTTCTGGCATGCAAGCACGCTTATTACACAAGGCAATGAAGTAAATTGAAAAAGCATAGCAACGATGAAAAAACACATGTAAAAGAAACCTAATTTAAATGGAAATATTGTCTTATTACAAACACCAAGAAGACTTATTTATTGTAGGGATTTAGCCTACTCATTGAAGTAACCGGGAAATTGTGTCTGATATAACGCTTCTAATTGGAAGTGTCTGAATCAAGTATGTAAGTCATAATATACGGTCCCAACCAATGCACCTTAAATTTCTGGGGTGGCACAAAAACTCTGAGTCATAAAGAAGAACCCTTAATATTTGATGATAACTAGCACTTTAAAAAATATATTTCATTCTAAAATATTTGCAAAAAAAACTTGTTTTGAATGATTCAATTATGATTTAAAAGTGTTTATTTAAGTTCCATAATGGGTTCCTATCTTATGATGGAAGAATTTTTCTTCTGATATTTATATATCTCACCTCACCTCTTATTGTAATTTTTTCCCCCACTTAAACTCCTGAGAGTGTTCTAAAACTGTGCAGGGCTCTTTCAAGCATAGTTATCTCTTAAATTTTCTCTCAAACAACCGAATCTCTGTCAGAGCTAAGTATAAATTAATTTTCAAAGATTACTTTTTTGGGTCAGGTATTTCAATTTTCCTAAACAATAAGAAGTGTGGAAGGCCTCATCTATACATACTATATTTGAATCCATCTCCCAATGCACCGGGGAGAGGTTTATGTTACACCTCAAAAGCAGTCCCCCTCATGTTGGAATTTTGTTTGTCCCAACAGGGAAAGGTTTATGCAATGGGGAGAGGTTTATGTTAAATCTCAAAAGTAGTCTCCCTCATGTTGGAATTTTATTTGTCGCTGACACCAGTGGCTTAGTCTTGTATGACAAATTTTGCAGCGAACCTCACAAACCTGTAGTTTTTGCTTACTTATTCTTTACATTACCATTCTTCTTAGGTTCTCTAGTAATGTCATAAACTATACTATGTTGGGACCACCTATTATCACCGATTAACCATGTTGGTGCTCGATTAATCTCACCCCATTTTCCATTTAAAATATCTCATTTTACGGCCTCTGTCACATTCTATCTCCTCGTGTTGTGCTTGAAAAGACTTTCTTCCTTTTTGTTTCCGTAATCAATCCTTTCCTAGGCTAAGGATCAATTATGGACTTATAGTTGATTCCTCGTTTCTATATTCATCCAAAAAGTCTTGTAAATTGGGTGTAAAACTCGGGCTATCCCGTTCTTTCCATTTTCCAGAATCTGGAATGGTTGTCCATGTCATTTTGTCCTAAATACTTGAAGAAAAATGAATGGATGTAGCTGAGGGAATGTGTTTGAGCCTTGTAACATTTCTAAATTCTTTTTCCTTGGAGAAAATTTCATTTCGTGCTCAAATGGTTGTTTTCCTGCATTTTATGGTTTGACAGGTGTTTTTCCCGGTCAAATTTACATCTCTGCATCAAAAGGAAACATGGCCCTTTTTGGTTGGACGTGGCTAGGTAGGGTATCTAAAATTCTATGGATTTCCTAAACCCAAAAATTTTTCCACGTGGAGGAACGAAACTCATTTTAAAGTTCACTTTTTAGTTTGGCCTTGGAGTTGCGCTGGGAGGACAAGTGGAGGTTTCCGCTACTTTTCCTGGACTTAGACAAATGTTTTATGCAGCCAGTAATATTTGGTGGGATAGGGACACGTGGTGAGCCACTCTTAATCAAGGTCTCCACACTTGGGCACCATTTTGAAATTGTGCCATGGAGACACGTGGAGGCTTCCCGGGTCTTCCCATACTTAGAATTTTTTTCAAAAGGTTTTGAGAGACCTGGGACATGTGGAGGAACCGCGAAAGTTTGGAGACTTGACCTTGAGTTTTATTTTTAAAAATCACCAGGAGGACACTTGGATGCTTCCACTCACTTTGCATTTTACTTGGAATTTTCAACGGCCAAAGGAGACTGCCTCGAACTTGACACATGGCGCTTTCCACTGAGATTTCAACTTTCAACAAATTTTTCCGAGCTAGGACACGTGGTGAGCCCATGCTCATTCAAGGTCTCAACTTTTGGGAACCATCCCAAGATGTGCCATTGAGACACGTGGTAGTTTGAAAATTCAAAAGGATGGGGAAGTGCAGTCCATCGGGGGAAACTTGGATTTTTTGCCTCTTGTCATCAAAAGGGTTAAAATTATCAAAATGGCCCTGCAAGCCCGACAAAGGATAAGTCAAAATTTGATGGGAGGGTAAATGGAGGAGATGCAAACTTTTAGAGGAAATATAGAAATTTTTCCTTTTGTGAAAAAAGGGGTTAAAGTTAAGAAAGTGAGTGCGTTTCCATTGGGACCCACATTTGGACACCTGTCTGGCCCATTTTTCAAAGGCGGAGGGGTGAAGCAAAATGAGAATTTTTGCATTTTTCAAAAGGTTGTAAAAGTTCAAAAGGAACCCCTAGGCCCATTTTAAATTGGATCTTCCACGTGGATGGCCCAAATTCAAAGTAGAGCTCAATGGCGGAAGCTATGCATCTGTATCTGATTTTCCCCCCATTTTTCCTAAAAATCTCCCGAGAGATGCGAGTCTTCATGATTTATTGATATTTCCTACATGCCAAGTAGAGAGGAGAGTTAATTTGATATCTAAATTTGGTGAGGAACATCTAGAGACATCTTTTACCATTAAGAAGTGATCTGACTATCGGGTTTGATTTGATCTTCCATTTTTTCCTTCTGGACATGTAAAGAACCAAATTTGATAGATTAGGGGTGGAAGTAGTTGGTGAATTGGAGGAAGAGTGATATACTAGATGAAAGAGTTGAATGTGGGAGATATTCAAAGATATTTTCCCCATGAGAATTGGACAACTTTTTATAGATCTGATTCTGGGAATCGAGATCGAGATCTTAACAAGCACTAGTACATTGAATGTTTTTGTCTTTTGGGGGAAAACTCTGTTGTAAAATGTTATAAATTGCATGAATTTTTCATGCAAAGGGTTAGAGTGTTAAAGGTCAGAAATAATTTTTCCAAGAGAAAAGCTTGATAAAGCCCGTCTTTCTAAGAAACAGTTTGAGAAACCTGTTTATCTCTTTTGTATTAAATTTGATCATGTCAAGGATTGAGTATACTGACCATGTAAAGGCTCTCGAGATTGTTCTAGGAAACTTTCCCCTGATGAATTTAATCAAACTCACATTATTATGTGTTAATCCTAAGAAAAATTGTGTCTACTTAATTTTGAATGTCTGCAAAGAGTTTTTCTTATTTCCGTTGCAATCTAACATTGAAATCTTCATGAATCACACAAGATGTTATCCTTGTGATAGTTTGGTGGCATTCAAAATTTCATTTATTAGAAGAGCTTTCATTTGATAGTGAAATAAACAAATTTAAAATCATTGTGACTTCTAACATGACTTTAAGATTGTTTGTTAGCATTTGAGGGTATCTTAGGCATGATGAAATAGAGGTTGATAATGTTCAGTTAATTTTTTCAATTTTAGCCTTCATTTTGGATTCTTGAAGTTTGTGTTCGTTATCGGGCCTCCATGAAGCACAAATTCTAGTTAAAGAAACATTTTAGTTGTCTTGAAATTGTCTAATATTTCAAGGTGAGATCTGAAAATCAAGTTCATTCTTATCACCACCAAAAATTCATTTAAAAACAACCAATCCAATCCTTTGTACTACCCTATTTTTCCTCTTGTGTGTGTACAAAAGCACAATTTCTATCACCAAAACATGCAGAAAAAATCAGGATTCCAAATGTCTTTAGTAACCTTTGCCTTGTATTGAAAATATCCCCATAATCTGGAAGTGACAACTCGTGAGAGTCAGATTTGGTGTGTTGATCATATTTTCCCAAGGTCTTCTCTATAAAATTTGTGCAAAAGAAGGATTTACCAGCATTATTCAATAAAAGAGGTTACAAAATAGGTTCTCTTACCTTGGTTGAAAGGCACAACCTAAAATAGTTAGGATAAGATCATATCCTTTTAAGGTGTTATCCATTTCTCCACATCTGAGTGATAAAGGACCAGTTAGATCCCATTCCTAGATACAAAATGACTCACTATGATCTATTTGTCTTTAAGCTTCCTATCAAACCTATGATGTTGTTTAGCTTTCTGAGGGAGAATCAATTTGGGTACCAACACCTAAGTGATGCCATTTCTAGGGATATTGTGATTACGCAGTTCATATTCATACCCTGGTAAACACTTCTTATATTTTCTAAGTGCTAATACATTGTTTCAACATCATCCTGTGTTCAGGCCTGTAATAAGTTTTCAAAGTTACAAGTATTGTGTGTAATTTCTCCACTTTCTATAGTTTTTGCACTAAGTTTCATTGATGAATCTGGGTGAAAGAAGGTCATATTATTCCATTTCTAGTTGTTAGTGTTGAAAAACATTTGATAGATCATATTTTTAGTGCATTTTCACAACTAAGGTGGAAATACTTAGTGGCGACTCCTGTTGATATGATTCTTGATAAATACCAGTGTCTTAACCTCTGTCAAGTGAGATTTGTTACTAATCTTTGCAATTTGGAAGGAAGAAGATCTTTCTTTGCTAAGGATCCTACTAGGACATTATTTCTAGAGCTAGGAAAAACAAAGTCAGAAGGAAGAAGAGCCTGGAGAGTTGTTGGAGATCAGTAGTCAAGAAAATAAATCCCCATTGATGAAAGTGATCATCCTATCATTGAAGACTTCCATTCAAGTGATTATGAATCATGTAGTATTTTTGTGGAATTGAATTCTCCATCTGGAGAGGGGCCTTCATTTGAATTTGAAAGGTTTATTTCTCATTCTACCCTTGTGTTTTCCAAAGTTGATAGGGATTTCAAGAAACAAGGCCTTTAGAGGATATCCATTTTGAAAGGTATACTCCTGTGTTTCAAAGACCCCTTGTCCCTTGTCAATTTTTTTCTTCCCCAAGGTCACCTCCTCAAAATAACATGTCCCATCCCCCACCCAGACCTCCATTTGTTGTGAATACTTTTGGTCCTATAAATTTTGTAGGGATGGTTGGTTATCCAAATGTAGTTCCCCAGGATGTAAGAAATAGATTACCAAAGTTCCAAGGAAATAATGTTATAACTGGTGATCAACATTTAAAGCTTTTTATCAATATGATGGAAGACTTTGAGATTGAATATGAAGATGTATATATCAAATTTCTTATCCATACTTTGGAAGAGGATGCAAGGGATTGGTATAAAGCTTTGCCAAATAATTCCATTGATTCTTGGATAGAGATGTATAATGCATTTAGATTGCAATATGGTGATAGAACAGACCCTAGGTTTCTTTTATCAGAGTTTGAAAACATCAAGAAGAATCCTAATGAGTCAGTACATGATTTCAACACAAGATTTAACAAAACCTTAAGAAAATTCCTGTTAACTTAAGGCCATGTGATGAATCATGTTTGATCAAATATTCAAATTCATTTGATAAAAAATATCCTTATTACTTGAGGGACAAAAACCCTACCAATTTGAGGTAGGCCTTCACCATGGCTCTGTAAATTGAGAACAACATCAAGACAATTTGAAAACCTCCTAAGAGGGAGGGTGTAAAACTAATCAACCTAGAAAAACCACAAACAAGTAAGGCTACTGATTTGGAGGAGGTTGTGAAAAATTTGGCAAAAGGGTTGTCAAAGAAATATCATACAAATTAGCTCAGACTAAGAAGAGGATTGGGAAGAGCTCACAAGGTCAACACAAACAACAAGGCCAACATAGATTTACAAATCATCATAGAAATGAGAAAATATCTCATGATAGAGGCAAGGACCTGTTGGATTTGGAAAAAAACATCCCCAAGGAAGGGAAAACATAATGGTGCCTGATCCTTTGGCTTCCAGAGTTGTTGTTGTGGAAGAAACAAATGTCATTGATTAGTGTGACAGATGTTTCATGCCCCATGCTCCATGTGAAATAGATCAGCAAGAATAAGAAGAATAGATGATGATAATGATGATGATGTTTGCATGATGGGTTGCTCCACGAGCTCACAACAAGGGGAAACTTCAATTGAAGTGATAAGTGCTCGAAACTGCTGCAACTTTTTGGGATTGCATTAACTAGGTACCTATTCTTCCTCCCTCTCATAATTTAGAAATAGATATTGTACAAGCTTTTGAGATACCTAATAATGATTTGAATACTTAAGAGATTTGATGATAAAAAAGTATGATGGAGGAATCCCATGAGGAGGAAAGGCAGTTGTTGATGAACGTTATTGTTGCCCAAGAGAAGGAATATAATACAAGGAGTAAGGTTTTCAAAGGGACAGGGCCTCAAGCCAAGCCAAAAACTCCATTGCTTTCAAATATTCCTAAAGAGGCTCCTAAGAAAGATGCACCTGCCAAAGGCCTTGGTATCCCAAGAAAAACTTATGCTTCTCATGCCCAAACTATCAAGAGTCCCATGCCATATTATGAGTGTGTCAACCTCCCTTCCAATGGTGCCTTGCAAAAATATGTCCCTTATGATATTGCCCAAGTCTTGAGTCAGATCAAGATTTCAGTTCCAATTGTTAAGTTTCTTAGAATTCTGAGCACAATAAAAGGGCCTTTGAGTATTTGGAGCTGAAATAGGAGAAGACTACCTTAGGCAAAAATGTAAACATTGTGGAGACTCCTCTAATCATTGAAGGGTTAGAAGCACCACCAGTATTGGAGGAACTAGGTGAACCACCTGAGGTTTATTTGGGGACATCCTTGGTGGAATCTCAGCTAAATGTGGATCCATTCTTCACCACTCTGATCATTAAGGAAAGATTGCTCCACAACTTTATGTTTGATTTTGGGGCATCATGCAATGTTATGCCTCTGGAATTTATGAATGAACTGGATATCAAAGTAACAATAACATATGGGAAGTGCACTACCATGGAATGAATAAGAAGTGCCAATGGTGGGATGTGTGAAAGTTTTGGTGGTGCAACTTGCAGCCTACCCAGGTAAAAACTTGAAACTTGATGTTGTCATTGTTGATTGCCCAACCAAGTGGGGCATGTTATTATCAAGAAAGTGGGCTGCAAGTGTTGGTGGGAGTGTGCAGATGGATATGTCCTATGCCACCATTCTAATTGAGGGCATCCTTTTCAAGTTGTATGGGGAAAACAAGATGTTGCACCTTATTTAAGATCTCAACAATGCATCCTATGAAGTATTGTACACAAGTGTTGATGATGATAACTTTGTAGGATTTTCTGATGGAAAAGAGCACAAAATTGAAGAATGCAAGTGTCTTGAATAGGTAGGATCTCCTTGGACTTTATTGTTTGATGAAGCCTGCTCCAAGTTTGGAAATGGTGCTGGTGTTGTTATGATTTCTCTAGGCTAGGAAAATTTTATTTCTTCCTTCAAACTCAACTTTGAGTGAACTAACAACATTGCTGAGTATGATGCACTGTTGTTAGGTTTGAGAATTTCTTATAATTATGGTGTTAAGACATCATTGTCAAAGGAGATTAGAATTAATTGTCAAGCAAGTCAGAAAACTTTATGCCACAAAAAATAGTGAATGAAACAATACAAGCATGTAGTTTGGGATCTTATTGAGATGTTTGATTCATTCAACATTGTGCATCATGATATAAAGTTCAATGATTTGGAAGATAGACTTGCAGTATTGGGATCTCGGTTTGACAATTGTACAATGTCCCCATATTGTGAATATGATATTGAAGTATTGACAAGACCATCTGTCCCTAACAACATTAAACACTGGAAGGTTTTGATGATGATGCTCAGGTCTAAAGATTTTTCAGAACAAAGGGGAGTTTTCTGATCAATACATTGATTGGGAGCCAATGGTGTGTGCAGCAGAGGGTAAAGAAACCTTGTTTGGAAAAGGCATCATCCAATTAAAAACTAATACCATTCCTAGAGGGTTGGTTGCTCTTGAATCAAAATTTGATAATGTTGATTGCATTATTAATAGACATATAACAGCCTCAAGGGATGTTGAGGAGCATGATCTTGGCACAAAGGAGAAACCAAGGAAAATATGGCTAGGTAGAAATCTCAGCAAGGAGGAGAAACAATCTTATGTCTAGTTGCTGAAAAAATATCAAGACTGCATGGCCTGGTCTTATTTGAGCTAAAAGCATACAAAGAAGATCTATTTCAACATGAGATTCCTTTGGAATCCAATGCAAAACCATTCAGGTAGAAATAGAGGCTGATCAATCCACTCTTATCTCTTAAAATGCAAGAAGAACTAAAGAAACTGAGAGATGGAGAGATTATTTAGCCCAGAAGGTATTCTTCTTGGGTTGTAAACCTAGTACCAGTTAGAAAGAAGAATGGTGATATTAGGTTGTGTGTGGATTTTAGGAATCTCAACAGAGCATCAATGAAGGATAATTATCCTTTACCAAACATGGAAAACATACTAAAATTAGTGATTGGATCTGAGTTGCTTTCTACCATGGATGGTTTCTCTGGATATAACCAAGTTGTGGTGAAGGAATAAGAAATAATTAAAACAACCTTTACTACTCCTTAGGGAACTTATGAATATGACATGGATATCCAAACCATGAAGTTGGTGAGAGGTGTGGGCTTGGCTAAGCTTATGGATGAGAGAAACTTGCAGACCATTGAGGTAAATGAGGTAGAAGAAGAAAGGGTAAGTGTCTTTGAAAAGTTGATGAATTCTGAGTGGTACAAAGATGTGATTTTTTATCTCATACATTTATACTGCCCTGAGTATTTGAGTAAGAATCAAAAAAGAGCTCTTAAGTTGGCTTCCCAAAAATATGTCATTACTGATTATGGGTTAGCTTGGAAGAACCCTGAGGGAGTCCTCTTAAGGTGCATTACTGAAGATGAAGCCCCTAAGATAATTATTGATCTCCATAGAGGATTTTTGGGGGCATTTTACTGGAAAAGTCACCGCACACAAGATCTTGATGGCTAGTTATTGGTGGAAAATTCTCTTAAAGGATAAAACTCTTTGTTTAGAAGATGTGAGAGTTGTCAGATGCTTTTCTGGAAGACTGAAAGCTTCAGGCTCCCTGCATTTGCAGCCTATATCAATTGAAGCCCCATTCAAGCAATGGGGAATGGATTTCATTGGTGAGATTTGAGACCCTTCAAGTGTTGGCCATAAGTGGATTATTGTAGCCTCCGATTACTTTACTAAGTTGGTGGAGGAAATCCCCACCAAGAGAGAAACACACCAAATTTTCATGGACTTTATGTTGAACCATATCATCTGCAGGTTTGGGGTGCCAGTCAAAATTGTTATTGACAATGCCATGAGTTTCAAAGCTAAACCTTTGGTGGTAATGTGCAAAGAATATGGGATCAATTTGACATATGATTATAATTACAACCCCTAAGGAAATGGACAAGATGAGTCTAGTAATAAAAATTTGCTAAAGATTATCAGAACAACTTTGGAGATGAACAAAAGAAAATGGGGTGAACAGTTGAAGTTTGTTGTCTAGGCTGACCGAATTACTATTAAAAGAGCCACTTGGAAAGAGTCCATTTGAGTTGGTTTATGGAACTCAGGCTCTGTTTCCCTTGTATATGTAGTTATCCTCATATTAGTTCATTCAATAGATGGAAGATCAAGAAGTTAGTCCATATGATGCTCGCATTAACCAGATTGTTGAAATTGATGAAGAAAGAAGGGCATCCCACCAAAGGCATGTAAGGTTCAAAGAAAATCTGAAGAAGTTATTCGACAATAAGGTCACTCCAAGAGCTTTCAATGTTGGAGATCTTGTACTTATATGGGATAACATGCATGAAGATAAGGGAAATCATGTCAAGTTTTACGCATTATGGATGGGCCCTTACTCCATTGATATTAGAATTGGTGAACATACCTTCTTCTTGAAGGACTTGGATGGGGAATTACTTGAATTTCTGTTAATGGAAGGCATTTGAAGCATTTCTTGGATTGATTCCCTAGAATCAAGATGAACATCATTTGTACAGTGTATAGTTTGTTGGTTGTTTGTTGTTTTTGTGTTTTTGTTCATTTTGGTCCCTGGTGGCCTGGTTTTGTTGGTTTCTCGGTTTTTTTTGGGGAGACGGTTCTAGTTTGGTGCTCTGTAAGCTGACTCCTTTGCCCAATGGATATTTTTGGAACTTGGTCTACTTTTTTCTTGTGGCACTCATGGGGAGTGCCCATCCCCGAGTCGGAGCTGATGTTGGTGCTCAGATTAATCTCGCCCCATTTGCCATTGAAAATCTCTCAGTTTATGGCCTCTGTCACATTCTATCTCCCCGTGTTGTTCTTGAAAATAATTTTTCTTCCTTTTTTTGTCGTAATCAATCCTTTCCTAGGCGAGGATCACTTATGGACTTATAGTTGATTACTCATTTCTATATTCATCTAAAAAAGTCTGTAAATTGGGTGTAAAACTTGGGCTATCCCATTCTTTCCATTTTTCCGTAGTCTGAAATTACTATCCCTTGTCATTTTATCCTAAATACTTGAAGAAAAATGAATGAATGTAGCTCGAGGGAATGTGTTTGAGCCTTGTAACATTTCTAAATTCTTTTTCCTTGGAGAAAATTTCATTTCTGGGCTCAAATGGTTGTTTTCTAGATTTTACGATTTGATAGTGTTTTTCCCTAGTCAAATTTACATCTCTGCATCAAAAGGAAATGTGGCCTTTTTGGTTGGATGTGGCTAGGAAGGGTACTCTAAAAATTCTATGGATTTCCTTGACCCAAAAATTTGTCCACATGGAGGAACGATGCTCATTTTAAAGTTCACTTTTTAGTTTGGCCTTGGAGTTTGCGAGGAGGACATGTGGAGGTTTCTGTTGCTTTACTCGGACTTAGACAAATTTTTTATGCAGTGAGTACTTTTTGGTGGGATAGGGACACGTGGTGAGCCCACGCTCATTCAAGGTCTTCACTCTTGGGCACCATTTTGAAATTGTGCCATGGAGACACGTGGAGGCTTCCATCGGGTCTTCCCATACTTAGACTTTTTCAAAAGGTTTTGAGAGACCTGGGACATGTAGAGGAACCGCGCAAGTTTGGAAACTTGACCTTGAGTTTTATTTTAAAAAATCACTAGGAGGACACTTGGAGGCTTCCACTGACTTTGCATTTTACTTGGAATTTTCAATGCCAAAGGGACTACCTCGGAACCTGACACATGGCTCTTTCCATTGAGATTTCAACTTTCAACAAATTTTTACCGAGCTTGGACACGTGGTGAGCCCACGCTCATTCAAGGTCTTAAATTTTGGGAACCATCCCAAGATGCACCATTGAGATGCGTGGAAGTTTGAAAAGTCAAAAGGATGGGGAAGTGGTCCATCGGGGGCAACTTGGATTTTTTTCCTCTTCTCACCAAAAGGGTTAAAATTATCAAAATGGCCCGCAAGCCCGACAAAGGATAAGTCAAAATTTGATGGGAGGGTCAATGGCGGAGATGTGGACTTTCAGAGGAAATATATAAATTTTTTCATTTGTGAAAAAAGGGGTTAAAGTGAAGAAAGGAGCGCGTTTCCATTGGGACCCACATTTGGACACCTGTCTGGCCCATTTTTGAAGGTGAGGGGTGAAGCAAAATGAGAATTTTTTTGCATTTTTCAAAAGGTTGTAAAAGTTCAAAAGGAACCCCTAGGCCCATTTTAAATTGGATCTTCCATGTGGATGACCCAAATTCAAATTAGAGATCAACGAAAGTTATGCGTCTGTATCTGATTTTCCCCCCATTTTTCCTAAAAAGCTCTTGGAGATGCGAGTCTTCATGATTTCTTGATATTTACTACACACCAAGCAGAGAGGAGAGTTAATTTGATATCTAAATTTGGTGAGGAAGATCTAGAGACATATTTTACCATTAAGAAGTGATCTGACTATCGGGTTTGATTTGATCTTCCATTTTTTCCTTCCTGGACATGCAAAGAACCAAATTTGACTGATTAGGGGTAGAAGTAGTTGGTGAATTGGAGGAAGAGTGATCTACCAGATGAAAGAGTTGAATGCGGAAGAAATTCGAAGAGATTTTCCCCCTGAGCACCTGACAACTTTTTACAGATCTGATTCTTGGAATCGAGATCGAGATCTTAACAAGCACTGGTACATTGAATGTTTTTGTCTTTTGGGAGTAAAACGTTGTTGTAACATGTTATAAATTGCATGAATTTTTCATGTAAAGGGTTGGAGTGTTATAGGGGAAACTGATTTTCACAAGAGAAAATCTTGATAAAGCCCATCTTTCTAAGAAACTTGTTTATCTCTTTTGTATTAAATTTGATCGTGTCAAGGTGGTTGTAAGTGTACAACCATTGAAAAGCTCTGAGATTGTTCTAGAAACTTTCCCTGGTGATGAATTTAATCAAACTCGAGTTACTCTTTGTTAATCCTAAGAAAAATTGTGTATGCTTCATTTTTGAATGTCTAAAATAGTTTTTCTTGTTCTGTTGCAATCTTACATTGAAATCTTCATGAATCACACAAGATCTTATCCTTGTGATAGTTTGGTGGCATTTGTAATTTCATTTATCAGAAGATATCTTTCATTTGATAGTGAAATAAACAAATTTGAAATCATTGTGACTCCTAACATGACTATAAGATTGTTTGTTAGCCTTTTAGGGTATCTTAGGCATGATGAAACAAAGGTTGATAATGTTCGGTTAAGTTTTTCAATTTTAGTCTTCATTTTAGATTCTTGAAGCTTGTGTGAAAAGGTGTTGATCTGGGCCTCCATTTTATTCGGTTAAAGGAATAATCTTGAAGCACATTGACTAAGCTTTCATTTTCGTAAGAGTTCTCGAGAATCACAAGAAAATCAAGTTCATTATGCCTCACCACCCACCAAAAATTCATTTAAAAACAACCAATCCTACCTGTACTACCCATGTTTTTCCTATGTGTGTACAAAAGCACAATTTCTATCACCAAAACATGCAGAAAAAATTAGGATTCCAAATGTCTTTAGTAACCTTTGCCTTGTATTGAAAATATCCCCATAATCTGGAAGTGACAACTCGTGAGAGTCAGATTTGGTGTGTTGATCATATTTTCCCAAGGTCTTCTCTATAAAATTTGTGCAAAAGAAGGATTTACCAACATTATTCAATAACAGAGGTTACAAAATAGGTTCTCTTACCTTGGTTGAAAGGCACAACCTAAAATAGTTAGGATAAGATCATATCATTTTAAGGTGTTATCCATTTCTCCACATCTGAGTGACAAAGGGCCAGTTAGATCCCATCCCCAGCTACAAAATGACTCACTATGATCTATCTGTCTTTAAACTTCCTGTCAAACTTGTGATGCTACTCAGACTTTTTGAGGGAGAATCAATTTGGGTACCAACAAACCAATTCATCAAGAGACTTTAGGAGATTTTTAATTTTTTTATTTCCAATGTTGTTTATTTGTTAGAGGTAAATTTCATGACACCCAACAAAATTTAGGCTTGTATGAATTAGATAAAGAAGAAAAAAATTACTTTATGCCAACTGGGGACAAAGAATTCTATCAAACAAAAAAAGGTTGCATCCGTACCATATTTTACCTCTCAAACACTCTCTTTTATGCAGTGATTTCAAATGTTGGATAAACAAAATACACAGTAATGAAATTATTCTTTTCATGTATATATCTTATTCCCACATCTAGTTAAGACTACAAGAGTAATTTGACAAAGTATGTTGAGTTAAAAAGTGATGTGATTTGTTCTATTTTGTAGACTTGAAGTTGAAATGGCATGTACCTTGTTTACGAAACACTATTATTACTTTTCCTTGTGTGCCTTGGTTGAAGCCATGGTATTGGCGGTCATGTTCTGTTCTACCCCTGATTCTTTCTTGGCATGAGCAAAGGTTCCAAACAATAGGGTAAGGAAAGCTTTACTACTATTGTACAATAAATCATTTATTCTTTAAGAATTGAATATGCATTTTTTTAAAATGTGTACCTTATAGGTAAACTCTGGAGATGCCTCTAATTCTACTCAAGACGCTATTTTACTTGGTCATCGTGGTTGTGTTAATAATTTTTTTAGTGGATTTCATCCCCCTTTATAAAATCTTTGCCTCATGAATCCTGAGAAGAGTTTCTTACTCTACCCTATATATCTTAAGCTATTAGTTCTCTCAAGTATGGTGGGAAGTTCTTTATTACCATTTTTCCTTATTCCAAGAAAAATTCACGTTGTAATGGGTTGGGGGCTTTACTTATTAGGTTCCATGTCAATTGGGGTTGTTATAAAAAATGCATTCCTACTCCCAGCTTTTCCACTTTTCACCCCTTGGTTAGGCATATTCGGTTCATTCATTTACATGGATTTTCCATTCTACACCAATGGTATAGTAAGAGTGTTGGTTGTAGTAGCATATGCATTTTTTCATCTCCATTTGTATGGTGGGATTTTACAAGCGTGATGACAACATTAGAGTTCATCAAAATATGAACCACAATCTTAATTGATGAAACTTTGTTAAAAGAGTTTGTTCCATACACATATTTTGTTGGAAATGATTGTTCTAAATTCTAACCAACCAATCAGCAACCAGAATCTCAGTCCACGAAACCTTTTTTTTGGGTCACTTTGATTTGAACAGGGTAAACTACTGATTTCACAAAACAGAGCTGAAAATCAACAAAGATGCATATGATTCAAGCATGAATCCCTTGTTCTGCACCATTTTTTAGAAAGCTTTGGTTTTCTCCCATGTGGCTATGGCTAGGAAGGATTCTTTTTTATTTTTGATTTACCTTACAGTTACTCATGGAGGGAAATGAGTGGATGCACCCTATAATCAGATGAGTACTAGTAATTTCTCTAATTCTTACATTCTTTGTTCTAGTTTGCAAAAGCTTTCATGAGTAATTTGACCAATTATTGCAAGATATTTAACCATTCAATTAAATGTTTGAGGGTAATCAGATCAACAATTTTGAAGGTTTGACTTATGATATTTTCTAGCTTCTCGTAGATGTTATTTAAATCTCTATCTATCTCATCATCATATCTATATTATAATGCTCCACAAAAGACTTAGTATTTCTTATTGAGTTTTGTCTTTTTCGTGGATTGTAAAATTCTTCATTCGAGATTATTATTCGAGATGTATCTTTGAATTTTTTATTTGAAAAAAATATAATAGAAAAACTTATAAAAATTTGAAATAATTAATGGGGTAAAGATTTTATCATTTCAAAACTTAATGTTTTTATCATTTGAATTATATCTTCGAGGTACATATGTTTTCAGAGAATAAATGAATTTAATTATATACAACGTATCCCTTTTCCATTATGCGCTACAATACCATGTAGTTGTTGTAGGAGCCTAAATATGACATATGTTTGCATAGGCTGATTAGTCAACATCCAATGATAAATCCACCCTAAAAAAGTGGTAAGCAACCTATTGGTCATTGACCAGTCAACCTATGCAAACATATGTGATGGATAGACTCTTCCGTAGTTTCTCTCGACATTTTTTATCTTTTCCATCTATAAGATTCATTTTGAGGGCTTGTAAACTTGTGCAACATACTGATTTTAATGCCATCAATAGCAATATTGTTGCTTGAAAAACCTGTACTTGCCAGATTTTATTTTCTTCGGAGCATAATAGTACCATTTAGAAACTTATATCATTCATTGTTATCTCATGGACATGGAATTCCATACGCTTGAATTATGTTTTTTTCCCGTATTTTATCTTTGTAGGTGGACAACTATTTTCGGTGGTGAACACTATTGAGATTGAGCTACTAGTTCTCATATGCTTTTTTTATGTCACTCTTTCACCGGAAACAATTTTAGTTTTTTCCATCATGAACCATGATCTCCTCCATTTGTTATTCTCTTTTCTCATTTTTTTTCATTTCATGCATAACATTCCACTCTCTTCAACATAAAATTCTTCATCACTGCCCAAAGTCAACCTCTCTTGTGTGCCTATTGATTAGCGTTCGCATTGTACACATTTGGTGCAATTGTTAGTTTATAACCTATTGAATCTATAGAAGCCTTGAATAAGGCCCGTTTATAAGATATATATAACTATATGTAATTGCATTAATTGAACCATTATAGACCGTGCAAGTACATAAGAGACATGGAACATTATTAATGAACACTAGTAATAAGATACATTAGAGATATATTAGTAGTAGCTATATTTTACCATCCTTATTTATTAGGTGTTTACAAATGATTGTGATAGATGGATGGATCCATAGAGTCAAGTAGGAAGGATGTCATGGATTATTGAGGTTGGCCGAGGTAAGATTTCTTCCCACAAGCCTCCAAAATCAGCCCCCAAGGAAAAACTCAAATTTCTAAGAAGGTGGAGTGTTTCACAAGCAAAAGTTAACTTGCACATCATTTACATATTACTTACACATTACTTACTCATTCTTACAACACTTTAAATCATAACCAACAACCATATTAATTACATTCTCATGATACCTTTTTAATTAATTAACTTAACAACATGATTACCCATAATATTTACAACCATTTAACTACTAATGAAAGGGTCAATGCACCACAAAATAAACACATGCAAAAATAAACTAAGGGTCCAAGTAAAAGAAGATACATAAAAATCCCTTGGTGCATTTAAAGGTGATTCCCCCCATGGGAATCCCTAACACAAACAAACACACACAAACAAACATGGTTGCCATGATGACCTTGTTGAATTCATCTAGAATTCCAAAGTGGTTGGTCTCCAATCCCCCGATGTTTGTTGTGATATTTTAAACCTGAAAAATACAAATACATCCTTCGGCCTCGTGGCCATATAGAACATCCAAATGAATATAAATATAATTTCAAGATCATCAATATATATGTGAATCACCACAATCATCAAGACAATCAAAAATATCACTTAAAATTCATTAAAAACTATATCATCATCAATTTTAATCCAATTTTCATTTTCTAGGTCTAATCAAAATATCCAATTATCACAAGTCTGAACAACATCTACAATATAACCATGTCAAATAGTATATCAACATCAATATATAAAAAATGTCTCTAATAATCATCATGCATCATATAAGAATCAAAGTCAACAATAATCCATGATCGAACATCTAGCATCATACCAAATCAAAACTATAATAATGTCCCTGATATAATCAACAGTGTCATGGTTTGTATCAAAAGGTGTCAAAGGGAAGTGGGAACTACATTTACATTAAGGTTCTTCTTAGATTCTCTAGTAATGTCATAAACTATATAGTGTTGGGACCACCTATTATTAGGGATTAACCAGTTCATCAGGAGACTTTAGGAGATTTTTAAATTTTTTATTGCCAATGTTGTTTATTTGTTAGAGGTAAATTTCATGACACACAACAAAATTTAGGCTTGTATGAATTAGAGAAAGAAGAAAAAAATTACTTTATGCCAACTGGGGACAAAAAATTCTATCAAACAAAGACAAGGTTTCAACCGCACCATATTTTACCTCTCAAACACTCTCTTCTATGCAGCGATTTCAAATGTTGGATAAAAAAATACACAACATTGAAATAATTCTTTTCATGTATATATCATGTTCCCACATCCAGTTAAGACTGCAGGAGTAATTTGACAAAGTATGTTGAGTTAAAAAGTGATGTGATTTGTTGTATTTTACAGAGTTGAAGTTGAAATGGCTTCTACCTTGTTGACCAAACACTATTATTATTTTTCCTTGTGTGCCTTGGTTGAAGCCATGGTATTAGTGGTCATGGTCTGTTCTACCCCTAAGTCTTTCTTGGCATGAGCAAAGCTTCCAGACAATGGGGTAAGGAAAGCTTTACTACTATTGTATAATAAATCATCTTATTCTTTAAGTATTGAATATGCATTTTTTTAAAAATGTTTACCTTGTAGGTATGCTCTTAAGATGCCTCTAATTCTACTTGAGACACTATTTTACTTTGTCACTGTGGCTATGTCAATAATTAATTTTAGTGGATTTCATCCCCTTTATCAAAGCTTTACCTCATGAAGCTTGAGCAGATTTTCTTACTCTACCCTATATCTCTTAAGCTATTAGTTCTCTCAAGTATGGTGGGAAGTCCTTTATTAGCTTTTTTCCTTATTCCAAGAAAAATTCACACTGTAATGGGTTGGGGATTTACTTATTAGGTTCCATGTCAATTGCGGTTGTTATAAAAAATGCATTCCTACTCCCAGATTTGCCACTTTTCACCCCTTGGTTAGGCATATTCGGTTCGCTCATTTACAAGGATTTTCCATTCTACACCAATGGTATAGTAAGAGCCTTGGCTGTAGCAGCATATGCATTTTTCCATCTCCATTTGTATGGTGGAATTTTACAAGTGTGATGAAAACATTAGAGTTCATCAAAATATGAACCACAATCTTAATTGATGAAACTTTTTTAAAATTCATTTTTTCTATATGCATCTTTTTCTCGGTAGTGATTCTTCTAAATTCTAACCAACTAGTCAGCAACCAGAATCTCAGTCCACGGAACCCTTTTTTTGGGTCACTTTGATTTGAACAAGGTAAACTACATATTTCACACAACAAAGCTGAAAATCAACAAAGATGCATATTAGTCAAGCATGAATCCCTTGTTTTGCACCATTTTTTAGAAATCTTTGGTTTTCTCCCATGTGGCTAGGAATGATTGTTTTTTCTTTTGGCTTTACCTTACAGTTACTCATGGAGGGCAATGAGTGGATGCACCCTATAATCAGAAGATTACTAGTAATTTATCTAATTCTTACATTCTTTTTTCTAGTTTGCAAAATCTCTCATGAGTAATTTGACCAAATATTGGAAGATATTTCACCATTCAGTTAAATGTTTGAGGGTAATCAGATCAACAATTTTGAAGGTTTGACTTCTGATATTTTCTAGCATCTCGTAGATGTTATTTAAATCTCTATCTATCTCATCATCATATCTATATTATAATGCTCCACAACAGACTTTGTATGTCTTATTGAGTTTTTTCTTTTCATGGATTGTAAAATTCTTCATCGAGACTATTATTTTGGATGTAATTTTTTATTTGAAAAAAATATAATAGCATAACTAATTAAATTTTGATATAATTAATGGGGTAAAGCTTTTATCATTTCAAAACTTAATGTTTTTATCATTTGAATTATATCTTCGAGGTACATATGTTTTCACAGAATCGATGAATTTAATTATATACAACGTATCCCTTTTATCTAGTGTTGCGCTACAATACCATGTAGTTGTTGCAGGAGCCTAAATATGACATATGTTTGCATAGGCTGGCTGGTCAACATTCAATGATAAATCCACCCTAAAAAAGTGGTAAGCAACCTATTGGTCGTTGACCAGTCAACCCATGAAAACACTTGTGATGGATAGGCTCTTCCGTAGTTGCTCTCGACATTTTTATGTTTTCCATTTATAAGAATCATTTTGAGGGCTTGTAAACTTGTGCAACATACTGATTTTTAATGCCATCAATAGCAAGATTGTTTCTTGAAAAACCTGTACTTGCCAAATTTACAATGTGTTTTGTTGAGGAATGTTTAATTTTCTCACCCTTCATTGGAATTTTTTACTGCAGATTGCTCTTAACTTGATGGCGAAAACATGTTGGACTTACCTCAAAAAAAAAAAAATGAAAGATATTTTTAAGAGTGAAAATGAATCTGGGACTTGTTTTCAAGCCATCCCTCCATTTGAAAATTCGTTTGGTGGTGATACATTTGTCTTTAATTCCTTATCGCATCCAAAAATATCCTAGAATACACATTACAGTGTGATCCCCGTTTTGTTTCAAGTTGTTTTCTTACTACAATTCAACCTTGCTATTTTTGGCTTCCAAACCTTAATTCTACCATTCTCCATGATTATTTCAGTTACGCATTGATTGTTTAACATTTTTTTTTTTTTTTTAATGTTAAAGTATAGACCTTGTTATTTACACAAAGCTATAATAAATACACCAGTTCAGTTGCTAATGGCCATCCTCCTGCCATGTTATGGAGATTACAGTGCTTGGAGGAAGCCAACAATGTTGAAGATAGGGTAACTAGACTTCCTCTCGGTATTTTTTTTACTCATAGTATTGTGTATTGCCATCAAATAATCCACATCGTTTTCCAGCAAATATATGTCGCTTTATAGTTCCTCCGTTTGGTGGGAGTATAGTTAGTGTATGTTTCTTCACAATTTTCTAGTTTTTCCGAAATATAATGTATAAGAGAAAGTGAAAAGAAAAATAATTAAATCATGAAATTCCGATAAAGTAAATTAAGTCCACAAACATAATATTATGGAAAATTTAGTTAAGCATTTTTATTTTCCTCGGAGCATAATAGTACCATTTAGAAACTTATATCATTCATTGTTATCTCGTGGACGTGGTAGGGGGACATCTATTTTCCGTGGCAAACACAATTGAGATTGAGCTACTCGTGCTCCTATGCTTTTTTCTGTCACTCTTTCATCGCAACAATTTCAGTTTCTTCCATCATGAACCATGATCTCCTCCATTTGTTATTCTCTTTTCGTGCATAACATTCCACTCTCTTCAACATACACTTCCTCATCACTGCCTCCAAAGTCAACCTCTCTTGTGTGCCTGCCTATTAGCGTTCACATTGTACACTTTTGGTGCAATTGCTAGTTTATAACCTATTGAATCTATAGAAGCCCTGAATAAGGCCCGTTTATAAGATATATATACCTATATGTAAGTGCACAAATTGAACCATTGTAGAAAGTACATAAGAGACATGGAACATTATTATTGAACACTGGTAATAAGATACATTAGAGATATATTAGTAGCAGCTATATTTTACCATCCTTATTTATTAGGTGTTTACAAACAAATTGTGATAGATGGATGGATCCGTAGAGTGAAGTAGGAAGGATGTCATGGATTATTGAGGTTGGCCGAGGTAAGATTTCTTCCGGCGAGAATTTGAGTAAGCGCCGAGACCCCGGGCCAGCACTGAGCAATGCAATTTCCCTTGGCGCAGTACTGTGCACTGCTGCCGCACCAGTTGAACTTGCTGCAGCATCTTCCAGCGTTGCAAAAGAAGTTTCCACTCGGACTGCATGTCGGATCCGCCATGACCATCGCCACATTAAATGCAAACATAATTACTAACAGTGTCACGCTTATTTTGTACTTGTACACAGTATCCATCTTCTCTTCTGCATATAAACATTTAACAAACAGCAATCTCAATTAACGTTAGCTAGTATATATCTGCATTCAAACCTCAACAAAATTGCAGTTAACGAAGTATTATTTCTCATATACTATACAAAGATGAGTATAAACAGATATCGTCGGACATACCGAGATTGCAAATCGATCGATGCTTCTACGCTGCATTTTGTAATGACAGTGACAGATATATCGAGATATTTTTGGTCAGCCAATAGCTTTACCTTTGAAAATGCATTCAGTTGATGATTACCAAATTAAACTACTCCATTAAATCCATCACCCTTCATAATCCTCATTGAATCTGTTGACAACCCTCTTTTTCAACTCCTTGGAGACGCACATTATCTTGAGCATTATTCTTTTAGCGGCCTCCACAACTGCTATTGAAAAATGGTTAGAGAATGATACTAGTGATTACTTGGAGGGTTATTTTAATAGCTATGCCTATTCACCCCCTCTACAAAGAACTCCTCTCCTCCTCCCTGCATTCTTCCATCTTGGATAAGTCCAATCAAACTTTGCATTAGGGAGTAACTCGACACTTATCCAAGGTCTTCTTTGCAAGGGTCATAATGTGTGAGCTCCTCAAGTTAGTCAACCTTTATTTTTGCTGAAAGCAAGCCCTAACTACCTTTTCCTTGAAATCCTTTGTTGTTGCATACAAACTGAGCTAATCCAACAATCTTGGCCCCTAACTTGTCTATACACCGAGCTCGAATTGATATGGACCAGACCATTGTGAACCCATCACGCCCTTTGGAACCAATGTGGCTCCCATAGAGCCTACTTGAAAACCTACATTGCAAGTCACGAATTGAAATTATCCTTTGAGATCAGTTAAACACTTTTCAACAAGTTATGCCTCAATCTCAAATATAATCCATCTCAACCCATATCGATCTCGTGGCCACTCTCTACGCTCGATCTATTCCAAATCATGTTGTGCATGCTCCCAATTGGGGGCTCTACCTTCCAAATCTCTGTAACAAAGAAGCAAAAAAAATAAGGCGATAGATAAAACATTTGAAAGAATTCCAAGAAAAGGCTAGAACCCTAAACGATAATATTAAATATTTTGTTTTTAGGTATTTATTCTCAAGTATTCGTTGAGCTAGAATCACCGACTTGGTAAAAACTTGGGATTTGACATTAATAGTATTATAGTTGATGTGGATCAAGCTGTAAGAGGTTGAAATACCTCCAAAACACACAAAAATAGTTTACAAATAAAACCAGAAGCTTCAAAATAGATTTATTATCTTTCCGGACTCCACTCTAATCTTTTACACAATTACGATCTTCCTTTTATTTCACATCTGCTCTAAAACCCTAAAATGCCAAAAATTACCTACAATAAAAACACCTCAGATGGACCCCAAAACTTCTATGCCAAATATTCCTTAATAAATTAATTCTCATGCAAAAGTTTGAGTTATTCTAAAAAGCACAAGAAAAGTTTTTTAAACTTCAAAACCTAGCTAAAAGCGAAAATAACATTCAGAGCCAATTTCAGACAACTAGATGAAGGAATCCGACCCCGAAAATATGTCGGAATGACCACAACATAATAGGAAAGGTTAGCCCCAACATAATACTAATGAATATCTACCATCTTGGAAAATTTCAAGACGATCCAACGCTCGGATCAAAATTTATGGCCTTCACAAGCTATGCTCCCGCATCATTCTCCCTGGTTGAAAAGAATTCAGCTCTTGTGAATTCAGTTGGCGGAATTCATCTAATTTTACATTGTCAATTTTATTCAACTCTAACTCGGGTTTCCCAATATTGTGCATTACTAACTTTCAACTCTTCCCTCACTTCATCCCACAACTATAGAATATGTTTTACAAATGCTTCTACATCATCACTAGTTTTATCTTCACTGGGTAACGCAATTAGATCTAGGACCTCCTTGGGATTCCTATAATAAGGAGACCTCCTGTTGACCTATTTATTGAGCTATAATAGGAAAAAATAGCTTATGGAAAAGCTAAGTCCCATTGTTTTGTATTTTCTCCAACTCTGCAACGTAGGAGACTTTCAAAGATTTGTTCACAACTTCTATCTTCCCATTAGTCTGGGGGTGATATGAACTATTGAACTGTAGTTGTGTCACCATTTTCCTCCACAGAGTCTTCCGAAAGTGAATCAAAACTTTGTGTCCCGATCTCGAAGTGATTGTTATTGGAACTCCATGCAGTCTAACCACTTCGAAAAGAAAACTAATCTGAATCTGTGGAAGCATCATTATGTGTTTACAATAAATGAAGTGTGCAATCGTAGAGAATATATCAACCACCAAAAGATAGAATCATTCCCTCACTGTGTGTTAGGAAGTCTTAACATGAAATCCATACTCAAATCAATCCATATCCCTGTAGGGACAAGTAATGGCATATACAACCCAATATTCTATGCATGGCCCTTACCTATTTGGCACACTCTACATCTTGCTACAATCCTACTTATGTCCCTCTTTACCTTTGGCCAATAATACTTCTCTACAACAAGAGCAATTGTCTTACTTATACGAAAGTGTCAAACCAACCCACCACAATGCAATTCTCTTATAATATTTTCTCTCATTAAAAAATAACAGGAAGCATAATTGTTTCCCCTAAATAAATAAAAATCCTACATCAAATAACCAAAAGAACCACTACCTACTAAAGTAGGGTCCTTAAGTTGTCTCATAACATCACTAAAATCTGGATCAACTTCATACAATTCCTTAACTGTTTCAAACCTTACTACTTCATTTTCTATTGTTGTCAATATTTCTACACGCCTACTCAAGCAATCAACAACATGGTTATGCTTACCCGACTTATTCTTTAAGAAAAAAATATATTATTAAAAAAAATGAAACACATTTTTTATGCCTACTATTTAGTTTCTTCTGCGTGTTTACATACCTCAAGGCTTCATGGTTAGTAAAGAGTGAAAATTTCTTAGCTACCAAGTAATGTCTCTAGTTCCTTAATTCTTGAACAATAACATAAAATTCCACATCATGAGTAGAATATTTCCTCCTAACTTCATTTATATTTTAAATTAATAATTCCACTGGACATCGTTATTAACTCAGCGTAGCTCCAATCTCAACATGTAAGGCATCAAAGTTAACCTCATTTTTTTGCTAAAATCTAGAAATACCAAAACATATGCTTCAAACACTTTTTCTTCAAAAATTCAAAACTATATGTTGTTGCCTTGGTCAATACAAACTCCTTCCCCGTCGTACACTTTTTTATGGGTGCAACAATGCTATTGAAATTCCTGATGAATTTCCTATACAAATTTGCCAAACCATGAAAACTATGAACATCTATCACATTCCTTGGAATAGGCCATTCTAAAACCATCTTACTTTTTCCTCATCCATCGTCTGATATGAAAAATCCCAAAAAAAACAAGACTCTTCTAAAGAAATCTACACTTCTTTATGTTTGCATATACAGACTCTTTAAATAACAAGTCTAACACTAATTTCATATGTAATAATTTTCCTTCCACTGTCTTACTGAATATTAGAATATCATCAAAATAGACAACAAAAACTTACCATTCTAATCTCAAAGTACTTTGTTCATGAGCCTCATGAATGTATTGGGTGGATCAAATATCCCAAATGACATCACCATCCACTTGTATAATCCATCTTTTATTTTGAAATATGTTTTCCATTCATCCCCTTCATGGATACCTACTCGAAATTTAATTTTTCTTAAATATCCGTCTCTTACTAGGACATCCATCATATCATCCAATCTTGGAATCATAAACTGATACTTAAATGTGATTTTATTTATGGTCCTGATGTCTACACACATTCTCTAGTCTCTATCTTTTTTTGAATTCAATAGCATTGGAGTTGCACATGGACTCATACTTTCTCTAGTAACCCTTTTTGTATTATATTTGTCACTTGTCTATTCAACTCCTCACTCTGTGTCAGACTCCTCCAATAAGCTTCCTGGTTCGGAAGGGTCGATCGTGGGATTAAATGCATATGGTGTTGTATATCTTGATTTGGGGGTAACCCATTTGGCATCTCATCCGGTATGAAATCTTTGTATTCTTATGGATTTCTCCCTCCATCATGTGTAACCTTTCTATCGTATTGCAAGGCCTCCCAAAGTAATATATGGCATACATCTATTAGGATAACATCACACCAAACCTCATCCTTGTAGGTATTCCAAATCAAATACTTTATAAGGCATCTTTTATCTATGGTTACCTCATTTCCTTTCTTGAACCATGATGTACGATAGGGATATATGTGCTTCTCACATTTTAGATTTATTTTATAAACCGTCATAGTTAAAACTATATTTTCAAAACTACCACCATTAATAATAATTTTGCATACCTTTCCTCCAGAGGTGCATCTTGTTCAAAATAAATTTGTTTGTAGCTAAGAATAATCACCAAAATAATTCTATTCTTTCTCCTTCTTTGAGACAGTGACCATCCTCCTTATCATGATGATTTCACCAAAGTCTGTGGCAACCTCCATTTCTTCTTCCTCTTCAACTTTAACAAAATGTACCCATGGTGGTTCTCCTTTCCATTTATCCTATGTTCGTGTTATCCATATTTCACCCTTGAGATAAATAATGGATAGAATCATGACCCTGCATGGAAGGAACTGAGAAAAATCATTCAAATCATGCAAATTGGCTGCAAAAAGATTAAGCAAGAAAGTGGCGGGGATGAAGAAAGAGCCAAGGATCTTGAACAGAAAGAAACAACTCTGTCAGTCTGATTCTATGCCTTAAATCCATTCTCCAAGCTTCAGGAAGACTCAATAATGAAATTGCAGGTTTAGAGAAGAAAGAGCAGTGCCAAAGGAGAAGCCAGATGTAAGAAACAGAAGAAACGGTGAAGTTTTGAAGTTTTGGGCTTGAAGCAGTTCGGGAAAAGGGCAAAAAATGACTAAGTATGGAGGAGACAGCAAAAGAGGCCACGTGTCCCAATGACGCTTCTCCAAAAGTGAATCCAAAAGTAGAAACTCAAACTTGCACTAGACCCTCCAAAGAGTTGGTCCCAAGGCGGAGACCCAAATGAGCATGAGCTTGCCACGTAGCCCAAAGTCTAAAAGTAAGAAGGATAGTTGAAAACTCCATAGAGTAGTGGAGGCCAATAAATTTCAAGTCGACGCTCTTCCAAAGACAAATTTTTGGTCGGGTTTGCAAGCATGTGCGGTGCCTCCACGTGTCCTAAAAAGGGGTAGATTTAGTTGAATATTCAAAGCATTAACAGGCCAGTGGAGGTTGCCAAATGTCCTAAGGGTGATGTTTCAAGGGTTAAAAGGAGAAAATATTTCCAAATGAGCACCAGAATGACACGTGTCCAAGGGGAAAGTGGGAAGTTGGGGAAAAGATAGTTTTCACCCTTTTCCTCGAAAGGAGTAAAAGTTACAGAAAGGCCCGCGACTCCATTGGGAAAAAAGTCAAAATTTAGACCTGAGTCAAAGCCAAGGTGGGGAGTCAGGGAAAAAAGTGAAAATTTTCCTTCTCATCCAAAAGGCGTAAAGGTAAAAATAGGAGCACTTTTCCCAGCCAACCAAAGGGTGCCACGTATCCATGTAGAGTTTCTTATGTTTTGCATTCCTTTGCGAAAAAGGAAAAAGGTAAATTACGGGCCTGTGGACCTGAATTTTTGTTCCAATCTGGCTGCCACGTGTCCCAATCAAAAGAGGGATCCATTTTAAAGTTATTTCTCCCACCCATTTGTATGGAATCGATGTAAACTTCAAAGGGGCATATCTTTTGACCCAAGGCTTGAAATATTATAAATCTAACATCATTGGAAAGATCACGATGTCGTATATGCCATAGTGGGAGTATGAAAATTTAATTTTGAAGAGGTTAGGTGGGGAAAAATGGAGAAAAATCTTCAAGATTTCAATACAGGATCATCAGTCTCAATAACCAGATCGGATCCGATCTATTTCCTCCGTTTCCTCTTCCTTCAAGGCACCAAACCAAAGATTGATGTAGAAAAGATGGATTCGGGGTAGATTTTTAGCAGAAAGAATTAACAATAGTGGCTGAGATTCGACCCACATTTTCCCGCTTCTCTCTCTCTCTTTCTTATCTCCGATCAAATCTATAAATTAGGGGGCATGATTCATTCTAAAATTTGTTGTTGATTTTTCTTCTCTGCCTCTCCCTTCTTTTCTTCCCCAGGGTCGAAATGGAGTTTGAACCTCTTCCCCTCCTCTATAAATGGTGATTTTTCCTCTTACTCACGTATGATGTGTGTGCAAATCTTTGAAGCAATACAAAATGTGTTTTGTGATGCATTTGTCCATCCTTGCTCATTTTTGGTTGTGTCTTCTTGCCTCTCTTCATTAGGGTATATGTGCATGTTTTGAATGTTTATTTGTAAATCTGGGAGCTGTGTTCATGGAGTTTGGAACATTTTCTATGTTAAAACCATCTCTGGTTTGCGATGCACTTGTTTATCCTCTCCATTTCTCACCTCTCCTTGTTCTATTGCAATTTTGGTAGATGATTAGCATTTTCCTTCTCTAGTGTATCACCGTTTTAGTGTAGGCTCTAGTTTTCCTTGTTTTCTTTCTCTCCTTGTCTCCTTGGAAGTTAGATTAGGATTAGATTAGCTCACCTACACTGGAATAGCTTGTGGCAGGTAGATTAGGAAGAGGAACCAGCCTTCTCTGGAGGGTCATTCCCATTTGTAAGTCCCACATCTTGGGGAATGATCCAATGTTATGCAAATCACACCAAATGACCCGCCTTAGAAAACAATATCCGACCACTCATTTGGGGGTGTTTTGATTTCGTACTAACAATTTTGGCATGCCTAGTGGGACACTGGGGATAGATATTTCATCTTCTCTTAGTGTCTTAGTTAAAAAAACAAAACTTACACCACCATCTGCCACTAATAGTTTTGGCACGCCCAGTGGGACCTTAGAGGTCTTCATTTCATTGCAACAAGGTTGATGTGCACCTGTTACAATATCAAGCTTATCAGAAGCTTCAAATTTGCATATCTGGTGAATCCATCTAGCTTACAACCAATCTTTGAGTTGCAGACCATGTTTTCCATCCATTTCAATTTCATTCTTCTTTCCATCTCTTTCATCCTTTCCATTCCATGAAGATGTGCAATCATGACTTCATTTCCACCATGGAATTCACATTTACAACAACAGTATATTGAACCTCCAATGTACTTTACAACTCCTTCAAATCAACATAATGAGTAGACTCAAAATTAGCATGATTACCTCTATGAACATCGAGCCAAATTCATTTTGGCCATGGAGCTTTCCAAGAGTAGGGGTATGCAAATAATGAAGACAATCAAATACAAGATGCTAGTCTGCTAGAGAGGATCAGAAAAATGGAGGTTGGCATGGTTCAGTCAAGGGTCATAACACAAATGAAGGCATTTCATATTACTTTCAGGGCACTTTCTCCATGGGAAGGCTCTTGTCCAAGACATTACAACCCTCAGGAGAAGCTAGACTTCATGGTTGAAATGTTGCCCCAACTTGCACAATGGACTGATGAGATCGAGGATTATGAGTTGGATTCAAGAAAACCTTGTCAATGGGTAAGTCCACCATCTCATATTTTTTCTTTTTCTCTTTCTCGAATAGCACCATTTCAACCAAGCCCCAATTTCCAAGTTTCCGATTCTTGGCCCAAGTGTTGATTCCATTTCTCCATTCCCTATTCTTCCACCCCATTTCATTTCCTTTTCCCCTTTCCCTTCCAAACAATCATCCCCTCCAAACAAACCATAAGTTCCACCTCCTCCCCACCAAAAACAATTGTAAAGCTGGTTGAACCCCAACCTATCACTCCTCTTGATTTCCCAAGTCCATGTTGGGAAGAGACCCAAGAAACCAGTCAAGGAGAACAACAAGAAGAGGATCCCAACAGAAAATAAATGACAAACAATCTAAAGAGTTGGGCTGCAAAATTTGGGTTTACAAATATCCCCTTGATGGTCAAACCAATGGAGGAGGTTAGAGTTGAAGAAATAGTGGTGGTTGAGGCTGATTTTGCAGCAGAAGAAGAACAAGAACAAGAGGAAAAGGATCGGCTAGTCTTTTTATGGAACTTTTCCTAAAGAAGATACTGATCTAACACAAGTTGCACAACTAGTTGAAGAGGAGCGACAATCAGCTCCAAGTCCCATTGAAGAGGAGTAGATGGGAGAGATCAAATCAGAGTTGAGGCCACTCAATGAAGAAAGCATCATTGGATAGTCCTTTCTTTCATTCAAAGGGCCTTATTTGGTTAATAAACCCATGATGGAGAAGGACCATACATTTTTAGAGGCTCCAAGTGAGGAGCAGGCCACAAAGGAATCTTTAATTCTTCCTCCCACTCCATCTCCTTTAATCTCTAATGTTGAGGAAGAGTTTGATCTTTCAAACTTCATGTTTGAGGATGAGGAGAACCATGGTGATCAAATTACAGATCAGGAGGACATCATGGAAGAGGTTGAACATTTGCAACAGGGAAGCAATGAGGTAGTTTATCTATCTGATTTGGAGGATTGTTTTGATGAGGAAGAACAAGTTGAGTTCTTATTGTTTTCTCCTTCTCTATCCACCTTCCAAACACATGAACCTACTATCATGGAGAGCATTCAACTGGAACAACCTACATTTTATAGCAGCTCTTTGGACTTAAGTTTGGGAGACTCAAACCTTCCATGATCTTCATAGGAGGAGGAAGAGAAAGAGTAGAAAGATCCCACCATTCCTTCCACACCATCCATCCAGGAAGGTCCACAAGAAGACTCCATTTTTGGAGTTGAAACTCGAGAACAAGGGGACATTCAAAGGACCATACCTTCCCCAATCATGTATTTGGCTTCATTAGAGCCAAAGGAGAAGCCAAAACTAGTCATGCCTACTTTAGGGCATGAGGATGAGCTAAAAAGCACCAAGGATCAGCTGTCATACCTCTTCAATCCAAATGTAGAGAAAATAAAAGAGGTATTGGTTTTTTCTACAGTTGATACTTTGGTGATTTGGGTGGAAGATCAACTTGTAGTTAGTTTTTCACTCATCCAGCCAGCCATGTTCAATGACAAATCAGTTTCATGGCTGCCATTTTTGAGGAAGGGAAGCTATTTCTCCCTGCCAGTTGCAGGCTTTGTTTGAGATCCCTTTTCTCTTGGTTAGATTAGTGTAGGTAGGTTTGTTTTCAGCAGAAGAAGTGGTTATGAACACTCTGCATGTCTCATTTAAGGCATGTGTGATTTGATATTTGTATATAAGTTTTTTTTGTGTTGCTTCGTAGGGGAATGAGGCTAGGATCTTAAACTATTTAATGTAAGAAGGCTCATGTTTTCCTATAACAGTTGAAAATTCCAAAAGAAACAAATGCAAAGCAAGTAAAATCTATTTTGAGGGACAAATGAAAAAAATGAGTCAAATCAATTTTCTACTCTTAGAAATCATTGTTAGAAGGTTTTCTTATGAAAATTGAGAGTGTAGGCTTGGGGACGGTGAGACATAGAAAAGGTTTGCAGTCAGTCTCACGGTGGCTCAAGGATCAGCTCCATGTTTATCAAGCAGAATCCATGACAATGGATGCTTCAAGGCCACTTGTCTCTTCATCTAGCAGGTATATGTCCCCATAAGTCACCAAATTGTTATCCATATTTTTCCCCGAGCTAAATATTGGATCAAATCACGACCCCACATGGAAGGAACCCAAGAAAACTCATTCAAATCCTACAAATTGGTTGCAAAAAGATTCAACAACGAAGTGGTGAGGATGAAGAAAGAGCTCAGGATCCTGTATAGAAAGAAACGACTTTTCGGGCCATTTCTACGCCTTAAATCCATTCTCCAAGCTTCAAGTAGACTCAACAATGAAATTGCAAGGTCGAAGAAGAAAGAGTAGTGCCAAAAGAGAAGCCAAATGGAAGAAATAGAAGAAATGGAGAAGTCTAGAAGTTTTTGATCTTGAAAAAGTTCAGGAAAAGGGAAAAAAATGAATAAGTATGGAGGAGGCAGTGAAAGAGGCCACGTGTCCCAATGACGCTTCTCCAAAAGTGAATCCAAAAGGAGAAACTCAAACTTGCGCCAGCCCTCCATGTAGCAAGTGGTCAAAAAGAGTCAAGGAGCGGGCATAAAAGCTTCAAAATTGGCGAAGTATGAATGTGCTAGTGGAGGGTCCCAAGTGTCAGCCTAGCACATTTCCAAGAGTTGGTCCCAAGGCGGAGACCCAAATGAGCGTGAGCTCACCACGTAGCCCAAAGTCTAAAAGTAAGAAGGACCATTGAAAATTCCACAGAGCAACAGAGGCCGATAAGTTTCAACTCGACGCTCTTCTAAAGGCTAACTTTGGGTCGTTTGCATAGCAAGCGTGGTGCATCCACGTGTCCTAAATAAGGGGGCAGAGTTAGTTGAATAGTCAAATCATTAACAGGCTTGTGGAGGATGCCAAGTTTCATAACGGTGTGCTATTTTAAGGGTTAAAAGGAGAAAAGGTTTCCAAATGAGTGCCAAGTGACATGTGTCCAAGGGGAAAGTGGGCAATAGAAAAAAATTTAGTTTTCACCCTTTTCCTCGAAAGGAGTAAAAGTTACAAAAAGGCTGCAACTCCTCTAGGGAAAAAGTCAACATTTAGACCCAAGTTAATGCCAAGGTGGGGAGTCGGGGAAAAAAGTGAAAATTTTCCTTTTCCTCCAAAAGGCATAAAAGCAAAACTAGGAGTGCTTTTCCCAGCCAACCAGAGGGTGCCACGTATCCATGAAGAATTTCGGGGCTGCGGGAGATTCTTAAGTTTTGTGTTCTTTTGCAAAAAAGGCAAAAGGTAAATTATGGGCCCATGGACCCGAATTTTTGTTCCAATCTAGCTACCACGTGTCCCAATCAAAAGAGGGACCCATTTTCAAATCATTTCTCCCACCCATTTATATGGAATCGATGAAAACTTTGAAGGGGAATATATTTCGACCCAAGGCTCAAAATATTGCAAATATGACACCATTGGAATGATCTCGATGTCATCTACGTCATGGGAGTCTGAAAATTTAATTTTGAACAGGTTAGGTGGGAGAAAAATGGAGAAACAACTTCAATCTTTCAATGCATGATCATCAGTCTCAACAACCAGATTAGATCCGATCTATTTCCTCCGTTTCCTCTTCCTTCAAGGCGCCAAACCAAAGATTGATGCAGAAAAGATGGATTTAGGGTAGATTTTAGCAGAAAACATTAATAATGGTGGTTGAGCTTCGACCCACATTTTCCCACTTCTCTCTCTCTCTTTCTTCACTCCGATTGAATCTATAAATTGGGGGACAAGATTCATTGTAAAATTTGTGCATTTTTCTTGTCTGCCTCTCCCTTCTTTTCTTCCCTAAGGTCGAAATGGAGTTCAAACCTCTTCCCCTACTCTGTAAATGGAATTTTTGCCTCTTGCTCACGTATGATGCTCTGTGAAAATATCTGAAGTAATAAAAAACATGTTTTGTGATGCATTGGTCCATCTTTTCTCATTTTTGGTTGTCTCTTCTTGCCTCTCTTCATTGCAGGTATCTATGCATGTTTTGACTATTTATTTGTAGATCTAGGAGCTGTGTTCATGGAGTTTGGAACTTTTTTTGTGTGAAATCCATCTCCTGTCTGTGATGCAATTGTCCATCCTCTGCATTACTCACCTCTCCTTATTCCATGATAGTTTTGGTAGATGATCAACGTTTTCCTTCTCGGTGTATCACCGTTTTAGTGTAGGCTCTGTTTTTCCTTGTTTTCTCTCTCCTTGTCTCCTTGGAAGTTAGATTAGGATTAGATTAGCTCACTTGCACTAGTATACCTTGTGGCGGGTAGATTAGGAAGAGGAACTAACCTTCTCTAGATGGTCATTCCCATTTGTAAGTCCCATGACTTGTTGAATGATCCAATGTTATGAAAATCACACCAAATGACCCGACCTTAGAAAAGTAGATCTAACCACTCATTTGGGGGTGTTGTGATTTCGTACTAACATTAGGATAGTGTGGACACTCAAAATATTTGTGCCCTCTTCACCGTAACATGTATACTTCCTTTGGGAACAATTTGATCCCCTTCCTCCATTATACCATCTTCCCTTTTGAAACCCCCTACCTTTTTTGTAATTACCATGGATTTGAATAGAATATTGATACCCTTTTGCATTAGGGGATTCACCTTTTATAGAATCAAATCTACCTCTACCTCTCATTGGGGATGATGATGGCCCTTCCTTCACAACTCTTCTAAAATTATTCATCTTGTTCTTTTCTTCATATTTTAATGTAAGTTGATAAGAACCATCCATGATATGGATCCAAAGTATACTCATCTCATTTTGTTGGTATAACTCAACCCATTAATATAGATTGTAGCCTTTTGTTTTTTAGACTAACCCTAGTCCACCCTGAATGACAAGTTCTAATTTCAATTATTATAATCTCTAATGTTGAGATCCTTTTTTCTTAGGTTTTGAAATCTTTGAAAGAGTGTCTAAGAATAATCTATAGGAATAAAATTTTCTTTCATCTTCTTTACCATTTTATTCCAGTTTCCGATCTTGCCCTTTCTATTTCTATCTTTCATTTTGGAGGTGATCCCACCATATCAATGCATTTCTATCCAACTTAGTGCATGTAAACTTTACCTTCTTCTCCTCAAAAAGGGTTTTCCACTCAAAGAAATTTTGCATATGATTCAACCAGTCAATCAACTCCTCTGGTAGTAACTCTCCACCATAATCAAGAACATTAATCTTGATGTCATCATTCTATCCCTCTAAAGCTCAGATCAATCTCTCCTCAAATGGTCTCTCATTCAAGGTGTCTTCATCTCTCTCATTTTATTCCTCATCTCCTCCTTCATTCATTAATGGAGGTACTTTTTAGTATCACTATCTGGGTCTGCATCCTATTATCCTGTTTAGTGATTTCAGTTAAAATGGAGATAACCATAGGAAAATTTTGAAAAAATATCTTAAAATTCCCTTTGAAAGAAATTTTCGGGTTTCGGGTTTTCATTGCATGAAAACATGTTTCTTGCATGTTACATGTCTCATGTTTCCTGAAACCCAAAACCTGATTACCTAAGTCCTTTGTGTCTAGTTTTTGAACTTCCGAACATCAGAGCATGTTTTTCCGAATGCATGTTTCATGTCGCTGGTTTCCCAAAATCTGAAACCTGAATTGAATCAAATCCTTTGTATTGGATTTTTGGACGCTCTAAGCATGATGACATGCCATTAATGTCTAGTTGTCTCGCAGTTGGAACACGGGTCAAATGAGGTGTAATTAATACTAGGTTATTATAAATAGTTGGTTTTACACGTCATTTGTTACCTTATCATTTTTTATGCATTGGATTTTCGTTGATGCTTCTTCTACCTCCAAACCCGATCGAGCTTTCCGATCGATTTAACCATTCATTTTTTATCGTTTTGCAAGCTAGTTGAAGGTATTATTCTATTCTTTCTATTTTGAAGCTTTTTGGTTATTCATGAGGTTTTTGTTTGGGGTTTCCATTTCATTTCCTCCCCCATTTATGGTTTAGGATTTTTAGGTTATTTTTCGTTGTTTCTTGTCTTTTTCCCATATGGGTTCTTGTTTGAAGTTCACCCCTAGGTTATTTACTTATTTTTCATAGGTTGTAACTTATAGTTTTAAAAAATATTTTGGAATTCCTAAGTGATCACGAGGTGGGAATTTTTCATAGTCTAACATGTCAGAAACCCGATATACTTGTTTCAAGTTTTGCAGGGTGCACTCTTTCCACCTTGTTTCATGTTTTTCTAGGTGGTCGACATCCATCAAGATCCTTAGTGTGTCAAAAATTTCTACCTGCTCGACATCCTCCAAGTTCTGCCATGTGTGTCGGGTTTTCCTACTTTTCTGACACTTCCTCACCTTCTGAGTATGTCGGGTTTTCATTGATGCTCAACATGTCCTAATTTATGAAATACACTCCATTGTGTCAGGTTTCCGAAGGTGTTTTCCAAGTCTCAAAATCCGATTAGTGTGGTAGGTCTGTGCTCTTATCCAACAAACTTTCAAGCTTGATTTCTCTTCCAAAAATCATCAAGGCATTTCTTCTTTGAGACTCCTCATGTCAGACCCTAGCCAATCTAAGGATAAGTCAGATAGGATAGGAAAGATGAAGTATAAGTTTCAAAAGATGGAGTCTTCTTCTTACGTAAGCTAGAATTATGACATTTAGGACACAGAGCTTGGCAATATAGATATGGAGGAATTATGGAAGAGAATTGAGGATTCTTCTCAGAATTCCTAGATGAAGTCTATAGCCCGCATCAGTCTCCCTCTTGCAGTAGGATTTCCAATATAAGCTCAATGCCCTGAATTCATCCTGGCCTATGCTTCCAATTATGACTTAGCCTCCCACTCACTAAGAAATCAAGCAGGAGATTCTATAGTGAAATTAGATGGTGGTTACTTTGATCAACTCCTAAGGTTGCCCAACTTTATGGAATATGTTTATTTAAACCTTAAATCAACACAAAAGGCCTAGGACAAAGATTAGGAATACTACATCAAGCATGTAAACAAGAAGTTATTGATCAAGGCTAAGCCATCCATTTCTAGGTTTCCCAAGTTGGTCCTTAGGATTGATTTTAATCTCAAAATCAGTGATATCATCACCTTGCTGAGTCGATTATTTGGACTCCCAGAGTGAAAAGATTTCCAAGGGTGGATGTACCAGTTCATGGTCATCTTAAAGAAGAATAACCAAGGGATTTATTGGGGTAGCCTAATAAGTGATGAGATGGAATCCCAACTGAAAACAGTCTTGTCTACCGGTAAGTTCTATATGATGTCATGCATCACCTATGCAGCAACAGGCATGAGGATTTACCCAAGGTTATATGCAAAGGGAAACTGAGCAATGGAACACATGTATTAGTACTTCCCTCAACTGATAATAAAAGGGTCTAAAGACCAATATAGAAGAGTGAACGATGCCTTCTTCTATGAAAACATTTATAGGTTGGATCCTGATCTCAAGAAAAGAAGGGTTTCTGATGAAGCATGGGCCGAAGCGTCAAAATGGGGTTGCATATTCTTACAATTAAATAAGTTGACTTATCTTCAAGTGGTAAGGTTCCATGGAAACCCTTTCCATTTTCCTAGGTTCCCAGGTGACAAACTGATCCTTATAGAGTTAGTCAGACAATTGTTGGATTTTCACAAATTCCAACAAAGCAGGCACAAAGCCACCATCTCCTTCCCTTTTTCCATTGAAAGGTATACATGTTCTATAGTGGTAAAGACTAAGAATGTGGTGCATGACCTTTAGGATAAATTGAAGAAACATATGAATATCAGGTAGGGATTCGACATCTGAGGAGTCTTCAAGTCATATGGAACCTTGTATCTACATGTGCCCAATGTGGAAGACATCTCAGTTGATCTTCGGAATTAAGTTGCCATCCGAAGAAAAGACAACAACAGATCGACGCTTGAATAAATTCAGATGTTAGATATAGCTGATATCCCTGAAGGCACCATGGGCAATGAAATTTTCTTGGACACTAGGTATGAATAGGTGGATGGATACGAACACAGATTCCCAGCCATTGATTGGTCTGTTTCTAAAAAATCTTCTATCACTCAAAGGGCTGCTCAGATTCTCTTCCATACTGAGGCATGGATATTTAATTAGGGAATGAGTTATAAGGAAAAGAAATTTTCAAAAATAGCTACTTTAGAATCGGGACCCTCCAAGGGAGAAAGGGAAGAGATAAAAGTCCTACCAAGAGGCAGATAAAATTTAAGTTTGTCAGAAGGGGAGAAAATTAAGGAGCCACATCATCTCGCCACTCCTTCACAAATAGTTGAGGTACTGGATTCACCTCCTCCACCAAAATAATGAAAACTTCCTTCAGAAGATGAGGTTGGTCAACCTCTTGTTTCACCTTTTTTTGATTGCTCATCGAAGGTAAGTCTCTCTCTTGCTTCTCAAGCTTTGACTTCAGAATCCTTACCTCCTCCCTCCCAATCTTCCTCACCTCATATTTCTACGCCAATTTCATTAGCCATGGCCAGTCTTCTCTGACCTCTCACCTCCTTCTACTGGATCTAAGATGGCTATAGATATGCCTCCTCCTTCTGCACCTTCATTCAATGAATCTATCCCCACAGTCACCACACTTGCAGTCATCTCTACTCCATAAGTAAAACTTCCTCCACTGTAGATGTAATCGTAACACCTACCATAGGAGAAACTTCTTCCACTATACCTCAATGGTTATTTGATCAAACCAAAAAGAAGAGGAAGGTGGTAGTTCCTCTACTAGCCTTCGACTTCAATTCCCTCAAGGCCTCTCTCCAAAACGCCAAGAAACCCAAAACGGTTTCAAGGGTTTCAGTGGATGCCTCAGGACATAAGTTTATAGAGATTGCCACTCCTGTGGCCAAAAAAACAATGGAGGATATAATGGTCACTGATTATCAGATCACAAGGGTTGATATAGGAAAGGTAAAAATAGAAGGAGCACAACAGGATGTGCAGGATGCCATGAACATGTTGTGCCAAAAGCTAAAGGAAACGAAGTTAAGAAGAGATGAGCTAAAGGAGAAAGTTGAATAGTTGATGGAAGTATTGCTCAAGCTCTCAAATCCTTCTCAGTCATAACCATCGTCTTTTACCCCTACTCCTATCAAGTTTGATTTCTCATCAGTACCTATTATTATAAAGATAAATGAGAAGGGGAGAATGGTTGATGAATGGATTCAGAGGCTACTCCTTCAAGAAATTAAGATTTTGGAGCTATTCGTTCCCACTCTTGAAAATAAAAAATGTTTCTTCATCAACACTCAACTCCCTGATGTGAGCTTCTTATTAAGAAGTTTTTTTATTCCCAATTTGGCTACTCCTCAATCTACAACCACTGAAATAGAATTATCTCATTCTGGCAGGAAAGATCAGAAGAGAATCATCTAAGCCTAAAAATCAGAGTTCTTCTCAAAGTACTACTGATCCTATGATCCAAAATATGGCCAACGACTTGATTACTTTGAAGAAGCAAATGTCTCAACAGGTGACCAATGTTCCTTATCAGGATATTCCTAGATGAAATTTCAACAATACCAATGGTGCTCCCATGAGAGATAGGAATCGGTTGACTGCTTCTGAACCAAGGCTAGCCATTGAAGCTCCTCCTAGTTTTTGGTGACTCTGCTGGGGAATACGAATTTATAAGACTATCCTATTGGTTTCCGGTGACTTCGTATTTTCCTTATTATTGGTAGATCCATTTCCCAATTCAAACTGGCAAGAAATATCTTCATTCGGTCAAGCTGAGCTAGGGGTGAAACTAATCCATTCTTTGATCTGCTACAACAAAAAATTTCAAACTTTCCCCCAATAGTGTTGTATCTAGCCAAGAAAGAAGTTATTCACTTATCCGAAGAACTCGGGTTCCTCAAGAACAAGAATATTTTGCAACTTGTCATGTATTATTCTTATTTGATACTCAGATTCTTGTGCGCACTTCATTAAGAAGGATGGTAGCACAACCTCTACCTTGGGTGTGGCTATTGGTCATCTTTCCCTAACTCCGTTGTTACATGAGCTACCACATGGATCTCGTAAGAATATTCCTAAATTCAACAGTGATGGGAAGCAGCACCCTGATGAACACATTACTTCATTCTTTGTAGCATGTGGATTCCTTAGAGTAGCTCATGAATATGTTTCTGTTTGACTCTTCATTGAAACATTGCATGGTGTAGCAGTAGAATGGTTTTACCATCTTCCGAATGCATGGATTACCAACTAGGCTACCACAAGATCTGTATTTGAATCAAGGTTAAAACCAACTGAAGATTCTCATGCCTTGTTAGCACAACTTACACATATGAAGAAGGAGTCTCATGAACCCATGTGGGACTTTGTGGCCAAATTCAACAAGCTAATTCATAATATTCTTGAGATATTCATTCCCACTCTTGAAAATAAAAAATGTTTCTTCATCAACACTCAACTCCCTGATGTGAGCTTCTTATTAATAAGGTCTGTTATTCCTGATTTGGCTACTGCTCAAGCTACAACCACTGAAATAGAAAGATCTCATTCTGGCAGGAAAGATCAGAAGAGAATCATCTAAGCCTAAAAATCAAAGTTCTTATCAAAGTACTATTGATCCTATGATCCAAAAGATGGCCAATGACTTGATCACTTTGAAGAAGCAAATGTATCAATAGGTGACCAACGTTCCTTATCGGGATATTCCTAGACATAATTTTAACAATACCAATGGTGCTCCCACGAGAGATAGGAATCGGTTGACTGGTGCTCAACCAAGGCTGGCCATTGAAGCTCCTCCTATCAACACAATAGTGGAAATAGTTGGAGAAGATGAAGAACCAAAAGATTAAGGTTCTCACGAAGCTTTAGAAGCTTCAAGATATGTTGATGAGTCTTTTGACGATTCAGCTGACGAATCCAACATTAGGTACTTGGAATACGAGGAAGACCAATGCGAGCATGATGGTCAGACATTTGTAGTTTTCACTCGAGCTCAATCTCAGAACCCTAGAAATCTGGTTTAAGGCTCTAAGGAGAAAGGTAAAGAAGCTACCATGGTTATGGCTAAAAGAGGCTATCCTATCTCAATGCAAACTGAAAAGGAGACAACTAAAAAGGTAAATTCTTCTTCCAAATCTCTTTCTCCTACACCCAAGATCAACACCTCAACTCAGACAAGTATAACCAGAACTAAGCCCACCATCATTCCTTCATATACCACTTTTGACATTATTGATCATGTAAATAAAACTAAGATCCAAATGTCAAAATCCGAGTACCTTCAATCAAATCCTGAGAAATTTGAGAAAATTTCCAAATTCATTAGAAGTAAGGTTGTTATCCCTTCATCATCAAAAGGTATGTTGCCTAATCCCACTCAACCTTTACCTCGGAATAATATGACCTCTGTTGCTTCTTCGGGAAAGATTAAACTGTTTTATTTGTCCTTACTTATAAATGGGTTTAAACTCATCAATTGCATAATTTATTCGGGAGCCTCAAATAACGTGATGCCAAAAAAAAGTAGCGCATGCCCTTAGAGTTACCTTGGCTAAATCTTATGGCTGGTGTTACTCCATGGAAACCAAAAAGTCCCCTTGATTGGGCAATTCAAGGATGCATAGTTTGCATTTGTCACATTCCCATAAAAACAAGTAAAAATGACAATCCTAGTTGTTGATATCCCAGTTGCTTATGGTATTTCTCTTAGGAAGAGGTTTTTACAAATATGTAGAGGAGAAATAAATATGGACTTAACCAAAGCTAAAATTCTAGTGAATGGAGTCCCTCGTGTCCTCCACCCCGAAGCACAAACGAAGTACCTGGTCACTAAATCAAATGACCCCAAAGCTCAAATTCTCTTCGAATATGTAGGCTTGGGAAATTATTTCATGACATCGGCGGTGCTTTCTGTAGGTACTAAGGAAGAAGATCCTAATGCTATTTGGACCCTCTAGTTTGATGGGAGATGTTTAACTACTGGTTCGGGTGCTGGTGTGGTTCTTATATCTCTAGATTTTGACATCTTTCGCTTTTCTTTCAAGCTACAGTTTGACAATACTAATAACATGAATAAATACGAAGCCTTGTTATTAGGATTAGAAATAGCAAGGAAAAATGGAATCCAAAATCTTAAAGTGTAGGGAGATGCTGAGTTGATTGTAAATCAAGTAAGGGGGATCTATTAGGTAAAAAATGATCACCTATGGCATTACAGGAACAAGGTGTTGGACAACATAGAATGCTTTGATGCTTTTTCTATCAAGGCGTTTTGAGAGATTACAATGATAAATTTGATTCTTTAGTTGTGTCTGCATCTCTTCTCCTTCCTCACCCAAAGTTCAAATAGGACAAGTATACCATTGAGATTGTGTATCGTCCAAGTGTTCCAGATAATTCAGCACATTGGCAAGTGTTCAATGATGATCAACAGATATTGTATTTTCTTGAGAAAGATGATAATTTTAGTGAGCTTTATTTTGAAGGATCAGAATCAGATTTCCATGAGTCCATCTTAAATTCATATCAAGAGATTAATGGTGAATTCATCCAACTCAAAGGCAATAAGATTTTGAAGGGATTAGTTTCTCTGGAAGGTCTGTTTGACAAGCATGACCATTTTATTCAGGATAAAAGGTAAGCTAAAGGTGCTTCCTCATTAGAGGTAGATCAAGTTAATTTGGGATCTTCTGACCAACCAAGGATGGTAAACATCAGAAAATGTTGTTCTCTCTGAGGAGAAAGGAAGATTCACTTCACTCCTAAAAATATATACGGACGTCTAGGCATGGTCCTATGCAGATCTGAAGTCTTTCAAGCCCAAGGATGTGTAACATAGTATCCCTTTGAAGTCTGATGTTAAACCCTACAGGAAGAAGCAAAGGAATTACAACCCAAAGATCTCAGGGACTATTCTTGTAGAAATTCAAAAGATGTTATACGTAAGGATTATCTTCCCAATTCATGATTCTACCTGGGTTGCTAACATCTTCCCCATCAGAAAGAAGAATGGTGAGATCCAGGTTTGTGTTGATTTCTAGAACCTTAATCAGTATTCATTAAAAGACAATTTCCCATTGCCTATCATGGATAGAGTATTGCAGACTATCACGGGATCAGAAATGTTATCCATGCTTGATGGATTTTTAGGGTATAATCAGATTGAGGTAGCCATTGAGGATCAACATAAAACAAAATTCACCACCCCATGAGGGACCTTTGCTTACAGAGGAGACTGCCTTTTGGTTTGATTAACGCTTGAGCCATGTTTCAAAGAGCTATGGACTTAGCTTTTAGAGATTTGATGGGAAAGGTCATAGTTGTATATTTGGATGACTTGACGGTCTTCTCTAAGAAGCAAAGTGATCATTATGATCACCTGGAGCAGGCACTCTTAAGATGTAGGCATCATGGGATTTCATTAAATCCTAAAAATTCATGTTTGGAGTAACAAAAGGTAAGTTGCTGGGTCATATCGTGACTAAAGAAGGAACCAAGATCTAGCCAAATCATCGGGTTAAGGCCATCCAAAGCCATACCCTACCTACAAAAAAATTGGGTGCATTCCTTTTTCAGAAAGGTCAATTTCCTAAGAAGATTTATACCTGATTTTTCTGATAAAACCAACGATATCCTTGGGATGATGAAAGGTAAGACTCCATTTCAATGGAGAATTAGAGGGAAGGTTTCTTTTGAATAATTCGAAAGATAAATTTCTCATGCTCTTATTCTAGTATGCCTAGACTTCAAGAAGGATTTCATCATGTACAGCTACGCTTACGCACATACATTATCAACCATCCTGATGCAATAAAACAAAGAAGGAATCAAAGCTCCCATTGCTTTCATGAGCTTCCCACTAGAGGAACATGAATTGAAGATGTCACAAATTGAAAAGAATGCTTATGCACTGGTGAGAGCAGTGAAGCATTTCAGGTATTATGTGTTTAGTTCTCACACTCTCGTTCTTGTTCCTGATATTGCAGTTAAGTCCATTTTGACTCAACAAGAGTTGGGTAGTCAATGGGGTAACTGGATAGCCAAAGGACAAGAATATTTCTTGGACATCAAACCTACCAAGTTGGTACGAGGAAAAGGCATGTGCCAACTAATCACAAAAAACAATTCTAGGACAGAATGCGAAGAAACTGAAGGTAATTCTTCATAATTGCCCATGGTGCTTTTTGTAAGTAAAAATGATGCATGGTATTTAGATATCACTTTATTTTTAACTTACGGTGAATTTCCCCACATTTAAGCCAAAAAGAGAAAAGGATGGTAAAATTAAGGTCCACGAGATACATTCTATTGGATAATGGTATATACATGAAAGGTATTGATGGTGTATTTATGCGTTGTGTTGATAAGTCTCAGTAGATAAGGTTGCTAGAATCCTTCCACACTCTAGCATGTGGATTAAATATCTCTTCCTATATGATGGCTTACAAAATCTTACAGACCAGGTACTATTAGCCTACTATCTTTCGAGATTCAGCAAAATGGGTGGCTAAGTATGAAGCTTGTCAACATTTCGTTGGCCATCCTAAGTTAGCAGCTCTTCCCTTGAAGCCTGTGATAATTGAAGAACCTTTTCGCCAATGGGGAATTGATTTCAATGGATTACTGAATCCTATTTCTAGTGTCAGTCATAATTATGCGCTCACCACCACTGACTATTTCACCAAGTGCGTGGAAGTTGCGCTAATCAAACAGGCAACTTCCGAAGTTGTGTGCAACTTTCTCAAGGAGAATATAATTATTAGATTCGGTGTGCCTCATAAGATCGTTGTTGAAAATGATTCCAATTTCTCATCACATGAGTTGAAATAATTTTTCTATGGATTTGGGATCACATTGGCTCATTCATCTGATTATTACCCCCAAGGCAATTTTCAGGTTGAATCAAGAAACAAAACCCTGGTGACCATAATCAAAAATATGGTCGAAGAGAATCAGAGGACATTGCATAAAGCATTTTATGATGCATTATGGGAAGATCGGATTACTCCAAAATGAGCTATTGGAATGTCCCCATTCTAGGTGTTGTATGAAACTGATGTTGAGATTCCTATCTCTATAGAATTTCCAGCCTTACGGTTGGCTAAAGGAATTGAGGATGAAACTTTCCAAAGTTCCATTGAGAAAAGGATAATGTACCTAGTAAGGTGGTAGATCGCATTACAAATCATCGGAGCAAATTCAAAAGGATATTTGACAAAAAATCAAAGCAACGCAATTTCCAGATTGAAGATCTAGTACTTTTCTAGGATAAGAGAAGGGAACACAGAGGGATGCATGGCAAGTTTGATTCTTTATGGAAAGGTCCTTTCAAAATCCATCAACCGAATGGTGAAAATAGCTTCTGTCTATCATATCCTAATGGAGAGTTTCTCCCTCTACCTTTAATGGCCAAAATTTTAAGTTGTTCCATCAGTAATGCAAGATGCTCTCTTGAACTGTATTATTATTTATTTTTTATGTTGTGCGTTTGCTTTATTTATTTATTTCTTTGTTTTTTTTTGGTTTTTCTTCTCCTTATTCCATAGCCCAATGGATAAATATTTTTGATACATGAGTTTTCTTCCTTTGATGTCTCAAAGAAATTCCCCAACTGGAGCCAGTTGTTATCTCATTTTAGTGATTTCAGCTAAAATGGAGATAACCATAGGAAATTTTTGTAAAAATCTCTTAAAATACCCTTTGAAAGATATTTTTAGGTTTTCAAGTTTTCATTGCATGAAAACATGTTTCTTACATGTTACATGTCTAATGTTTCCCAAAACCCGAAACCGATTGCCTAAGTCCTTTGTGTTGGGTTTTCAGAACTTCCAAACATTAGAGCATGCTTTTCCAAATGCATGTTTCATGTCGATTGTTTCCCGAAACCCGAAACCTGAATTGAATCAAATCCTTTGTATCAAGTTTTTGGACGCTCCAGGAATTATTACATGTCATTAATGTCTAGTTGCTTGGTAGTTGGTACATGCATCAAATGAGGTGTAATTAATGCTATGTTATTATAAATAGTCAGTTTTTACACGTCATTTCTTACCTTATCATTTTTACTTCATTGGATTTTCGTTGATGCTTCTTCTACCTCCAAACCCGATCGAGCTTCCCGATCGATTTTTCCATTCATTTTTTTTTTTGTTTTGCAAGTTAGTTGAAGGTATTCTTCTCTTCTTTCTATTTTGAATCTTTTTGGGTTATTCATGAGGTGTTTGTTTGGGGTTTCCATTTCATTTCCTCCCCATTTCTGATTTAGGGTTTTGGGTTATTTTCCTTGTTTCTTGTCTTTTTCCAATATGGGTTCTTGTTTGAAATTCACCCCTAGGTTATTTACTTATTTTTCATAGGTTGTAACTTGTAGTTTTCAAAAATATTTTGGAATTCCTAAGTGATCACGAGGCAAGAATTTTCATATTCTGACATGTCAGAAACCCGATATACTAGTTTCAAGTTTTGCAGGGTGTTTAACATTTCACTCTTTCCACCCTATTTCAGGTTTTGCGGGTTCTCGACATCCATCAATATCCTCGGTGTGTCGAAATTTCTACCGCTCGACATCCTGCAGGTTACGCCATGTGTGTCGAGTTTTCCTACTTGTCTGACACTTCCTCACCTCTGAAGTATGTCGAGTTTTCATTGATGCTCAACATGTCTTGATTTCTTACATACACTCCATTTTTTTGGGTTTCTGAAGGTGTTTTACAAGTCTCAAAATCTGAATAGTGTGGCAGGTATGTGCACTTGTCTAAAAAACTTTCAATCCCGATTTCTCTTCCAAAAATCATCAAGACATTTCTTCTTTGAGACTCCTCATGTCAAACCCTGACCAATCTAAGGATAAGTCAGATAGGATGGGAAAGATGAAGTATAAGTATGAGAAGATGGAGTCTTCTTCTTACGTAAGCTGTAATTATGACATTCGGGACATAGAGCTCTGTAATATAGATATGGAGGACTTCTGGAAGAGAATTGAGGATTCTTCTCAGAATTCCTGGATGAAGTCGATAGCCGGCACTGATCTCCCTCTTGCAGTAGGATTTCCAATATCAGCTCAATTCCCAGAATTCATCCTGGTCTACGCTTCCAATTATGACTTAGCCTCCCGCTCAGTAAGAAATCAAGTAGGAGAGTCTATAGTGAAATTAGACGGAAGTTACTTTGATCAACTCCTAAGGTTTCCCAACTTTGTGGAATATGTTTATTTAAACCTTAAATCAGCACAAAAGGCCTAGGAAAAGATCAGGAAGAATGCATCAAGCATGTAAACAAGAAGTTATTGATCAAGGCTAAGCCATCCATTTCTAGGTTTCCTAAGTTGGTCCCTAGGAGTGATTTTATTGTCGAAATCAGTGATATCATCACCTTGCTGAGTCGATTATTTGGACTCCCAGAGTAAAAATATTTCCAAGGGTGGATATACCAGTTCATGGTCATCATAAAGAAGAATGACCAAGGGATTGATTGGGGTAGCCTAATAAGTGATGAGATAGATTCCCAAATGAGACAGGCATGAGGAATTACCCAGGGATGGATGCGAAGAGAAACCGAGCAACGGAACACATATATCTTTACTTCCCTCAACTGAGAATAAAAGGGTCTGAAGACCAATATAGAAGTGTGAACGATGCCTTCTTCTATGAAAACATTTTTAGGTTGGATCCTGATCTGAGGAAAATAAGGGTTTTTGATGAAGCATGGTCCGAAGTGTCAAAATGGGGTTGCATCTTCTTGAAATTTAAGAAGTTTACTTATCTTCGGGTGGTAAGGTTCCATGGTAACCCTTTCCATTTTCCCAAGTTCCTAGGTGACAAACTGATCCTTATGGAGTTAGTTAGACAATTGTTGGATTTTCACAAATTCAAACAAAGTAGGCACAAAGCCACCATCTCCTTCCCTATTTCCATTGGAAGGTATAAATGTTCTATAGTGGTAAAGGCCAAGAATGTGGTGCATGAGCTTCAAGATAAATTGAAGAAAAATATGAAGGTCAGGGAGGGATTCGACATCCAAGGAGTCCTCAAGTCATATGGAACCTTGTATCCACATGTGCCCAATGTGGAAGAAATCTGGGTTGATTTTCGGGATGAAGTTTACATGCAAAGAAAATACAACAATAGACTGTCACTTGAAGAAATTTAGATGTTAGATCTAGTTGATATCCCCAAAGGCACCGTGGACAATGAAATTTTCTTGGACACTAGGTACGAATTGTTAGATGGAGACCAACACGGATTCCCATCCATTGATTGGTATGTTGCTGAAAAATCTTCTATCGCTGAAAGGCATACTCAAATTCTCATTCATACCAAGGCATGGCTCATTTCTTGGGGAATGAGTTATAAGAAAAAAATATTTTCAAAAATAACTACTTTAGAATCGGGACCCTCCAAGGGAGAATGGGAAGAGGATAAAATTCCTACCAAGAGGCAGATAAAATTTAAGTTTGTCAGAAGGGGAGAAAAGCAAGGAGCCACATCATCTACCACTCCTTCACAAATAGTTGAGGTACTAGATTCACCTCCTCCACCAGAACAAGGAAAAATTCCTTCAGAAGATGAGGTTGGTCAACCTCTTGTTTCTCCTTTTGTTGATTGCTCATCGGAGGTAAGTCTCTCTCTTGCTTCTCAAGCTTTGACTTCAGAATCCTTACCTCCTCCCTCCTAATCTTCCTCACCTCATATTTATACGTAACTTTCATCAGCCATGGCCAACATCTTCTCTGACATCTCACCTCTTTCTATTGGATCTAAGATGGCTATATATATGCCTCCTCCTTTTGCACCATCATTCTTGAATCTATCACAAAATTCACCACACTTGTAGTCATCACTACTCCAAAAGCAAACCTTCCTCCACCTGCAGATGTAATTGTAACACCTTCGATAGGAGAAAATTCTTCCATTGTACCTCAATGGTTAGTTGATCAGACCCCAAGGAAGAGGAAAGTGGTAGTTCCTCTACCAAGCTTCGACTTCATTTCCCTCAAGGCCTCTCCTGTTAAAACTTCCAAGAAACCCAAAACGGTTTCAAGGGTTTCAGTGGATGCCTCAGGACATAAGTTTGCAGAGATTGCTACTCTCGCGGCCAAAAAAACAAAGGAGGATATAATGGTCATTGATTATCATATCACAAGGGTTGTGCCAGAAGCTAAATGAAATGAAGGTGAGTAGAGATGAGCTAAAGTAGAAAGTTGAATAGTTGATGGAAGTATTGCTCAAGCTCTCAAATCCTTCTCAGTCAAAACCGTCATCCCTACTCCTATCAGGTTCACTTTCTCATAAGTACCTATTATTGAAAAGATCAACGAGAAGGAGAGAACGGTTGATGAATGGATTCAGAGGCTACTCCCACAAGGAAGAAAGGTCATTGATGGAATAGTGGAGGTTTATAAATCCTTGGAGGAGATAAAGAAGGATGGTTACAAAGTGGATGATGAATTTTCATAGGAATTTGGGAACCTCGAGTTAACTTTTGAGGCTCTCAATGCACTGAAACAGGTTCTATCCGTATCTTAATGGAAGAAGGAATCATTCCGCATGGGGATAAACATTTTAGTTAACCAAAGCCATCAAATTTAGGATAAAAGATTCGAGTGAATCTTGCAGCAAGTTGAGGGAATCTAGAGATCGGTTGGTTGATGCCACCAACAACACAGAAGAGGATTTGTCAGGATCTTTGCCAAGGTGTTGGATGAAAGTTTGAATATTCTACCTATTGATGATTTCTATAAACAAATCCAAGAATCAATCCAATATGAACAAGATTCCATCTTCGATCTGACAAGCATTGATAATTTCATAAGGATTGAGAATGTTTTGGAATCAATAAGGAAACTAAATAAGAGATTGAAGAAACTTCCTGGCAATGCAAGCGACACTCATTCAACTTGTGAGGTTCTGAGTGACTATTCCAGTGTGCCAAGATGAAGCTGAGATGTAGGGCATAATCTAGAAATTAAAGGAATTTCAAGACAAGTAGGCTTCAGCTAGAGAAAGACAAGGATGAAGAAACAGAATAAGGATAATGTTTCATGTAATTTCCATCCAAGGATTGGCATGTCTTTTTCATTTTCGTTTCGTCACATAGGAAGAAAATTTTGACTTGTTCTCCTGCATGAGAGTCAAGCAAAATATGATTCTCATTAAATGACTATTTTCTATGATTTATCCTATTTTCTCTCCGCTCTTTCTATTATAAATAAGGGATGCTTGTGTATTCCAAAGGGAGATTCAGAGAATATTGAGAGCTATTGTGAAGAAGAAGGAAAACTTTGTATTTTCTTTTTAATCATTAAGGAATAGAAACAAGTTTTATTTTGCAAACATTGTGTTGTGGGATTCATCTATCTTCAGAGATTGTTCTTACGTGTAAGATCTTAAGCTATTGTTTTCTTAGTGTTCTTGATTATTTTATTCATTTCAAATCTTACATCCATTATGTAAAACTCCTATAAGTATTTCTTGATCGTGTGTTTGCATGAAAGAAAAGATGTTCCTCTCATTCCCTTCCCTCTTTATTTCATCTATAATGGTTTCCTTTCTAATCCATTCTATTTCTAAAACTATAACATCTCCATCTCGTGTTGATATGGATTTCGGGATTGTATCCCAACCTCAATGATTAGAATAGTGTGAATATTGTACATATTATTTCTATTGTGTTTTAGATTACTAATAAATAGGATTCCTCACCTGTCTTTGAAGAGGGATTTGATCCCGTGTCGTGGTTGAACCTCATATTTTTTCCTGACAAAATATCCAACCAACACACCCCCATTTGTGTGTCTCCTTCTATGACAAGTAACCTTTCCTATGATCTCAACAACATGTCTTTGTAGCTCCTGCATATACCTATTCATCTAGGCATAACCTCCCTTCCCATGTCTAACCATGACTATATAAAATGGAGGTAAAAATTACACCGAAAAATGTAATATATTGCCTTAACTATTTTTGCAAGATCAAAATCCTGCTTTGATACCAATTGATGTGGATCCAACTGCAAGCGGTTGAAATACCTCAAAAACACACACACAAAAATAGTTTGTAAATAAAAAAACAAGCTTCAAAATATTTTTCTTCTCGTTATGGAATCCACACTAATATTTTACATCATTACAATCTTCCTTTTATTTCATATCTACTCTAAAAAACCCTAAAATACCAAAAATTACCTACTAGAAAAACACCTCGGATGGACCCCAAAATTTGTGTTCCAAATATGACTTCATGAATTGAGGCTCACAATTTTTTTGAGTTATTCTAAAAATCACAACAAAAGTTATTAAAACTCTAACACCTAATCAAAAGTGAAAAAAACATTTAGAGTCAATTTTAGACCGCTAGATGAAGGAATGGCCTCAAAAATTGAAAAATGTTGGCCCCAATATAACACTAATTGATGTAAAACACATAAGCTTCATACATTCATAACATAGTTACCATAACCATGCATGCATACAAACCAAGAACATGAATCTACAAAACATGGATCTCTAAAAACTGTGCAAATCAATACATATTTATAGGGGTGGGGACTTTCCCTTCACCGCCCATGCACCTTTCAAAAAAAGGCTACATGGTAATAATAGCCATGTGCCCTTAAAATGATAAATAAAAGAGCATGTAAGGTCATTAATAATAGATTAAATAATAATACAAAAATAGTCTAATCCTATTAATAGCCTCAAAACTATGCATGGCGTTTGATATTATTCTTGTCCAAAATAGTCCTTGCATGTTCTTCAAGTCTTCCACAAAATGTGCCCCACACTTCATGCCTAAAATTAGAAAACTGCAAAACGACTAAGTCTTGACTTTGAACCTCCCTGGGTGCACCCTTCTCTACTATAGTTCAGCCTTGTTCCTTTATGTGCTTTCTACTTGTGTGCCTTATCCTTATGATCTTTTCATACTTAGGATGGATTTTACCATCCAACATTACCCCATACTAATTTCATTTCCACCCCCGGAAATGAGTAATCATAACTTATCTCTTCATGAAAATGAATAAAGAATGAAAGAATGAATGTATAAAGAATGCATGAATACATGGTGCCCTATACATCTGTAGGAAGAATCAACTATGGATATTTTGTTTTGATTTGTGCCTCTAGTTCATTTCAATCACTCAACACTTGATTAGTTTTATCTGGAATGTCTATAGCTATGACTTCCATTTCATCAAAGAGTCATGTTGGCACCTTAATTTTGTAAGTCCCTGAGAACATTAGCCATGCTAGACACCATTCATTCCATCATATCCATCCTCCACATGATGATTTTTCCAATCTCCTTTATTCATTCCTTGTGTGGGTCCTAGGTTATTGCAAGCGTCACACATTTTTCCACTAAAGTAAGCCTCTACACACGTCCAAGTGTTTCATTCTTCATTTCTTTAAGGACTTCATCTTCCTCATCCTTTTTCCTCATCTTGATTATCACATCAAGCACCACATAGATATTCAATGCCATATATGCCTTCTTAAATTCTTTCCTTAAAGTATGCAGTAGAGACTCATAACATGTAATCTTATGCACAATAGTCTCCTTAACACTCTCCTCTTGTGGCACAACATCATTTTGCTTCCGGCATACACAAAGGACCTTCCTCTATGACCATCTAAACAAGGGAGTGTACATAATGCATCATAGATGGGAACTTTTGTTTTATGTTCTTCTCAAACTGTGACCTCTTTTCCAAAATTTCATCTGCAACCACTTCCACCATACATGTTAATGCTTCGGCCTTTTCTTTAGCTTTCTCCTTTTCTTCTATCAAGCATTTTATCTGGTATCTTTATCCTTCTTATCATCTAACAGGGCTCTAATAGTTTCCTCTTTATCAGTATTCCAACGTACAACTTTCTGCATACACCTTAGTTAATGTGTTGCTCACTTGCTCATCAGACATTATAGGGGGCTTGATAGTCACATGGTGTGAATGGGCCTCCTTCTTCATCCTGTGTGAAACACATGATTTTTCACACATGTTGAAATCAGGATCATCCATATGATTCTGCATGCTCCATGATAATTTCTTGCGTGTGCGTGTGGTTTCCATTTTGCATCCATAAGCTCCTATCCATACAAGTCATTGGGATCCAATGTGCTTTGGAACCACATGCATATGGTTTTCCTTGGGTCATCAACTTACCGATTATCGGAGTCTCATAAGTCTCTTCCTCCTTTCCTCTCCTTGAGTGCTTACCTTTAGGGGTGTGCTCCCCATTTGAATGTGTAGTATGAGGCCATCGAATGCTCACCCTTATCTTCTCCTATCTCTTCTTCACCCTTCATTTCTTCTCCTTTAGGCTCTTTTGTATCCTTAATGTATATTGGAGTCTTTGATGCACTATCATCAGATTTCTCATCCTCTTCATCCTCCTTGGGGACATACTTATGCCTTTTTTATTTTCTTGCTCTAGTTTCACAAGGGAAGTCCTAGGTGACCCCCTAAGGGGATGTGAAGGTCCCGTGCCTTGATTCCTTTTTCTTCTTAATACTCTTTTAAACTGAGTTTCCTCAGCAATTTTTTCAACATCTACTTCCATAGTGTCTATCTCCAACACTTTCTCATCTGGTTCCTATAATAAAGGGGTTTCTTTGCATGCTCACTTCTCCTCAATAGTTGGTTGTCTCTTACGATGCACCAAGCCAGTGTTGTCTTCCTTCTCTTGTTCCCCATTTTCTTTTTCCTCTTCACCTACAAGGGGAGAAATGGGCTCCTCATCTTGAATATTTCCAACTGTGTGGTAGTCACAGTCTATCTTATCTTCATTGAAAATTAACTGGCGCGTCTGAAAACCTATGTATAGATGCTTAGAAGTAGCGTGTGGTGAAGGCATAAGGGATCGTACACCAATGGCTCCACTTCCCATCCTTCATCCTCAAACTACCAACACAAAAAAAAATTATATACTACAAACTGTACCTATTTAATTAATACCGAAGGAAGATCCTTGGGTATTCTCCATTCCTTTTCAATCGTGGTGCGCAATCACTCATACCAAAACTCTTCCATTTGTTTAAATGGTCCAGTGATAGTCCCATCCTAATTATACTTAGCTAATATCTCTTTAAGATATTTCTTTTGTTCAGGGTATCACCAAAAAATTTCCTCTAGCACGTCGGGCACTCCAATTTCAATAAATACAAGTGACAAAAGTATCATGCCTAAACTAATTTTCTCATCTTGGTGCACTTCCTCAAACACGGTTTTAGAAATTTAACTAGACAAATTGTAAACTCCACCCTCATTCATCTTCTTATCCATATGCAACTAGGACTTGTTTACCTGCGACCAATACTCTTGATTGTTCAACTTGGTAAGTAAGTGTGTTGCAACTTTAATAACTAGATAATTCTATAACTTAAGGATACCCATCCCATGCCCTCCCTCTGTATATCCTAGTTCCTTTTTTTTTGCTTCTATCACCTCTTTGTCAGTGACATCACTATTAAATTCTTTATCTCAAATCCTTAGTCCTATCAAAATAAAAATACAGGGCATGGTGAGCCTCATTTGTCACCCGTAAAAATAAAGGAAGTCCTCATGGACTCTACTCATCATCCACCCGTATAGTTTCTCAGGTTTATAAAAATAGGGGAGCTCATACAACTGCAAAACCCCACCTTGGTCAACAATTTTTCACCTGCATAGTCATATACAACCATGTCATCCATTGGTCACTTTGTGTTCTTCACCACAAAGAATTTATCCAATTCATCCTTGTAATTTTTGTTCATGTGGTTGTAATCACTTACCTTGCACTAGAGAATGTATGAATCCCATTCGTGACCCATAAGAACCCTATCAAGGTATTGCATTTCTGAGAAAAAACTTTTAGGGGTGTCCTCTACTTCAATCTCAAATTCCTTCTACTTCCTTCCCATTGTGGCCACTATAAGTGCTCTTTTTGGTGCCATAACAACTTTTAAAAACTTGTTCTTGTAACTGATTTAATCTCTGCAACTTGAAATTTGTGTGCCCTAGTTCAAAACAACATGCCCTAACTCATTGCTCGAACCCAAACTATCAATTTTCTTCACCGCATGACTCTACTTCACTCAAAAAAATCTCCCTAAAGGAGTGACAACCAATATCGTGCCTAAATTTGAAAAATTCAACTGGTTCAAATTCATTTTTAGGTCTTCACACTTCACAACTGTTTCACTAGTTCACTTGACTTCAAATTTCTCAAATGCTCTTTATTGCAAAGGTAAAAATGATTTCGAACACCTCATTATATAGATTTTCAAAAAATTCATGTATTTATTTCTCTCCACATACCATCATACTTCACATTAACTCAGTATTTCTTTCCTTTTCTACACCCATTTTTCCATGCCATAGTCATAACCTTCTGGTGTCTCTATTATTCCTCGCCATAGACTACGTTTCATGCACCTTCATGCGCTGAAGTACCTACCCACTACACCTTTCACCAAGTAGTCTCAAATGTTGCAGCCTACCTTGCATTACACTGTGCATCCATTCCTCCATACATGGTTTTCAATCTTGAGTAATCTTTCTCAATCTGCACCTTTACTTCAAGCACCTGCATAATATCTCGTCTATGGATACCCATACTTAGAGACATTCCAAACTTGGTATATGTACCATGTATATAGTCCACCCCATAATAAGGGTATGTGTGGTCCTCTGTGCATGAATCCAATAGATAGTAATCAGCTTCTGGCATGCAAGCACGCTTATTACACAAGGCATCGAAGTAAATTGACAAAGCATAACAACGATGAAAGGAAACAAATGTAAAGGAAACCTAATTTAAATGGAAATATTGTCTTATTACAAACACCAAGAAGACTTAATTGTAGGGATTTAGCCTACTCCATTTGAAGTAACCGGGAAACTGTGTCCCATACAACGCTTTTAAGTGGCAAGTGCCTAAATCAAGTATGTAAGTCATAATATACGGTCCCAAACAATGCACCTTAAGCTTTCTCGGGCAGCGCAAAAACTCTGTGTCATAAACAAGAACCCTTAATATTCGATGATGGCTAGCACTTTAAAAATATATTTCATTCTAAAATATTTGCAAATAAAACTTGTTTTGAATGATTCAATTATGATTTCAAAGTGTTTATGCAAGTTGCATAACTGGGTTCCTATCTTATGATGGAGGAATGGTTCTTCTGATATTTATATATCCCACCTCACCTCTTATTGTAGTTTTTTCCCCACTTAAACTCTTGACAGTGTTCTAAAACTATACAGGGCTCTTTCAAGCATAGTTATCTCTTAAATTTTCTCTCAAACAACTGAATCTCTGTCAGAGCTAAGTCTAAATTCATTTTCAAAGATTACATTTTTCTATCATATTTTTCAATTTACCTAAACAATAGCAAGTGTGAAAGCCTTCATCTATACATACTATATATTAATCTATCTCCCAACGCAATAGGGAGAGATTAATGTTACACCTCAAAAGAAGTCCCCCTCATGTTGGAATTTTTTTTTCGCAACGAGAAGAGGTTTATGCAATGGGGAGAGGTTTATGTTACATCTCAAAAGCAGTCTCTCTCATGTTGAACTTTTATTTGTCGCTGACACTAGTGGCTTAGTCTTGTATGAAAATTTTGTAGTGAACCTCACAAAGGTGTAGTTTTTGCTTACTTATTCATTACTGTAACTCCACCTAGAATCAACCCACTTGAGACCCAAGAACAACCTAGGATTAGTTAGGAAAATTATGGAATAATTTTCTTTTTTTGTTTAAAAGAGTCTACAACCAGGTTATCAAACAAATTTTTCACAAGAAAGCTTCAATCCAAACATTATTAATAGCTTATATTTTTATTAATATGACAATTATAAAAGATCACAAGGTCCAAACTTACGATTAGATTAATCAATCAGGTTAAGAGGGTAATTTCTCACTACACAACTCTCTAAAAGTATAAAAAGATTCAACTTTTTTTTTCTCAAAGCAACACACTCAAAACTTCCCAAAAACATACCCATTAGATAGGAAATTTTCTCACCTTTCCGGTGATATAAAGAAGTCCTCCTAAATTTTCCCAAGAGTGGGTCTGCGAGCCTAGGGGAGAAAATTTTCCCATGCGTGGGCCTGCGGACTTCGGAGAGAATTTTCACCCGGAGGAGGAATACGGACTGGCGGGGTGGGGAAGCATATTTTTCCCATGTGCGTGGGCCAATGAAGAGGGGAAGGACTTTATCACTTTTTCCCTTTTGGGACAAAAGTGTGATTTGCCTCCACGTGCCTGCGAGCTGAAAGGACACGTGTCAGAATTTCCAAATTCAGGTGGAAAAATGGGTCACCGGAGTATTATAAGACTTTGAATTTTTTTGCGAAATTGCTAAGGGATCAAAATGATCCATGCCTCTACCGACGGCCAAGGTGCCACGTGTGAACCATCCATTGGTACTTTGGGTCGACAGGGCCGGGGAGAGATTAGAAAATGTTTCCCAAAAATAATTAAGTGATCCACTCCTCCGCCGACGCCTCGTGATGCCACATGGCAGCACCTCGTTGGTTGTGGGATGGCGGGGCCGTGGAGAAAATCTAGAAAATTTTCCCAATAATTTTAAAGGTTAAATTAAGTGTTGTGGGTCAGTGGAGCGCGGTGGGAAATTCGTGCCTTTGGCATTTTTGACCAAAAATCTCTAAAGGAAAATTCGGGTCCATGGGTCCACCAAGGAAATTTTTCCCAATTGTTTATATTTTTTTATTTTAACAGTTAGAATAAATTTTTTATTTTTTATTTTGATGCCAAATGAAGGAAAAACTTGAGAAGGCCATAACTTTTGATTGGGAACTCGGTTTTGAGAAAATGAGTACTTTTTGGAAATCTCTTGACGCCCTCTTTTCACAAGAATTATAAAATTTTAATTTTCATAAAGGTTAAGGATCAATTTTATGAAAACGATCTGTAGGATTTCAAAGTGAAAATTGGTAAATTTTTACTTATGAAATTTTAATCGATTACTCTTCTTCCTCTCTCAACATGTCAATTAAACATGGAGAATCATTCTTAGGTGGATTTAGGATGGATTTGGAAGGTAAGTTTGTTTGATTTACTCCCAATTAAAAAAAATACAATTTTGACAACAAAACGACAACAAAATGGTTTGAGCCCGATTTTGCTAAGATCTCTAAGAAATTCCTTAAGTGCTTTTGTCCAATTGAATTCATTTAGGGCATACTACTTCAATTTAATCATTTAATTTATTTTTTCCGTGTTGCAGGTCTGAATTGTGAATTTAGGATAGAGTATTTTTAGGTTTGAAAATACAAAACAAAGATCAAATTTTAAAGAGTCTATTTGCCATTTTCTTCATCCAAGTATTAGAATACGTTCCAATTCCAATCTAATAGATTTAGTTGATTCAAATCAAACTATTCAAAACCAAAATGCAAATTCTGATTTCAAATTTTACACATTTCAAAAGAAAGAGTTATGTGTTTTCCTCACATGCATTTCTTCCTTTCAAAGAGAGATTTCAAATACATTTCAACTCAAATTTTAAATGGAAGTAGTTTCAATTGTGGAATGGAATGCAAATTTTATTCAAAGACAAGATTTCCTTCTTTTACAACTTCTCTTTTCTGTTGATTTTCACAATACAATATACAAAATACATCTCTCTCTTTCAAAAAGAGAACAGAGTATATATCCCCTCGTTACATTTCAAAATTACAATTTCCATTACAAAACATATACGAGCTCATCCACTTTGAGTGGGAAAGGTTACAATAATATTTCATTTCAACGAAGACTGTCTAAACTGCCTTCTTTCTCTATTCCTTAGAACAACAACATGCAGATCCTACATTTTCTTTATTTCAATTTGATCACAACAAAGAAAGGGGAAAGGAAACGCTCTCCACCAAACTAAGACATCCAATGAAAAGGAGAATCCATCCTTTTTCATTGGCCCCCGAGCCTCATCCACAATGCAATAAAAGATGCGTTTCAACTCATGGCAACAACAGGCTTCTAGAAACACACATGAAAATTTCACATATAAAACACAGACCAAATAAAATGTAGTTTGCAACTACATTAAAGCATGAAAAACAACACTAAGGCTTCATCAAGTAAGCCAAAAGAGCAAGAAACTATGGGGGATGCTACATATGCCTCCCAAGGAGGAAATGGGTATCACCACCTAATTTCAAAGGGCCAAAATATTATATATCAAAGCCCTGACATGCCCTTATGCCTCCCCTAAGTACCCCTTATTCCTCACATTTCCTTATGCCTCCCAACCTCTTATGGCACCCCATAACGAGCAAAGAAATACAAGCTATTTCTTTGTAAGGTGGAAACCAAATCCCAACTCCCTCCACACTTATGCCTCCCCAAAAGCACTTGTGCCTCCAAAAAAATGAAACCCATAGCCTTCTCCTTCACCATACCTAGGCCATCTACCCAACAACCCACAAACATATTAAAACATTCACAACAATAACAATTTCATAAACATAAAAGAAGTATTACAAGAGCCAAGCTCCTACCTCTCCATGATGGAGTTGTTTCAAGTTTCAAAACAACAAAATTTATCCCAATGCAACCAATCCAAATCAGCCAACCACAAGCATACAAAAATATTCTAAACATTTCTCCAAAGCACGAGCTCCAAAACAGCAGTCCCCAAAAGAAGTTTCCAAAAGTGAAGCAACCCAAAACAAGGCAAGCAAATTGAATTTTATAGAAGAGGAAGAGAAGAGGATGATGTGGATCCATGTAGGATGCCACATCACACATCCTCAATCCCAACCCAAAATTCAAGTTCATTCTCCAAAGCATAATAAATATGTGGGTGAAAAATATGACAGTTTACTTACATACTCAAATCCAACCCACACCCCAAAGGACTGAAATTAAACCATGTAAGAAAGTGCAATTAAAACTTACAATTTGTCTTTACAAAATGCATTATAAAAGTCTAATTTTAACCCTCAAACCATAGGTATGGTTGGAAATTAAATTTAAGAGGTATGGGACAAGTTTAACTTGTCCCACAAGCCTGCAAAATCAGCCCCCAAGGACAAATTCGAATTTCTAAGAAGGTGGAGTGTTTCACACTCAAAAGTTAACTTGCACATCACTTACATATTACTTACACATTAATTACTCATTCTTACAACACTTTAAATCATAACCAACTACCATATTAATTACATTCTCATGATACCTTTTTAATTAATTAACTTAACAACATGATTACTCATAATATGTACACACCATTTAACAACTAATGAAAGGGTCAATGCACCACAAAATAAACACATGAAAAACTAAACGAAGGGTCCAAATAAAAGAAGATACATAAAAATACCTTGGTCACATTTAAAGGTCATTCCCCCATGAGAATCCCTAACACAAACAAACACACACAAACAAACACGGTTTGCATGATGACCTTGTTGAATTCATCTAGAATTCCAAACTGGTTGGTCTCCAATCCCCCTATTTTTGTTGTGATATTTTAAACCTGCAAAATACAAATACCTCCTTCATCCTCGTGGCCTTATCAGAGCATCCAAATGAATATAAATATAATTTTAAGATCATTAATATATATGTGAATCACCACAATAATCAAGACAATCAACAATATCACTTACAATTCATTAACGACTATATCATCATCAATTTTAATCCAATTTTCATTTTCTAGGTCTAATCAAAATATCCAATTCTCACAAGTCCAAACAACATCTATAATATAACCATGTCAAACAGTATATCAACATCAATATATAAAAATGTCTCTAATAATCATCATGCATCATATAAGAATCAAAGTCAACAATAATCCATGATTGAACATATAGCATCATACCAAATCAAAACTATAATAATGTTCCTGATATAGTCAACAATGTCATGATCAATATCAAAAGGTGTCAAAGGGAAGTGGGAACTACATCCCCCTCCCCTTAGACTCGACTTCCTCTTGGAAGTCACTGGAACAAATGTGGAAACTAAACTCGTAGTAATGTAGCATCCTCCCATGTAGCCTGCAGTCTCATCATATATATTCCACTGCACCCGGACCTGATCAACCTCTCTGCCTCAAAGGCCCAGGGTCCTGTGATCTAGGATGTAAATGGGCTCCACCATCACCTGCCCCTGATCCTGCACTTGTAATGATGTCCAATCTAACACATGAGAAGGATCTGCAACATATCTCATAAGAATTGAAACATGAAACACATCATGTACATGAGACAAGCTAGGTGGCAATGCTAGATGGTAGGCCAAGGGGCCGATACACTCCAAGATCTCAAAAGGAGCAATGAATCTAGGATATAACTTAGAACATTTTCCATAATGGATATGGCTCTTGTGTGGCCTGACATGAAGGAACACCTTCATGCCAACATCAAAACTATGATTGGTCCTAGTTTGATCTATGTACTTCTTTTTCCTGTCTTGTGCCTCCTGTAATCTCTGTCTGATCAAAACCACATACTGCTCCATGTCCTGCAACAAAGATGGTCCAAGAGAAACCCTATCCTCTAACCTATCCTAACTAAGTGGTGTCCTGCACTCTCTACCATATAAATCTTGAAAAGGATCCATGACTATAGAACTCGAAAAATATTATTGTAGGTGAACTCCACCAAGTACATGTACTCCTCCCATTTAGACTGTTGATCCATCACATACATCCTGAGCATATCACCTTAAATTTGATTCATCCACTCAATCTTATCCATCTATCTCGGGGTGATATGTTGTACTGAAATTGATCTTTGTTCCGAGGGCATATTGCATGGTAGCCCAAAAATGGGAAGTGTACAAAGGATCACGGTCACTAATAATCTTCCATGGAATCTTGTGTAACCTGAAAATCTCATCAAGATATACCCATGCCACTACACTAGCTGTATAAGTGGTCTTCACCAGAGAAAAGTGAGCCACTTTCATCAGTTTATCAACCGTGACCATGATGGCATTGTGGTGATATCTCGACATCAGTAACCCAACAATGAAGTCCATGGAAATGGTGTCCCATTTACACTCTAGTATAACATGAGGAAAGAGAATGCCAGTTGGATGTTGATGCTCGGCCTTCACTTTCTGGAACCCTAAACAACATGACACACACTGAGCCATGTCTCTACGAAGTCCTCTCAGTGATACAACTGTCTCAAAGTAGAATGCATCTTCTTCACCCCAAGATGGGATGAATAGGGTGCATGATGTGGCTCTGTCAATATGTCCTACCTCAAGCCTCCATCTTTGGGAACATAAATCCAACCTCTGTGCCTGAGAAGGCCATCTTCCTCTAGTGAGAAGCCATCAAACTTCCCTTCAAGGGGTCTCTAGGACTTGATCTCTACTCGAACTGTAATGTAGAAGCTGTCAAGAGGAAGCTGCTGAAGAATCCTGCTCTATAAATTTGTGCCCACTGAAGTGGCCACAATCACATGTCTCTGTCTACTGAGAGTGTCTACCACCACATTCTCCTTTCCTTTCACATGCTCTATCTCCATATCATACTCACAAAGTAACTCCATCCAACGCCACTGATGAGTGTTGAGATTGGGCTGCGTGAAGAGGTGGTGAAGACTCAAATGATCTATCCTGAGTGTGAATCTCTGACCAAGAAGAAAGTGCCTCCATTAAACCAAAGCGTGCAAAACTACCACAAGCTCAAGATCGTGAGTCGGATAATTAAGCTCATAATCCTTGAGTTTGTGAGACTCAAAAGCCACTACTCTGCCCTCCTGCATCAACACACCTCCAAGTCCTACTAAAGAAGCATCGTGCAAATGAAAAAATCACCCTGTGGATCCAACACTACAAGAATAGGTGTTGTAGTGAGGCATTCCTTTAGTGTCCTAAAGTCCTGCTCGCACCTTTCCGACCAAACAAACTTCTTCCCTTTCCACTGAATGGAAGTGATGGGGTGTGTAATCTGAGAGAAGTCCTGAACAAATCTCCTGTAGTAACCTACTAATCCCATGAAGCTGCCTACCTTTGTCATAGTTGTGGGTGTTGGCCAATCCATGATAGCTCTAATCTTGGAAGGATCAACTGTGATACCTTCCCCATAAATGATGTGGCCCAAATACTGCACCTCCGTCTGAAATAATGCACACTTCTCTAGGTTCCCGTAAAAAGTTGTTGCTCCCTAAAGACACTGAAGAACCTGGTCAAGGTGTCCCTCATGCTCCTCACGCATACGTGATTAAATCAAAATGTCATCAAGGAATATGAGCACGAAGAAATTTAAGAAATTCCTAAATACCCCATTCATCAAACTCATAAATACCGTGGGGCCATTAGTCAAACCAAAAGGTACCACTGTGAACTCATAGTGGCCATATCTCATACGAAAGGCGGTCTTATGAATGTTCGCCTCTGAAATCCTCGGCTGATGGTAGCTGACTTAAGGTCTATCTTAGAGAAAATTGTGGCTCCCTTCATCTGATCAAACAAATCATCAATGCGTGGAAGGGGATAATGATTCTTGATCATTACCTTATTCAGCTGGCGGTAATCAATACACAACCGCAAGGATACCTCCTTCTTCTTTACAAAGATCATAGGTGCACCCCAAAGGGATACGCTAGGATGAATTAGGCCCTTCTCTAGAAGGCCCTCAAGCTATAACTTGAGCTCACAGAGTTCTAGGGTGGTCATTCGATAAGGTGCTCGTGAGATAGGCTCTACTCCCGGAACAAGATCTATATGAAAATCAATCTCACTTGGGGTGGTAACCCCGCTAGCTCCCTTGGAAAGACATCTAAAAACTCTCAAAATGGGATGGTCATCTAGCGATGGTCCACTAGACCCATCTTCTGATCGGTCACTAACTATGATAAGCATACATCTAACAACCCCATCACACACACCGCTTAAGCTCCATAGTAGAGATGGTGTAAATAGAAACGGGTCTCCTAACCCCCACTATCATTACCTCCACTCCTAGATCATCTATACAAGATATGATCTTGTGGTAATAATCCAATCTAGCTCTGTGTGTAAACAACCAATCCATAAACAAGATGACTCCATATGAGCCCAAAGGAAGGATACGAAGATCCGAGGTAGTGATCAAAGGTCCCAAATCCACCACACACTCCTTAACTAAGGAGTCTATAGATATCTTGGCTCCGGAATCCATCTCAACATCTCAACTATGACCCTACCTAACTACAACTAGCCTGCATTGCATTCTACTAAAGATGGTGCAATAAAAGAATCAAAAGAACCAGAATCAAACAAAATGGAGGTAAGAATACCACCAATGTTACATGTAGTCTCAATAACTATACTTTGATGCTCTTCCTGGTAGTTCTCGACCACTGCGTACATCCTATGACTACTCCCCATATCACCAACTAGTAGGCTCTGAGATCTGTGGCTTACCCTTTTTATTAGGGTTCTATGGGAAGTCTCTCTAAAAATGTCTTGTAACACCACACCTAAAACAACCACCTAATCCTCTCCCCTGTGTATCAGCTCCATTCGGTGCCCTAGAGGTCTATGGTGTGGATCTTGATGACCCTACTATAGAATGTTGAGGTCTCTGTGGAAAGCTCCTACTGAGTGAGCTCTCTGGGCACCCTGTGTCCTGATGGGACCCCTAGGAGGAGGCCCCATACTCGACCTCTCTGTGCATCAAACCCCTGTGGAGGTCTATAAGGTGGGCGGGCCTGCTGCTGCTGTTGTGGTCTAAAAGATGACTGTGTTGAACCCTTTTCACCATAAGGAAGAGGTACATACACCCCTCGATATGTTATCCTGCATCTGTTGTATGCGGCTCCGGACTCGGTCTCTAGCTTGCTGGGTCTTTCCCTGATTCTCATCTCCTACATAGGCCTTCTCAATGGCCTCAGCTAATGTCTATGGACAATGGATCCGTACTGCACCCCCAATGTCTAGATTCAAGCCCCAGATGAACTGTGGATCCAAACCTGCTCATCCTGCATGTAATCAACATAATGGAGTAGATCCAAAAATCTACTCTCATACTTTGCTACTGTAAGAGATGCCTATCGGAGGTCATGAAACTCATCTATCTCTCTTTGTAAGAACCTCCGTGACAAATATCTACTCCTGAATCACTCCTTAAGAGCTCCCAAGTAACTATCTCAAAATCAACATGGAGCTTTTGTTCCTCTATTTGCCACTAGACACTAGCTCCATCCCTCAATAGATGGATCGTAACATGAGATTTCATGTTACTAGAACAAGGACAAAGCTTGAAGCATTCGCTCAATCTCACCAACTAGGCCTCTTCTGAAATCCACCTGTGTCACAAGAATAATGTGATGGTCGAATCATCAGGATCTCTCTGATGTGATCTGTAGTTGTGGTCTGACGGCCTCTAGGCCTCTCTGCATGCTCATCCGTAAGCCTAGGGCTCTGAGACCTCTCTGTATTCCCTGAAACTCGGTCTCCCTATCCCCTCTGTGGTGACTCAACTCTAATAGAATTCTCATGGGATTTCTCTCCTCTATGCTCCTCACTATGCCAAGGAGATGCATGAGCCTCAATGGATGTCACCCTATCATGTCTGAATGAATGTGCCCCTATGGTCCCTCCATGTAGAGCGGCATTAACATCCTGAGGAGTGCAAAATTTGTGGTAGGATGGCTGCTACAACATGATCTAGAGGTGGTATGCCTAGGTCTATGTGAAATGGCTCCTCATCTTGTCTGCACCTCCTGCATAGAGAAAAACAAGAGTTAGCTCCTTATTCTAAGTTTTACTTAGTTTCCATGTTTAATAAAATGTGAAATTTCTAAACTAAATTGTTTTCTAGATTTAAAAGTGTCCTAGGTTTAAAGTTCATGTCTCAAGTTTTCTAGTGTGCCCAAGGGCCCAAGATTTTGAACCAATGATATGATACCAAGTGTAACGCCACCTAGAATAAACCCACTTAAGACCCAAGAACAACCTAGGACTAGTTAGGAAAATTATGGAATAATTTTCTTTTTTGTTTAAAAGAGTCTACAACCAGGTTACCAAACAACAATTGTCATAAGCAAGCTTCAAGCCAAACATTATTAATAGCTTATATTTTTATTAATACGACAATTATAAAATATCACAAGGTCCAAACTTAGGGTTAGATTAATCAATTAGGTTAAGAGGGTAATTTCTCGCTACACCACTCTCTAACAGGCTAAAAAGATTCAACTTTTTTTTCTCAAAGTAATGCACTAAAAATTTCCCAAAACCATTCCCATTAGATAGGAAATTTCCTCACCTTTCCGGTGATATAAAGAAGTCCTCCTAACTCCTCATATTTCTCAATTTATGGGCCGGTGGACCTTGGGAGGAAAATTTTCCCAAGAGCGGGTCTGCAAGCCTAGGGGAGAAAATTTTCCCATGCATGGGTGGTGGCGGAGGGGAAGGACTTTAGCATTTTTCCTTTTGGGAAAAAAGTGTGATTTGCCTCCGCGTGCCCATGAGCCGAAAGGACATGTGTTGGCATTTCCAAATTCAGGTGGAAAAACTGGTCGCCGGAGTATTATAAGACTTTGAACCTATTTTCCGAAAAGTGCTAAGGGATCAAAATGAACCGCTCCTCCACTGATGGCTAAGGCATCACGTGTCAACCATCTGTTCACTGCGGGTTGATGGGCTGGTGGGAGAAATTAGAAAATGTTTCCCAAATTATTTTTAAGTGATCCATTCATTCACCGATGCCTCGTGATGCCAAGCAGCCCCGATTGGTTGTGGGATGGTGGGGCCGTGGACAAAATCAAGAAAATTTTCCCAATAATTTTAAAGGTTAAATTAAGTGTTGTGGGTCTGCGGAGTGGCGGGAAATTCATGCCTTTGGTGTTTTTGACCAAAAAGTGCCAAAGGAAAATTTGGGTCAGCGGGTCTGGCAAGGAAATTTTTCATAATTTTTTTATTTTTATTTTTATTTTTTAACAGTTAGAATTATTATTTTATTATTATTATTTTTTGATGCCAAATGAAGGAAAAACTTAGAAGGCCATAAATTTTGATTGGGAACTCGGTTTTGAGAAAATGAGGACTTTTTGGAAATCTCTCGATGCCCTCTTTGCATAGGAATCATAAAATTTTAATTTTGGTAAACTTTAAAGGATAAATTTCATGAAAACGATCTGCAGGCTTTTGAAGTGAAAACTGGTAATTTTTTTACTTATGAAATTTTAATCGATTACTCTTCTTCCTCTCTCAACATGTCAAATAAACAAGGAGAATCATTATTAGATGGATTTAGGATGGATTTGGAAGGTAAGTTTGTTTGATTGACTCCCAATAAAAAAATACAATTTTGACAACAAAACGACAGCAAAACGGTTTGAGCCCGATTTTGCTAAGATTTCTAAGAAATTCCTTAAGTGTTTTTGTCCAATTGAATTTTTTAGGGCATACTACTTCAATTTAATCATTTAATTTATTATTTCCTTGTTGCAGGTCCAAACTATGGATTTAGGATAGAGTATTTGCCAATTTGTAAATACAAAACAGAGATCAAATTTTAAAGAGTCTATTTTCCATTTTCTTCTTCCAAGTATTAGAATATGTTCCAATTCCAATATAATACATTTAGTTGATTCAAATCAAACTATTCAAAACCAAAATACAAATTCTGATTTCAAATTTTACACATTTCAAAAGACATAGTTCTGTGTTTTCCTCACACGCATTTCTTCCTTTCAAATAGAGATTTCAAATACATTTCAACTCATATTTTAAATAGTAGTAGTTTCAATTGTGGAATGGAATGCAAAATTTATTCAAAGACAAGATTTCCTTCTTTTACAACTTCTCTTTTCTATTGATTTTCACAATACAATATACAAAATACATCTCTTTCTTTCAAATAGAGAACAAAGTATATATCCCCTCGTTAGATTTCAAAATTACAAATTTCATATTCAATGCAACATATTTCCATTACAAAACATATACGAGCTCATCCACTTCGAGTGGGAAAGGTTACAATAAGATTTCATTTCAACAAAGACCTGTCTAAAATGCCTTATTTCTCGGTCCAAAGATAACAACACGCAGATCCTCCATTTTCTTTATTTCAATTTGATCACAACAAAGGTAGGGGAAAGACAATGCTCTCCACCCAACCAAGACATCCAATGAAAAGGAGAATCCATCCTTTTTCATTGGCCCCCGAGACCCAACCACAATGCAATAAAAGATGCAATTAAACTCATGGCAACAATAGGCTTCCACAAACACACATGAAAATTTCACATATGAAACACAAAGACCAAACCAAATGTAGTTTGCAACTACATTAAAGTATGACAAACAACACTAAGGCTTCATCAAGCAAGCCAAAGGAGAAAGAAACTATGTGGGATGTTACTTATGCCTCCCAAGGGGGAAATGGGTATCACCACCTGATTTCAAACCACCAAAATATAGTATATCAAAGCCCTGACATGCCCTTATGCCTCCCCAAGTACCCCTTATTCCTCACATTTCCTTATGCCTCCCTAACCTCTTATGGCACCCCATAACAAGTAAAGAAATTCAAGCTATTTCTTTGTAAGGTGGAACCCAAATCCCAACTCCTCCACACTTATGCCTCCCCAAAAGCACTTGTGCCTCCCAAAAAATGAACCCCATAGCCTTCTCATACACCATACCTAGGCCATCTACCCAAAAACCCACAAACATACCAAAACATTCACAACAATAACAATTTCATAAACAAAAAATAAGTATTACAAGAGCCAAGCTCCTACCTCTCCATGATGGAGTTGTTCCAAGTTCAAAACAACAAACTTTATCCCAATGCAAGCAATCCAAATCAGCCAAGCACAAGCATGCAATAATCTTGTAAAAATTTCTCCAAAGCACGAGCTCCAAAACAACAAAATAATTCACCCCCAAAAGAAGTTTCCAAAAGTGAAGCAACCCAAAACAAGGCAAGAAATTTGAATTTTATAGAAGAAGGAAGAGAAGAGGATGAGGTGGATCCATGTAGGATGCCACATCACACATCATCAATCCCAACCAAAAATTCAACTTCATTCTCCAAAGCATAATAAATAGGTGGGTGAAAAATATGACAGTTTACTTACATACTCAAATCCAACCCATGCCCCAAAGGATTGAAATAAAATTATGTAAGAAAGTACAATTAAAACTTACAATTTGTGTTTACAAAATGCATTATAAAAGTCTAATTTTAACCCTCAAACCATAGGTATGGTTGGTAAGTAAATTTAAGAGGTATGGGACAAGTTTAACTTTTTCCACAAGCCTCCAAAATTATCCCCCTAGGACAAATTCAAATTTCTAAGAAGGTGGAGTGTTCCACACTCAAAAGTTAACTTACACATCACTTACACATCACTTACTCATTCTTACAATACTTTAAATCATAACCAACAACCATATTAATTACATTCTCATGATAGGTTTTTAACTAATTAACTTAACAACATGATTACATTAATATTTTCTTCAGATTTCTAGTAATGTCATAAACTAAACGAAGGGTTGGGACCACCATTGGTATATAAAGGGGATTAACCAATTCATGGGAGACTTTAGGAGATTTTAAATTTTTATTGCCAATGTTGTTTATTTGTTAGAGGTTAAATTTCATGACACCCAACAAAATTTAGGCTTGTATGAATTATAGAATCATAAATCCAAAAGAAAAAAATTACTTTATGCCAACACGGGACAAAATTCTATCAAACAAAGACAAGGTTTCATCCACACCATATTTTACCTCTCAAACACTCTCTTCTATGTAGCGATTTCAAATGTTGGATAAAAAAATACACAACATTGATAATAATTATTTACATGTATATATCTCCCACATCAGTTAAGACTGCAGAGTAATTTGACAAAGTATGTTGAGTTAAAAAGTGATGTGATTTGTTGTATTTTTAGACTTGAAGTTAAAATGGCTTGACCACCTTGTTGACCAAACACTATTATTACTTTTCCTTGTGCCTTGGTTAAAGCCATGGTATTGGTGGTCATGGTTTATTCTACCCCTAAGTCTTTCTTGGCATGAAGCAAAGGTTCGGGATAATAGGGTAAGGAAAGCTTTACTACTATTGTACAATAAATCATCTTATTCTTTAAGTATTCAAATATGCATTTTTTTAAAAATGTTTACCTTGTAGGTATGCTCTTGAGATACCTCTAATTCTACTTGAGACATGTGATTTATTTTACTTGGTCACCATGGTTGTGTCAATAATTTATTTTAGTGGATTTCATCCCCCTTTATCAAAGCTTTACCTCATGAATCTTGAGTAGATTTTCTTACTCTACCCTATATCTCTTAAGCTATTAGTTCTCTCAAGTATGTGGGAAGTACTTTATTAGCTTTTTCCTTATTCCAAGAAAAATTCACTTGTAATGGGTTGGGGATTTACTTATTAGGTTCCATGTCAATTGGGTTGTTATAAAAATGCATTCCTACTCCCAGATTTGCCACTTTTCACCCTCTTGTTAGGCATATTTGGTTAGCTCTTTTCATTTACAAGGATTTTCCATTCTACACCAATGGTATAGCTCATTTACAAGGATTTTCCATTCTACACCAATGGTATAAGTAAGAGCCTTGGCTGTAGCAAACATATGCATTTTTCATCTCCATTTGTATGGTGGGATTTTACAAGCGTGATGACAACATTAGAGTTCATCAAAATATGAACCACAATCTTAATTGATGAAACTTTGTTAAAATTATTTTTTCTATACGCATCTTTTTTCGGTAGCGATTCTTCTAAATTCTAACCAACTAGTCAATCAACCAACGAGAATCTCATTCACCACTAAACCTTTTTTTGGGTCACTTTGATTTGAACAAGGTAAACTACTGATTTCACACAACAAAGCTGAAAATCAACAAAGATGCATATTAGTCAAGCATGAATCCCTTGTTCTGCACCATTTTTTAGAAATCTTTGGTTTTCTCCCATGTGGCTAGGAATGATTGTTTTTTCTTTTGGCTTTACCTTATAGTTACTCATGGAGGGCAATGAGTGGATGCACCCTATAATCAGAAGATTACTAGTAATTTATCTAATTCTTACATTCTTTGTTCTAGTTTGCAAAATCTCTCATGAGTAATTTGACCAAATATTGGAAGATATTTCACCATTCAATTAAATGTTTGAGGGTAATCAGATCAACAATTTTGAAGGTTTGACTTCTGATATTTTCTAGCATCTCGTAGATGTTATTTAAATCTCTATCTATCTCATCATCATATCTATATTATAATGCTCCAACAGACTTTGTATGTCTTATTGAGTTTTTTCTTTTCATGGATTGTAAAATTCTTCATCCGAGACTATTATTCTGGATGTAATTTTTTATTTGAAAAAAATATAATAGCATAACTAATTAAATTTTGATATAATTAATGGGGTAAATCTTTTATCATTTCAAAACTTAATGTTTTTATCATTTGAATTATATCTTCGAGGTACATATGTTTTCACAGAATCGATGAATTTAATTATATACAACGTATCCCTTTTATCTAGTGTTGCGCTACAATACCATGTAGTTGTTGCAGGAGCCTAAATATGACATATGTTTGCATAGGTTGGCTGGTCAACATCCACTGATAAATCCACCCTAAAAAAGTGGTAAGCAACCTATTGATCGTTGACCAGTCAACCCATGAAAACATCTGTGATGGATAGGCTCTTCCGTAGTTGCTCTCGACATTTTTTATGTTTTCCATTTATAAGAATCATTTTGAGGGCTTGTAAACTTGTGCAACATACTGATTTTTAATGCCATCAATAGCAAGATTGTTTCTTGAAAAACCTGTACTTGCCAAATTTACAATGTGTTTTGTTGAGGAATGTTTAATTTTCTCACCCTTCATTGGAATTTTTTACTGTAGATTGCTCTTAACTTGATGGCGAAAACATGTTGGACTTACCTCCAAAAGAAAAAAAATGAAAGATATTTTTAAGAGTTAAAATGAATCTAAGACTTTTTTTAAGCCATCCCTCCATTTGAAAATTTTTGGCGGTGATACATTTGTCTTTAATTCCTTATCGCATCCAAAAATATCCTAGAATACACATTACAATGTGATCCCATTTTGTTTCAAGTTGTTTTCTTACTACAATTCAACCTTGCTATTTTTGGCTTCCAAACCTTAATTCTACCATTCTCCATGATTATTTCAGTTACCGCATTGATTGTTTAACATTTTCTTCTTTTTTTTTAATGTTAAAGTATAGACCTTGTTATTTACACAAAGCTATAATAAATACACCAGTTCAGTTGCTAATGGCCATCCTCCTACCATGTTATGGAGATTACAGTGCTTGGAGGAAGCCAACAATGTTGAAGATAGGGTAACTAGACTTCCTCTCGGTATTTTTTTACTCATAGTATTGTGTATTGCCATCAAATAATCCACATCGTTTTCCAGCAAATATATGTCGCTTTATAGTTCCTCCGTTTGGTGGGAGTATAGTTAGTGTATGTTTCTTCACAGTTTTCTAGTTTTTCCGAAATATAATGTATAAGAGAAAGTGAAAAGAAAAATAATTAAATCATGAAATCCTGATAAAGTAAATTAAGTCCACAAACATAATATTATGGAAAATTTAGTTAAGCATTTTTATTTTCCTCGGAGCATAATAGTACCATTTAGAAACTTATATCATTCATTGTTATCTCGTGGACATGGCAGGTGGACATCTATTTTCCGTGGCAAACACTATTGAGATTGAGCTACTCGTGCTCCTATGCTTTTTTCTGTCACTCTTTCATCGGCAACAATTTCAGTTTCTTCCATCATGAACCATGATCTCCTCCATTTGTTATTCTCTTTTCATGCATAACATTCCACTCTCTTCAACATACACTTCCTCATCACTGCCTCCAAAGTCAACCTCTCTTGTGTGCCTGCCTATTAGCGTTCACATTGTACACTTTTGGTGCAATTGCTAGTTTATAACCTATTGAATCTATAGAAGCCCTGAATAAGGCCCGTTTATAAGATATATATACCTATATGTAAGTGCACAAATTGAACCATTGTAGAAAGTACATAAGAGACATGGAACATTATTATTGAACACTGGTAATAAGATACATTAGAGATATATTAGTAGCAGCTATATTTTACCATCCTTATTTATTAGGTGTTTACAAACGATTGTGATAGATGGATGGATCCGTAGAGTGAAGTAGGAAGGATGTCATGGATTATTGAGGTTGGCCGAGGTAAGATTTCTTCCGGCGAGAATTTGAGTAAGCGCCGAGACCCCGGGCCAGCACTGAGCAATGCAATTTCCCTTGGCGCAGTACTCTGCACTGCTGCCACACCAGTTGAACTTGCTTGCAGCATCTTCCTTTGCAAAAGAAGTTTCCACTCGGACTGCATGTCGGATCCGCCATGACCATCGCCACATTAAATGCAAACATAATTACTAACAGTGTCACGCTTATTTTGTACTTGTACACAGTATCCATCTTCTCTTCTGCATATAAACATTTAACAAACAACAATCTCAATTAACTAATAATTAGCTAGTATATATCCACATTCAAACCTCAACAAAATTAAGTTAACGAAGTATTATTTCTCATATACTATACAAAGATGAGTATAAACAGATATCGTCGGACATACCGAGATTGCAAATCGATCGATGCTTCTACGCTGCATTTTGTAATGACCATGGGATATATTTATACAGTCCCAGAGGAGGTTAGTGAGATATTCTTTCGCCAATTAATAACTAGTATTCTTATCTGATTATAAAATTTTAATTACATTTGAGGACCTACCCATTAATAGCCGCCCTTCATATTTAATAATAGCCGCCCATTAGCCGCCCTTCATATTTGAGGACCTACCCATTAATAGACATGCAAATCAATAAACACATAAAAACCATCAAACTGAGTGTGGGTCACTGGAATCTCTTATAAAAATCATTATGAAAAAAATTGTAAATAATAAAATAAATAACTTTAGCTTCTACTTGGATTTTAGTGCTAAAATTAAAACCCATTTAAATTCTTATCATTTCAATAAAAATTCGTTTGGAATTCAACCAATAAAATTAAAACCCATGATAATTTTAACTAGTAAAATGCATTAAATTATATTTTTCCAATTAAATTAAAGAAAATGTGCATCTATACATTGAAACACCCACACTAACTATGTCAGTGACAGATATATCGAGATATTTTTGGTCAAATTTCAGAGCCAATAGCTTTACCTTGTGCACAATATGCATTCAGATCTACTACACACAAATGATGTATTACCAAATTAAACTACTCCATTAAATCCACTCACCCTTCATAATCCTCATTGAATCTATTGACAACCCTCTTTCTCAACTCCTTAGGCATATAGTTGAGGCACATTATCTTGAGCATAACTATTCTTATTGGTCTCCACATCACTGCTATTGAAAAATGGTTAGAGAAAGATACCAATGATTACTTGGAGGGGTTATTTGAATGGAAAAAGAAGCTTATCTATGCCTATTCACCCCCTCTACAAAGAGCTCCTCTCCTCCTCCCTGCATTCTTCCATCTCGGATAAGTCCAATCAAACTTTGCATTAGGGAGAAACTCGACACTTATCCAAGGTCTTCTTTGCAAGGGTCATAATGTGTGAGCTCCTCAAGTTAGTCGACCTTTATTTTTGCTGAAAGCAAGCCCTAACTACCTTTTCCTTGAAATCCTTTGTTGTTGCATACAAACTGAGCTAATCCAACAATCTTGACCCTAACTTGTTTATACACCGAGCTCGAATTGATATGGACCAAGACCATTGTGAACCCATCACGCCCTTTGGAACCAATGTGGCTCCCATAGAGCCTACTCGACAACCTACATTGCAAGTCATGAATTGAAGTTACCCTTTGAGATCAGTTAAACACTTTTCAACAAGTTATACCTCGACCTCAGATATGATCCATCTCAACCCATATCGATCTCATGGCCACTCTCTATGCTTGATCTATTCCAAATCATGTTGTGCATGCTCCCAATTGGGCGGCTCTACCTCTCAAGGTGTATCCTGTAACAAAGAAGCAAAAAATATAAGGTGATAGATAAAACATTTGAATGAATTCCAAAAAAAGGCTAGAACCCTAAATGATAATATTAAATATTTTTTTTTAGGTATTTATTCTCAAGTATTCATTGAGCTAGAATCACCGACTTGGTAAAAACTTGGGATTTGACATTAATAGTATTATAGTTGATGTGGATCAAGCTGTAAGAGGTTGAAATACCTCCAAAACACACAAAAATAGTTTACAAATAAAACCGAAGCTTCAAAATAGATTTCTTATCTTTCCGGACTCCACTCTAATCTTTTACACAATTATGATCTTCCTTTTATTTCACATCTACTCTAAAAACCCTAAAATGCCAAAAATTACCTATGATAAAAACACCTCAGATGGACCCCAAAACTTCTATGCCAAATATTCCTTCATAAATTAATGCTCACACAAAATTTTGAGTTATTCTAATAAGCACAAAAAAAATTATTTAAACTTCAAAACCTAGTTAAAAGAAAAATAACATTCAGAGCCAATTTCAAACAACTAGATGAAGGAATCGGCCCGAAAATATGTCAGAATGACCACAACATAATAGGAAATGTTAGCCCCAACATAATACTAATGAAGATCTACCACCTTGTAAAATTTCAAGATGATCCAACGCTCGGATCAAAATTTATGGCCTTCACAAGCTATGCTCCCGCATCATTCTCCCCTGGTTGAAAAGAATTCAGCTCCTATGAATTCAGTTGGTGGAATTCATCTAATTTTACATTGTCAATTTTATTCAACTCTAACTCAGGATTCCCAATATTGTGCATTACTAACTTTCAACTCTTCCCTCACTTCATCCTGCAACTGTAGAATATGTTTTACAAATGCTTCTACATCATCACTAGTTTTATCTTCACTAGGTAACACAATTAGATCTAGGACCCCCTTGGGATTCCTATCATAAGGAGACCTCCCTGTTGACCTATTTACTGAGCTATAATAGGAAAAATCATCTTGTGGAAAAGCTAAGTCCCATTGTTTTGGATTTTCTAAGAAAACTCACTCGCAACGTAGGAGATTTCCAAAGCATTGTTCACTACTTCTATCTGCCCATTAGTCTGGGGGTGATATGAACTATTGAACTATAGTTGTGTCACCATTTTCCTCCAAGAGTCTTCGAAAGTGAATCAAAAACTTTGTGTCCTGATCTGAAGTGATTGTTATTGGAACTCCATGCAATCTAACCACTTCTGAAAAGAAAACTAATCTGCAATTGTGGAAGCATCATTATGTGTTTTACAATAAATGAAGTGTGCAATCGTAGATAATATATCAACCACCAAAAGATAGAATCATTCCCTCACTGTGTGTTAGGAAGTCTTAACATGAAATCCATACTCAAATCAATCCATGGCCCTGTAGGGACAAGTAATGGCATATACAACCCAATATTTTGTGCATGGCCCTTACCTATTTGGCACACTCTACATCTTGCTACAATCCTACTTATGTCCCTCTTTACCTTTGGCCAATAATACTTTTCTACAACAAGAGAAATTGTCTTACTTATACGAAAGTGTCCAGCCAACCCACCACAATGCAATTCTCTTATAATATTTTCTCTCATTGAACTAACAGGGATGCATAATTGTTTCCCCCTAAATAAATAACAATCCTACATCAAATAATCAAAAGAACCACTACCTACTGTAGGGTCCTTAAGTTGTCTCATAACATCACTAAAATATGGATCAACTTCATACAATTCCTTAACTATTTCAAACCTTACTACTTCATTTTCCATTGTTGTCAATATTTCTACACGCCTACTCAAGCAATCAACAACATGGTTCTCGCTTACAGACTTATGCTTTAAGAAAAAATATATTATTAAAAAAAATGAAACACATTTTTATGCCTACTATTTAGTTTCTTCTATGTTTTACATACCTCAAGGCTTCATGGTTAGTAAAGAGTAAAAATTCCTTAGCTACCAAGTAATGTCTCTAGTTCCTTAATTCTTGAACAATAACATAAAATTCCACATCATAAGTATAATATTTCCTCCTACCTCCATTATATTTTAACTTAATAATTCCACAGGACATCGTTATTGACTCAACATAGCTCCAATCTCGACATGTAAGGCATCAAAGTTAACCTCATTTTTTTGCTAAAATCTAGAAATACCAAAACATGTGCTTCAGACACTTTCTTCTTCAAAAATTCAAAACTATATGTTGTTGCCTTGGTCAATACAAACTCCTTCCCCTTTGTACACTTTTTTATGGGTGCAACAATGCTATTGAAATTCCTGATGAATTTCCTATACAAATTTTCCAAACCATGAAAACTACGAACATCTATCACATTCCTTGGAATAGGCCATTCTAAAACCATCTTTACTTTTTCCTCATCCATCCTCTGATATGAAAAATCCCAAAAAAACAAGACTCTTTTAAAGAAATCTACACTTCTTTAAGTTTGCATATAGAGTCTCTTTAAATAACAAGTCTAACACTAATTTCATATGTAATAAGTGTCCTTCCACTGTCTTACTGAATATTAGAATATCATCAAAATAGACAACAAAAACATACCATTCTATTCTCGAAGTACTTTGTTCATGAGCCTCATGAATGTATTGGGTGGATCAAATATCCCAAATGACATCACCATCCACTTGTATAATCCATCTTTTATTTTGAAATATGTTTTCCATTCATCCCCTTCATGGATACCTACTCTGAAAGTTAATTTTTCTAAAATATCCATCTCTTACTAGGACATCCATCATATCATCCAATCTTGGAATCAGAAACTGAAACTTAATTGTGATTTTTTTATGGCCCTGTTGTCTACACACATTCTCCAGTCTCCATCTTTTTTTAATTCAATAGCATAGGAGTTGCACATGGACTCATACTTTCTCTCACTAACCCTTTTGGTATTATATTTGTCACTTTTCTATTCAACTCCTCACTCTGTGTCGTACTCATATGATAAGCTTCCTAGTTTGGAAGGGTCGATCCTAGGATTAAATGAATATGGTGTTGTATATCTCACTTTGGGGGTAACCCATTTGGCATCTCATCTGGTATGACATCTTTGTATTATTATGTATTTCTCCCTCCATCATGTGTAACCTTTCTATCATATTGCCAAGGCCTCCCCAGTAATATATGGCATGCATCCATTAGGATAACATCACACCAAACCTCATCCTTGTAGGTATTCCAAATCAAAAACTTTATAAGGCATCTTTTATCTATGGTTACCTCATTCCCTTTCTTGAACCATGATGTACGATAGGGATATATGTGCTTCTCACATTTTAGATTTATTTTATAAACCGTCATAGTTAAAACTATATTTTCAAAACTACCACCATCAATAATAATTTTACATACCTTTCCTCGAGAGGTGCATCTTGTTTGAAATATATTTGTTTGTAGCTAAGAATAATCACCAAAATAATTCTATTCTTTCTCCTTCTTTGAGATAGTGATCATCCTCCTTATCATGATGATTTCACCAAAGTCTGTAGCAACCTCCATTTCTTCTTCCTCTTCAACTTTAACAAAATGTACTCATGGTGGTTCTCCTTTCCATTTATCCTATGTTCGTGTTATCCATATTTCACCCCGAGATAAATAATGGATAGAATCATGACCCCGCATGGAAGGAACCGAGAAAAATCATTCAAATCCTATAAATTGGCTGCAAAAAGATTCAACAAGAAAGTGATGGGGATGAAGAAAGAGCCAAGGATCTGTACAGAAAGAAACAACTATGTCAGTCTAGATTCTACGCCTTAAATCCATTATCCAAGCTTCAGGAAGACTCAATAATGAAATTATAGGTTTAGAGAAGAAAGAGCAGTGCAAAGGAGAAGCTAGATGTAAGAAACAGAAGAAATGGTGAAGTTTGGAAGTTTTTGGGCTTGAAACAGTTTAGGAAAAGGGAAAAAAATGACTAAGTATGGAGGAGGAAGTGGAAGAGGCCATGTGTCCCAATGACGCTTCTCCAAAAGTGAATCCAAAAGTAGAAACTCAAACTTGCGCCAGCCCTCCATGTAGCAAGTGGTCAAAAAGAGTCAAGGAGTGGGCAGAAAAGCTTCAAAATTGGCTAAGTATGAATGTGCCAACGGAGGGTGCCAAGTGTCAAGCTAGGCGCATTTCTAAGAGTTGGTCCCAAGGTGGAGACCCAAATGAGCACGAGCTTGCCACGTAGCCCAAAGTCTAAAAGTAAGAAGGATAGTTGAAAACTCCACAGAGTAGCGGAGGCCGATAAATGTCAAGTCGACGCTCTTCCAAAGACAAATTTTGGGTCGGGTTTGCAAGCATGTGCGGTGCCTCCACGTGTCCTAAAAAAGGGGTAGATTTAGTTGAATATTCAAAGCATTAACAGGCCAGCGGAGGTTGCCAAGTGTCCTAAGGGTGCTGTTTCAAGGGTTAAAAGGAGAAAATATTTCCAAATGAGTGCCGGAATGACACATGTCCAAGGGGAAAGCGGGAAGTTCTGGAAAAAGTTAGTTTTCACCCTTTTCCTCGAAAGGAGTAAAATTTACAAAAAGGTCCGCGACTCCATTGGGAAAAAGTCAACATTTAGACCCGAGTCAAAGCCAAGGTGGGGAGTCGGGGAAAAAATTGAAAATTTTCCTTCTCATCCAAAAGGCATAAAAGTAAAAATAGGAGCACTTTTCCCAGTGAACCAAAGGGTGCCACGTATCCATGTAGAGTTTCTTAAGTTTTGCATTCCTTTGTGAAAAGGAAAAAGGTAAATTACGGGCCCGTGGACCTAAATTTTTGTTCCAATCTGGTTGCCACGTGTCCCAATCAAAAGAGGGATCCATTTTAAAGTTATTTCTCTTGCCCATTTGTATGGAATCGATGTAAACTTCAAAGGGGCATATCTTTCGACCCAGGGCTTGAAATATTACAAATCTGACATCATTGGAAAGATCATGATTTCATCTATGCCATGGGAGTATGAAAATTTAATTTTGAAGAGGTTAGGTGTGGGAAAAATGGAGAAAAATCTTCAAGATTTCAATATAGGATCATCAGTCTCAACAACCAGATCGGATCCGATCTATTTCCTCGTTTCCTCTTCCTTCAAGGCACCAAACCAAAGATTGATGTAGAAAAGATGGATTTGGGGTAGATTTTTAGCAGAAATAATTAACAATAGTGGTTGAGATTCAACCCACATTTTCCAGCTTCTCTCTCTCTCTTTCTTCTCTCCGATCAAATCTATAAATTGGGGGGCAGGATTCATTGTAAAATTTGTTGTTGATTTTTCTTCTCTGCCTCTCCCTTCTTTTCTTCCCAAGGGTTGAAATGGAGTTTGAACCTCTTCCCCTGCTATGTAAATGGTGTTTTTACCTCTTACTCACGTATGATGCTCTGTGCAAATATTTGAAGCAATACAAAATGTGTTTTGTGATGCATTTGTCCATCCTTGCTCTTTTTTTTGTCTCTTCTTTCCTCTCTTCATTCACAGGGTATATGTGCATGTTTTGAATGTTTATTTGTAGATCTGGGAGCTGTGTTCATGGAGTTTGGAACATTTTCTATGTTAAAACCATCTCTGGTTTGTGATGCACTTGTCTATCCTCTCCATTTCTCACCTCTCCTTGTTCCATTGCAATTTTGGTAGATGATTAGCATTTTCCTTCTTTGGTGTATCACCGTTTTAGTGTAGGCTCTATTTTTCCTTGTTTTCTTTCTCTCCTTGTCTCCTTGGAAGTTAGATTAGGATTAGATTAGCTTGCCTGCACTGGAATAGCTTGTGGTAGGTAGATTAGGAAGAGGAACCAACCTTCTCTGGAGGGTCATTCCCATTTGCAAGTCCCACATCTTGGGGAATGATCCAATGTTATGCAAATCACACCAAATGACCCTGCCTTAGAAAAGAATATCGACCACTCATTTGGGGGTGTTGTGATTTCACACTAACAATTTTGGCATGCCCAGTGGGACACTGGGGATAGATATTTCATCTTCTCTTAGTGTCTAGTTAAAACAACAAAACTTACACCACCATGCACCACTAATAGTTTTGGCACACCTGGTGGGACCTTAGAGGTCTTCATTTCATTGCAACGAGGTTGATGTGCACTTGTTACAATATCGAGCTTATGAGAAGCTTCAAATTTTCATATCTGGCGACTCCATCTAGCTTACAACCCATCTCTGAGTTGTAGACCATGTTTTCCATCCATTTCCATTTCATTCTTCTTTCCATCTCTTTCATCCTTTCCATTCCATGAAGATGTGCAATCATGACTTCATTTCCACCATGGAATTCACATTTACAACAACAATATATTGAACCTCCAATGTACTTTACAACTCCTTCAAATCAACATAATGAGTAGACTCAAAATTAGCATGCTTACCTCTATGAACATCAGAGCCAAAGTCATTTTGGCCATGGAGCTTTCCAAGAGTAGGGGTATGCAAACAATGAAGACAATCAAATACAAGATGCTATTCTATTGGAGAGGATAGAAAAATGGAGGTTGGCATGGTTTAATCAAGGGTCATAACACAAATGAAGGCATTTCAGATTAGTTTTAGGGCACTTTGTCCATGGGAAGGCCCTTTTCCAAGACATTACAACCCTCAGGAGAAGCTAGACTTCATGGTTGAAATGTTGCCCCAACTTGCACAATGGACTGAGGAGATCGAGGATTATGAGTTGGATTCAAGACAACCTTGTCAATGGGTAAGTCCACCATCTCATAGTTTTCTTTTTCTCTTTCTCAAATAGCACCATTTCAACCCAAGCCCCAATTTCCAAGTTTCCCATTTCTGCCCCAAGTGTTGATTCCATTTCTCCATTCCCTAGTCTTCCACCCCATTTCAGTTCCTTTTCCCCTTTCCCTTCCAAACAATCATCCCCTCCAAACAAACCATAAGTTCCACCTCCCTCCCCACCAAAAACAATTGCAAAGCTGGTTGAACCCCAACCTATCACTCCTCTTGCTTTCCCAAGTCCATGTTGGGAAGAGACCCAAGAAACCAGTCAAGGAAAACAACAAGAAGAGGATCCCAATAGAAAAGAAATGACAGACAATCTGAAGAGTTGGGCTTCCAAATTTGGGTTTACAAAGATCCCCTTGATGGTCAAACCAATGGAAGAGGTTAGAGTTGAAGAAAATAGTGGTGGTTGAGGCTGATTTTGCAGCAGAAGAAGAACAAGAACAAGATGAAAAGAATCGATAGTCTGTTTATGGAACTTTTCCTAAAGAAGATACTGATCTAACACAAGTTGCACAACTAGTTGAAGAGGAGGGAAAATCAGCTCCAAGTCCCATTGAAGAGGAGTAGATGGGAGAGATCAAATCAGAGTTGAGGCCACTCAATGAAGAAAGCATCATTGAATATTCCTTTCTTTCATTCAAGGGCCTTATTTGGTTAATAAACCCATGATGGAGAAGGACCATACATTTTTAGAGGCTCCAAGTGAGGAGCAGGCCACAAAGGAACCTTTAATTTTCCTCCCACTCCATCTCCTTCAATCTCTAATGTTGAGGAAGAGTTTGATCTTTCAAACTTCATGTTTGAGGATGAGGAGAACCATGGTGATCAAATTGTAGATCTAGGAGGACATCATGGAAGAGGTTGAACATTTGCAATAGGGAAGCAATGAGGTAGTTTATCTGTCTGATTTGGAGGAATGTTTTGATGAGGAAGAACAAGTTGAGTTCCTATTGTTTTCTCCTTCATTATCCACCTTCCAAACACATGAACCTACTATCATGGAGAGCATTCAACTGGAACAACCTGCATTTTACATCAGCTCTTTGGACTCAAGTTTGGGAGACTCAAACCTTCCATGCTCTTCACAGGAGGAGGAAGAGAAAGAGTAGAAAGATCCCACCATTCCTTCCACACCATCCATCTAGGAAGGTCCACAAGAAGACTCCATTTTTGGAGTTGAAACTCAGAACAAGGGGCACATTCAAAGGACCATACCTTTCCCAATCATGTATTTCACTTCATTAGAGCCAAGGGAGAAGCCAAAACTAGTCATGCCTACTCCAAGGCATGAGGATGAGCTAAAAAGCACTAAGGATCAGCTGTCATACCTCTTCAATCCAAATGTAGAGAAAATAAAAGAGGTATTGGTTTTGTCTTTAGTTGATACTTTGGTGATTTGGGTGGAAGATCAGCTTGTAGTTAGTTTTTCACTCATCTAGCCAGCCATGTTCAATGACAAATCAGTTTCATGGCTGCCATTTTTGAGGAAGGGAAGCTATTTCTCCCTACCAGTTGTAGGCTTTGTTTGAGCTCCCTTTTCTCTTGGTTAGATTAGTGTAGGTAGGTTTGTTTTTAGTAGAAGAAGTGCTTATGCACACTCTGCATGTCTCATTTGAGGCATGTATGATTTGATCTTTGTATATAAGTTTTGTTTGTATTGCTTCAGAGGGGAATGAGGCTAGGATCTTAAACTATTTAAGGTAAGAAGGCTCATGTTTTCTGTAATAGTTGCAAATTCCAAAAGAAACAAATGCAAAGCAACTAAAATCTATTTTGAGACAACCCATTTGAGGGAAAATGAAAAAAATGAGTCAAATCAATTTTCTACTCTTAGAAATCATTGTTAGAAGGTTTTCTTATGAAAATTGAGAGTGCAGGCTCGGGGACAGGAAAGACATAGAAAAGGCTTGCAGTCAGGCTCGCAATGGCTCAAGGATCAGTTCCATGTTTATCAAGCAGACTCCATGCCAATGGATGCTTCAAGGCCACTGGTCTCTTCATCTAGCAGGTAGATGTCCCCGTGAGTCACCAAATTGTTATCCATATTTCACCCCCAAGAGCTAAATATTGGATCAAATCATGACCCCACATGGAAGGAACCTAAGAAAACTCATTCAAATCCTACAAATTGGTTGCAAAAAGATTCAACAATGAAGTGGTGAGGATGAAGAAAGAGCTCAGGATCCTGTACAGAAAGAAATGACTTTTTCGGGCCATTTCTACACCTTAAATCCATTCTCCAAGCTTCAGGTAGACTCAATGATGAAATTGCAAGGTCGGAGAAGAAAGAGCAGTGCCAAAAGAGAAGCAAATGGAAGAAATAGAAGAAATGGAGAAGTCTAGAAGTTTTCGGGCTTGAAAAAGTTTAGGAAAAGGGAAAAAATGACTAAGTATGGAGGAGGTAGTGGAAGAGGCCACGTGTCCCAATGATGCTTCTCCAAAAGTGAATCCAAAAGGAGAAACTCAAACTTGCGCCAGCCCTCCATGTAGCAAGTGGTCAAAAAGATTCAAGGAGCGGGCATAAAAGCTTCAAAATTGGCTAAGTATGAATGTGCTAGTGGAGGGTGCCAAGTGTCAGCCTGGCACATTTCAAGAGTTGGTCCCAAGGTGGAGACCCAAATGAGTGTGAGCTCACCATGTAGCCCAAATTCTAAAAGTAAGAAGGACCATTGAAAAGTCCACAGAGCAACAGAGGCCGAGAAGTGTCAACTCGATGCTCTTCCAAAGGCTAACTTTGGGTCGGGTTTGCAAGCAAGCGTGGTGCATCCACGTGTCCTAAATAAGGGGGCAGAGTTAGTTGAATAGTCAAATCATTAACAGGCTTGTGGAGGCTGCCATGTTTCCTAAGGGTGTTGTTTTAAGGGTTAAAAGGAGAAAAGGTTTCCAAATGAGTGCCAAACTGACACGTGTCCAAGGGGAAAGTGGGCAGTCGGGAAAAAGTTAGTTTTCACCCTTTTCCTCGAAAGGAGTAAAAGTTACAAAAAGGACTGCAACTCCACTGGGGAAAAAGTCAACATTTAGACCCGAGTCAATGCCAAGGTGGGGAGTCGGGGAAAAAAGTGAAAATTTTCCTTTTCCTCCAAAAGGCATAAAAGAAAAAATAGGAGTGCTTTTCCCGTACCAACCAGAGGGTGCCACGTATCCATGCAGAATTTCAGGGCTGCGGGAGATTCTTAAGTTTTTTGTTCTTTTGCACAAAAGGAAAAAGGTAAATTACGGGCCCATGGAACTGATGTTTTGTTCCAATCGGGCTACCACGTGTCCCAATCAAAAGAGGGACCCATTTTCAAATCATTTCTCCCACCCATTTATACGGAATCGATGCAAACTTTGAAGGGGCATATCTTTTGACCTAGGGCTCAAAATATTGCAAATATGACACCATTGGAATGATCTCGATGTCGTCTACATCATGGGAGTATGAAACTTTAATTTTGAAAAGGTTAGGTGGGAGAAAAATGGAGAAATGGCTTCGATCTTTCAATGCATGATCATCAGTCTCAACAACTAGATCGGATCCGATCTATTTCCTCCGTTTCCTCTTCCTTCAAGGTGCCAAACCAAAGATTGATGTAGAAAAGATGGATTTAGGGTATATTTTTAGCAGAAAGCATTAATAATGGTGGTTGAGCTTTGACCCACATTTTCCCACTTCTCTCTCTCTCTTTCTTCACTCTGATCAAATCTATAAATTGGGGGACATGATTCATTGTAAAATTTGTTCATTTTTCTTCTCTGCCTCTCCCTTCTTTTCTTTCCCAAGGTCGAAATGGAGTTCAAACCTCTTCCCCTGCTTTGTAAATGGAATTTTTCCTCTTTCTCATGTATGATGCTCTGTGAAAATATCTAAAGCAATAAAAAACATGTTTTGTGATGCATTGTTCCATCTTTGCTCATTTTTGGTTGTCTCTTCTTGCCTCTCTTCATTGCAGGGTATCTATGCATGTTCTGAATGTTTATTTGCAGATCTAGGAGTTGTGTTCATGGAGTTTGGAACATTTTTGTGTGAAATCCATCTCCTATCTGTGATGCAATTGTCCATCCTCTGCATTACTCACCTCTCCTTGTTCCATGGTAGTTTTGGTAGATGATCAACGTTTTCCTTCTCTGGTGTATCACCGTTTTAGTGTAGGCTCTATTTTTCCTTGTTTTCTTTCTCTCCTTGTCTCCTTGGAAGTTAGATTAGGATTAGATTAGCTCACCTGCACTAGTATAGCTTGTGGCAGGTAGATTAGGAAGAGGAACCAACCTTCTCTGGATGGTCATTCCCATTTGTAAGTCCCACAGCTTGGTGAATGATCCAATGTTATGAAAATCACACCAAATGACCCTACCTTAGAAAAGTAGATCTAACAACTCATTTGGGGGTGCTGTGATTTTGTACTAATAGTAGGATAGTGTGGACACTCAAAATATTTGTGCCCCTCTTCACCACATCAGTAACATGTATACTTCCTTTGGGAAAAATTTGATCCCCTTCCTCCATTATAACATCTTCCCTTTTGAAACCCCCTACCTTTTTGGTAGTTACCATGGATTTGTAAAGAATATTGATGCCCTTCTGCATTAGCGGATTCACCTTTTATAGAATCAAATCTACCTCTACCTCTCATTGGGGATGATGATGGCCCTCCCTTCACACCTCTTCTAAAATTATTCATCTTGTTCTTTTCTTCTGATTTTAATGCAAGTTGATAAGAACCATCCATGATATGGATCCGGAGTATACTCATCTCATTTTGTATGGTATAAATCAACCCATTAATATAGCTTGTAGCCTTTTGTTTTTCAGACTAACCTGGTCCACCCTGAATGACAACTTGTAATTTCAATTATTATAATCTCTAATGTTGAGATCCTTTTTCTTAGGTTTTGAAATCTTTGAAAGAGTGTCTAAGAATAATCTATAGGAATAAAATTTTCTTTCATCTTCTTTACCATTTTATTCTAGTTTCCGATCTTTCCCTTTCTATTTCTATATTTCATTTTGGAGGTGATCCCACCATATCAGTGCATTTCTAGCCAACTTAGTGCATGTAAACTTTACCTTCTTCTCCTCTAAAAGGGTTTTCCACTCAAAGAAATTTTGCATATGATTCAACCAGTCAATCAACTCCTCTGGTCGTAACTCTTCACCATAATAAGGAACATTAATCTTGATGTCATCATTCTATCCCTCTAAAGCTCGGATCAATCTCTCCTCAAATGGTGTCTCATTCAAGGTGTCTTCATCTCTCTCATTTTATTCCTCATCTCCTCCTTCATTCATTAATGGAGGTACTTTTTCAGTATCACTATCTGGGTCTGCATCCTATTATCTCGTTTAGTGATTTAAGTTAAAATGGAGATAACCATAGGAAAATTTTGAAAAAATATCTTAAAATTCCCTTTGAAAGAAATTTTGGGTTTGGGTTTTCATTGCATGAAAACATGTTTCTTGCATGTTACATGTCTCATGTTTCCTGAAACCCAAAACCTGATTACCTAAGTCCTTTGTGTCAGGTTTTCGGAACTTCCGAACATCAGAGCATGTTTTGCCAAATGCATGTTTCATGTCACTGGTTTCCCAAAATCCAAAACCCGAATTGAATCAAATCCTTTGTATTGGATTTTGGACGCTCTAAGCATGATGACATGCCATTAATGTCTAGTTGTCTCACAGTTGGAACACAGGTCAAATGAGGTGTAATTAATGCTAGGTTATTATAAATAGTTGGTTTTTACACGTCATTTGTTACCTTATCATTTTTATGCGTTGGATTTTCGTTGATGCTTCTTCTACCTCCAAACCCGATCGAGCTTCCCGATCGATTTACCCATTCGTTTTTGATTTTTGCAAGCTAGTTGAAGGTATTATTCTATTCTTTCTATTTTGAATCTTTTGGGTTATTCATGAGGTGTTTGTTTGGGGTTTCCATTTCATTTCCTCCCCCATTTATGGTTTAGGTTTTTGGGTTATTTTCGTTGTTTCTTGTCTTTTTCCCATATGGGTTCTTGTTTGAAGTTCACCCCTAGGTTATTTACTTATTTTTCATAGGTTGTAACTTGTAGTTTTCAAAAAGATTTTGGAATTCCTAAGTGATCACGAGGTGGGAATTTTTCATATTCTGACATGTCAGAAACCCGATATACTTGTTTTGAGTTTTGCAGGGTGTTTAACATTTCACTCTTTCCACCTTGTTTTGGGTTTTGCCAGGTGGTCGACATCCATCAAGATCCTTAGTGTGTTGGAAATTTCTACCTGCTCGACATCCTCCAGGTTCCGCCGTGTGTGTCAGGTTTTCCTACTTGTCCAAACACTTCCTCACTTCCGCAGTGTGTCGGGTTTTCATTGATGCTCAACATGTCCTAATTTATGACATACACTCCATTGTGTCGGGTTTCAAAGGTGTTTTGCAAGTCTCAAAATCTGAAACAGTGTGGCGGGTCTGTGCACTTGTCCAACAAACTTTCAAGCCCGATTTCTCTTCCAGAAATCATCAAGGCATTTCTTCTTTGAGACTCCTCATGTCAGACCCCAACCAATCTAAGGATAAGTCAGATAGGATAGGAAAGATGAAGTATAAGTATCAAAAGATGGAGTCTTCTTCTTACGTAAGTTGCAATTATGACATTCGGGACACAAGAGCTTGGCAATATAGATATGGAGGAATTATGGAAGAGAATTGAGGATTCTTCTCAAAATTCTGGATGAAGTCTATAGCTAGCAGCGGTCTCCCTCTTGCGTAGTAGGATTTCCAATATAAGCTCAATGCCCTGAATTCATCCTGGCCTGTGATTCCAATTATGACTTAGCCTCCCGCTCACTAAGAAATCAAGTAGAGAGTCTATAGTTAAATTGGATGGTGGCTACTTTGATCAACTCCTAAGGTTTCCGACTTTGTGGAATATGTTGATTTAAACCTTAAATCAGCACAAAAGGCCTAGGAAAAGATTAGGAATACTGCATCAAGCATGTAAACAAGAAGTTATTGATCAAGGCTAAGCCATCCATTTCTAGGTTTCCCAAGTCGGTCCCTAGGAGTGATTTTAATCTTGAAATAAGTGATATCATCACCTTTGTTGAGTCGATTATTTGGACTCCAGAGTCAAAAGATTTACAAGGGTGGATGTACAGTTCATGGTCATCTTAAAGAAGAAGAATAACCTAGGGATTTATTGGGGTAGCCTAATAAGTGATGAGATGGAATCCCAAATGAAAACAGTCTTGTCTATCGGTAAGTTCTATATGATGTCATGTGTCACCTATGCAGCAACAGGCATGAGGATTTACCCAAGGCTATATGCGAAGGGAAACAGAGCAATGGAACACATATATTAGTACTTCCCTCAGATGACAATAAAAGTGTCTGAAGACCAATATAGAAGAGTGAACGATGCCTTCTTCTATGAAAACATTTACAGGTTGGATCCTGATCTCAGGAAAAGAAGGGTTTCTGATGAAGCATGGGCCGAAGTGTCAAAATGGGGTTGCATATTCTTGCAATTAAATAAGTTTACTTATCTTTGGTGGTAAGGTTCCATGGAAACCCTTTCCATTTTCCTAGGTTCCCAGGTGACAAACTGATCCTTATAGAGTTAGTCAGACAATTGTTGGATTTTCACAAATTCCAACAAAGCAGGCACAAAGCCACCATCTCCTTCCTTTTTCCATTGAAAGGTATACATGTTATATAGTGGTAAAGACTAAGAACATGGTGCATGAGCTTTAGGATAAATTGAAGAAACATATGAAGATCAGGTAGGGATTCGACATCCGAGGAGTCTTCAAGTCATATGGAACCTTGTATCTACATGTGCCCAATGTGGAAGACATCTTGGTTGATCTTTGGAATTAAGTTGCCATCTGAAGAAAAGACAACAGCAGACTGACGCTTGAAGAAATTCAGATGTTAGATCTAGCTGATATCCCTAAAGGCACAGTGGACAATGAAATTTTCTTGGACACTAGGTACGAACAGTCGGATGGATACCAACATAGATTCCCAACCATTGATTGGTCTATTTCTGAAAAAGCTTCTATCACTCAAAGGGCTGCTCAGATTCTCTTCCATACTGAGGCATGGATCTTTAATTGGGGAATGAGTTATAAGGAAAAGAGCTTTTCAAAAATAGCTACTTTAGAATCAGGACCCCCAAGGAGAAAGGGAAGAGGATAAAAGTCCTACCAAGAGGTAGATAAAATTTAAGTTTTTCAGAAGGGGAGAAAATCAAGGAGCCACATCATCTGCCACTCCTTCACAAATAGTTGAGGTAATGGATTCACCTCCTCCACCAGAACAAGGAAAAATTCCTTCAGAAGATGAGGTTGGTCAACCTCTTGTTTCACCTTTTTTTGATTGCTCATCGAAGGTAAGTCTCTCTCTTGCTTCTCAAGCTTTGACTTCAAAATCCTTACCTCCTCCCTCCGAATCTTCCTCACCTCATATTTCTACGCCAATTTCATCAGCCATGGCCAGTCTTCTCTGACCTCTCACCTCTTTCTGCTGGATCTAAGATGGCTATAGATATGCCTCCTCCTTCTGCACCTTCATTCAATGAATCTATCCCCACAGTCACCACACTTGCAGTCATCTCTACTCCACAAGTAAACCTTCCTCCACCTGCAGATGTAATCGTAACACCTACGATAGGAGAAACTTCTTCCATTGTACCTCAATGGTTAGTTGATCAAACCCCAAAGAAGAGGAAGGTGGTAGTTCCTCTACTAGCCTTTGACTTCAATTCCCTCAAGGCCTCTCCTGCCAAATCTACCAAGAAACCCAAAACGGTTTCAAGGGTTTCAATGGATGCCTCAGGACATAAGTTTACAGAGATTGCCACTCCCGTGGCCAAAAAACAATGGAGGATATAATGGTCACTGATTATCAGATCACAAGGGTTGATATAGGAAAGGTAAAAATAGAAGGAGCACAACAGATGTGCAGGATGCCATGAACGTGTTGTGCCAGAAGCTAAAGGAAATGAAGTTGAGTAGAGATGAGCTAAAGGAGAAAGTTGAATAGTTGACGGAAGTATTGCTCAAGCTCTCAAATCCTTCTCAGTCAACACCATCATCTTTTACCCCTACTCCTATCAAGTTTGATTTCTCATCATTACCTATTATTATAAAGATCAATGAGAAGGGGAGAACGGTTGATGAATGGATTTAAAGGCTACTCCTACAAGGAAGAAAGGTCATTGATGACATAGTGGAGGTTTATAAATCCTTGGAGGAGATAAATAAGGATGGTGAAAAATTGGATGATGAAGTTTTTATCCAAAATTCACCCCTCAAGGTAATTTTGATAAGATGCATCAATTTTTTTAGTCCAAGCAAGTAGATTGATTCAAGGCTTGAAATCGTGTTTTCGGGCCCCATCGGCTTCTCTCTAACTCTCCCATTCAAGAAAAAATCTCAACGAGTTAGAAAAAAGGAAAATGCAAATGATAAGGTTATAGGATTGTTTTAAAGCATTTCGGTCTAAAGGGTGTGGATCGCATCAACGGTCGTCATCCGAAGGTTTGTCGTACTCAAGTTTGGGACCAAAAAAGGGAAGAAAATCGGCTAAGTCGAGACATGTTTGTAAAGCGGTCTCATGGGACAGTTAGTACACGCGGGATGCATGGGATGTGAAAAGGTGAAACGGCCGTAGGTAAATAAAAAATCGTCTATGTTTTTGTTTCACATAGTTTGGGATAGCGGGAAAAAGTACACGCTGGACACGAAAAGGCGAAATGTTTCATGTAGCAAGGGACAAGGAAGCCCAAATCAAGTAGTTTAGAGATTTTCATCCGGGACAGCCAGAAAAAGTATGTGTGGTGCACGATTTTCCGAAATAGCTGCAGCAAAGAAGAAAAGTCAACGTTTTCAGCCGTGAACTTCAAATGGCCATAACTTTTGACTCCGAGCTCCGATTTTCACAAAATTGGAATTTCTGGAACGAGCACGACATCCTCTATGGCACAAAAAATAGATTTATTATTTTTAATTAGGGTAGATATATTTAAATAAAATAAACATATTCGGCTCTAGTCGAGTTAATGCTCATTCCCATCAAAATGTAAAAGCTGACCAAAATAGCCCCCTCGACTCGAAGGCCATAACTTTTGCATTTCTCAACGAAATCGCACAAAATTTGTACCGTTGGAATCGTGGCTCCAAGTCTGACATATAAAAATCAATAAATTATAAATTTGATGAGAAATAGGTGGGGAGTTTTCATAAAACGTTTCGGGTTCATAACAATGTTTTATTTGGTAGTTGGGAGTGCAATTAATAGGCATGGTCACCATTCTTAGTTTGCAGCATGGGATAGTATGGGAGCCTTTTTCAAGTAACACACAATAATTTCACTCCATTTAATTCCTCTTACAAGTGTTTGAAGAGGAGATTTCAGGATTTCCATTTTTCCCTTTCTCTCTCTCTTCTCATTTTCTTATAAATTGGAGTGTTTGGCTCATTGTAAAGGGGGTAGTTTTTGTAGCAAAGACCAAAATTTATTTTTAAGCCATGTGCTACACGCCCTTGTTGTGGACTCCTTGCATGGTGATCCAAGCCCTTATCTTATAACCGATTGAATGCATAATCGTAAAGTAATAAAATATAAGTTTGTGGATGCATCTTCCCCTGCTATGTTTTCTTGCATTCTTCTTGCCCCTTCAACCTTGATTACAAGAATATTGTGTCTATTATTATGTTCTTGTAGGGATCCATTATCATTGTGTATGTTTGAAATATTGTTGTGAATGCATTTTCCTAGATTATGGAGAACTGTCATCACCCCTTCTAGTGTGCACTTTGCTTTTGTATCTCATGCATTTTAAGACTACTCTCACACCATAACTTTTCGGTGTATCACCGCTTTAGTGTAGGCTTTCATTTTATGATTCCTCTCCTTGGTCCCTTGGAAATTTAGATTAGAATAGTTAGTTTCCCCGCATTAGAGTAGATTGTGGCAAGTAGTTTAGGAGAAAGAACCAACTTTCTCTCGGAGGTCTATCTCAAGTAAAGCAAGTCCCACAACTTGGAGATAGTACCCATGTTATCCAATCACACCGTGAGTTTAAGAATATACACTTATATCAACATAGGGGTGTTGTGGTTTGGTGATAACATAATTTTTCACAAGAATTGAGAACTCAAGTTAACTTTTAAGGCTCTCAATGCCTTTCGAAAACAGGTTCCATTCCATATCTTAATGGAAGAAGGAATAATTCCGCATGGGGTTTAAACATTTCCTAGCTAACCAAAGCCATCAGATTTAGGATAAAGATTCTCAGTGAAGTTTACGGCAAGTTGAAGGAATATAGAGATCAGTTGGTTGATGCCACCAACAACATAAAAGAGGAGCTATCCAGGATCTTCGCCAAGGTGTTGGATGAAAGTTTGAATATTGTACCTGCTAATGATTTCTATAAAAAATCCAAGAATCAATCTAGCATGAACCAACTTTCATCTTCGATCTAACAACCATTGATAAGTTCATAAGGATTGAGAATGTTTTGGAATCACTAAGGAAACTCAATAAGATATTGAAGAAACTTCCTTGCAACGCAAGTGACACTCGTCAGAAACTTGTGAGGTTCTGAGTGACTATTCCAGTGTGCCAGATGAAGCTGTGATGCAGGGCATAATCTAGAAATTCCAAGAATTTTGAGACAAGCAGGCTTCACTGGAGGAAGACAAGGACAACGAAACACAATAAGCATAATGTTTCATGTCATTTCCATCCAGGGATTGACATGTCTTTTTCATTTTCATTTCGTCACATAGGAAGAAAATTTTGACTTGTTCTCCTGCATGAGAGTCAAGTAAAATAGGATTCTCATTAAATGACTATTTTCTAGGATTTATCCTAGTTTCTCTCTCCTCTTTCTATTATAAATAAGGGATGCTTGTGCATTCTGAAGGGAGATTCAGAGAATATTGAGAGCTATTGTGAAGAAGAAGGAAAACTTTGTAATTTATTTTTGATCATTAAGGAATAAAAAAGGTGTTATTTTGAAAACTTTGTGTTGTGTGATTCATCTATCTTGAGAGATTGTTCTTACATCCAAGATCTTAATCTATTCTTTGTTTAGTGTTCTTGGTTATTTTAATCATTTCAAATATTACACCCGTTATCTAAAAATCGTATAAGTATTTCTTGATATGTGTTTGCTTGAAAGAAAATACGTTCCTCTCATTCCCTTCCCACTTTGTTTCATCTATAATATTTTCCTTTCTAATCCATTCTATTTCTAAAACTGTAACATCTCCATCTCGTGTTGATATGGATTTCAGGATTGTATTCCAGCACCAATGATTAGAATAGTGTGAATATTGTACATATTATTTCTACCGTGTTTTAGATTAGTAATAAACATGCTGCCTCACCTGTCTTTGAGGAGGTATTTGATCCCGTTTACTGTGGTTGAACCTCATATTTTGCCTGACAAAATATCCAACCAAATGTTTTTGGTGACTCCACTGGGGAATACGAATTTATAAGACTATCCTATTGGTGTCCGACTCTATATTTTCCTTATTATTAGTAGATCCATTTCCTAGTTCAAACTAGCTAGAAATATCTTCACTCGGTCAAGCTGAGCTAGGGGTGAAACTAATCCGTTCTTTGATCTGCTACAACAACACAATTTCAGACTTTCCCCCAATAGTGTTGTATCTAGCCGAGAAAGAAGTTATTCACCTATCCGAAGAACTCGGGTTCCTCAAGAACAAGAAGCTTTTGCAACTTGTCATGCATTATTCTTATCTGATACTCAGATTCTTGTGTACACTTCATTAAGAAGGATGGCAACACAACCGTGCCTTGGGGTGCGGCTATTGGTCCTCTTTCCCTAACTCCGCCATTACATGAGCTACCACATGGATCTCGTAAGAATATTCCTAAATTCAACGGTGATGGGAAGCAGCACCCTGATGAACACATTGCTTCATTCTTTGTAGCATGTGGATTCCTTGGAGTAGCTCATGAAGATGTTTCTATTTGACTCTTCATTGAAACATTGCATGGTGTAGCAGTAGAATGGTTTTACCATCTTCCGAATGCATGGATTACCAACTGGGCTACCACAAGATCTGTATTTGAAGCAAGGTTCAAACCAACTGAAGATTCTCATGCCTTGTTAGCACAACTTACACATATGAAGAAGGAGTCTCATGAACCCATGTGGGACTTTGTGGCCAAATTCAACAAGTTGATTCGTAAGATTCTGGAGCTATTCGTTCCCACTCTTGAAAATAAAAAAATTCTTCATCAACACTCAACTCCCTAATGTGAGCTTCTTATTAAGAAGGTATTTTATTCCCGATTTGGCTACTCCTCAAGTCTACAACCATTGAAATAGAATGATCTCATTCTGGCAGGAAAGATCAGAAGAGAATCATCTAAGCCTAAAAATCAAAGTTCTTATCAAAGTACTATTGATCCTATGATCCAAAATATGGCCAATGACTTGATCACTTTGAAGAAGAAAATGTCTCAACAGGTGACCAACGTTCCTTATCGGGATATTCCTAGATGAAATTTCAACAATACCAATGGTGCTCCCACGAGAGATAGGAATCGGTTGACTGATGCTCAACCAAGGCTGGCCATTGAAGCTCCTCCTATCAACACAATAGTGGAAATAGTTGAAGAAGATGAAGAACCAGAAGATCAAGGTTCTCACGAAGCTTTAGAAGCTTCAGGATATGTTGATGAGTCTTTTTGACGATTCTGCTGATGACTCCAACATTGGGTACTTGGAATACGAGGAAGACCAATGTGAGCATGATGGTCAGACATTTGTAGTTTTCACTTGAGCTCAATCTCAGAACCCTAGAAATCTGGTTTAAGGCTCTAAGGAGAAAGGTAAAGAATCTCCCGTGGTTATGGCTAAAAGAGGCTATCCTATCTCAATGCAAATTGAAAAGGAGACAACTAAAAAGGTAAATTCTTCTTCCAACTCTCTTTCTCCTACTCCTAAGACCATCACCTCGGCTCAGACAAGTATAACCAGAACTGAGCCCACCATCATTCCTTCATATACCACTTTTGACATTATTGATCATGCAAAGAAAACTAAGATCCAAATGTTAGAAGCCGAGTACCTTCAGTCAAATCCTGAGCAATTTGAGAAACTTTCCAAATTCATTAGAAGCAAGGTTGTTATCCCTTCATCTTCAAAAGGTATGTTGCCTAATCCCACTCAACCTTTACCTCAGAATAATATGACCTCTGTTGCTTCTTTGGGAAAGATTAAACTATTTTATTTGTCCTTACTTATAAATGGGTTTAAACTCATCAATTGCATAATTGATTCAGAGCCTCTGATAACGTGATGCCCACAAAAGTAGCCCATGCCCTTGGACTTACCTTGACTAAATCTTATGGGTGGTGTTACTCCATGGAAACCAAAAATCCCCTTGATTGGCCAAATCAAGGATGCACAGTTTGCATTTGTCACATTCCCAGAAAAAAGAGTAAAAATGACAATCCTAGTTGTTGATATCCCAGTTGCTTATGGTATTCTCTTAGGAAGAGGTTTTTGCAAATATGTCGGAGGAGAAATCAATATGGACTGGACCAAAGCTAAAATTCTAGTGAATGGAGTTCCTCGTGTCCTCCACCCTGAAGCACAAACAAAGTACCTGGTCACTAAATCAAATGACCCCAAAGCTCAAATTCTCTTCGAAGATGTAGGCTTGGGAAATTATTTCATGACATCGGAGGTGCCTTCTGTAGGTATTAAGGAAGAAGATCCTAATGCTATTTGGACCCTCGAGTTTGATGGGAGCTGTTTAACTACTGGTTTGGGTGCTGGTGTGGTTCTTATATCTCCAGATTTTGAGATCTTTCCCTTCGCTTTCAAGCTGTAGTTTGACAATACTAATAACATGACTAAATACGAAGCCTTGTTATTAGGATTATAAATGGAAAGGAAAAATGGAATCCAAAATATTAAAGTGTAGGGAGATGCTGAGTTGATTGTAAATCAAGTAAGGGGGATCTATCAGGTAAAAATGATCACCTACGGCATTATAGGAACAAGGTGTTGTACAACATAGAATGCTTTGATGCTTTTTCTATCAAGGTAGTTTTGAGATATTACAATGATAAATTTGATTCTTTAGCCGTGTCTGCATCTCTTCTCCTTCCTCACCCAAAGTTCAAATAGGACAAGTATACCATTGAGATTGTGTATCGTCCAAGTGTTCTAGATAATTCAGCACATTGGCAAGTGTTCAATGATGATCAACAGGTATTGTCTTTTCTTGAGAAAGATGATAATTTTAGCAAGCTTTATTTTGAAGGATCAGAATCAACTTTCCATGAGTCCTGTCTCAAATTCATATCAAGAGATTAATGGTGAATTCATCCAACTCAAAGGCAATAAGATTTTGAAGGGATTAATTTCTCTCGAAGGTGTGTTTGACAAGCATGACCATTTTATTTAGGATAAAAGGTAAGCTAAAGGTGCTTCCTCAGCAGAGGTAGATCAAGTTAATCTGGGATCTTCTAACCAACCAAGGATGGTAAACATAAAAAAATGTTGTTCTCCTGAGGAGAAAGGAAGATTCACTTCACTCCTGAAAATATATATGGACGTCTAGGCATGGTCCTATGCGGATCTGAAGTCTTTCAAGCCCAAGGATGTGTAACATACTATCCCTTTGAAGTCTGATGTTAAACCCTATAGGAAGAAGCAAAGGAATTACAACCCAAAGATCTCAAGGACTATTCTTGCATAAATTCAAAAGATGTTAGATGCAAGGATTAGCTTCCCAATTCATCATTCTACCTGGGTTGCTAACATCTTCCCCTTCAGAAAGAAGAATGGTGAGATCCAGGTTTGTGTTGATTTCTAGAACCTTAATCAATATTCATTAAAAGACAATTTCCCATTGCCTATCATGGATAGAGTATTGCAGACTGTCACGGGATCAGAAATTTTATCAATGCTTGATGGATTTTCAGGTATAATCAGATTGAGGTAACGATCGAGGATCAACATAAAACAACATTCACACACCCTATGAGGGACCTTTGCTTACAGGAGACTACCTTTTGGTTTGATTAACGCTTGAGCCATGTTTCAAAGAGCTATGGACCTAGCTTTTAGAGATTTGATGGGAAAGGTCATAGTTGTATATTTGGATGATTTGAAGGTCTTTCTAAGAAGCAAAGTGATCATTATGATCACCCGAAGCAGCACTCTTAAGATGTAGGCATCATGGGATTTCATTAAATCATAAAAATTCATGTTTAGAGTAACAAAAGGTAAGTTGTTGGGTCATATCGTGACTAAACAAGGAACCAAGATTGAGCCAAAGCTGGTTAAGGCCATCCAAATCCTTACCCTACCTACAAGAAAAAATGGGGTGCATTCCTTTTTCAAAAAGGTCAATTTCCTAAGAAGATTTATACCTGACTTTCCGATAAAACCAAGGATATCCTTGGGTGATGAAAGGTAAGACTCCATTTTATGGAGCAATGGAGGGAAGGTTTACTTTGAATAATTTGAAAGATAAATTGCTCATGCTCCTTCTGGTATGCCTAGACTTCAATAAGGATTTCATCATGTACACCTACGCTTCCGCACATACATTATCAACCATCCTGATGCAATAAAATGAAGAAGGAATCAAAGCTCCCATTGCTTTCATGAGATTCCCACTAAAGGAACATGAATTGAAGATGTCACAAATTGAAAATAATGCTTTATGGTGAGAGCAGTGAAGCATTTCAAGTATTATGTGTTGAGTTCTCACACTCTCGTTCTTGTTCCTGATATCGCAGTTAAGTCCATTTTGACTCAACAAGAGTTGGGTAGTCAATGGGGTAACTAGATAGCCAAAGTACAAGAATATGACTTGGACATCAAACCTACCAAGTTGGTACGAGGAAGAGGCATGTGCCAATTGATCACAGAAAACAATTCTAAGATAGAATGTGAAGAAACTGAAGGTACTTCTTCATAATTTCCCATGGTGCTTTTTGTAAGTAAAAATGATGCATGGTATTTAGATATCAATTTATTTTTAACTTACGGTGAATTTCCCCACATTTAAGCCAAAAAGAGAAAAGGATGGTAAAATTAAGGTCCACAAGATACATTCTATGGGATAATGGTATATACAAGAAGGGTATTGATGGTGTATTTCTACGTTGTGTCGATAAGTCTCGTAGATAAGGTTGCTAGAATCCTTCCACACTCTAGCATGTGGATTAAATATATCTTCCTCCATGATGGCTTACAAAATCTTATAGACCAGGTACTATTGGCCTACTCTCTTTCGAGATTTAGCAAAATGGGTGGCTAAGTATGAAGCTTGTCAACATTTCGTTGGCTGTCCTAAGTTAGAAACTCTTCCTCAAGCCTGTGATAATTGAAGAACCTTTTTGCCAATGGGGAATTGATTTCAATGAATTACTAAATCCTATTTCTAGTGCCGATCATAATTATGTGCTCACCACCACCGACTATTTCACAAGTGCATGGAAGTTGCACCAATCAAACAGTAACTTCCGAAGTGTGTGCAACTTTCTCAAGGAGAATATAATTATTAGATTCAGTGTGCCTCATAAGATCATTGTTGAAAATGATTCCAATTTCTCATCACATGAGTTGACAGAATTTTTCTATGGATTTGGGATCACGTTGGCTCATTCATCCGATTATTACCCCCAAGGCAATGGTCAAGCTGAATCAAGCAATAAAAACTGGTGACCATAATAAAAAATATGGTCGATGAGAATCAGAGGACATGGCATAAAGCATTGTATGATGCATTATGGGAAGATCGGATTACTCCAAAATGAGCTATTGGAATGTCCCCATTCTAGGTGTTGTATGAAACTTGATGTTGAGATTCCTATCTCTGTAGAATTTCCAGCCTTACGGTTGGCTAAAGGAATTGAGGATGAAACTTTTCAAAGTTCCATTGAGAAAAGGATAATGTACCTAGCAAGGTGGTAGATCGCATTGCAAATCATCATAGCAAAGTCAAAAGGATATTTGACAAAAAATCAAAGCAACGCAATTTCCAGATTGAAGATCTACTACTTCTCTGGGATAAGAGAAGGAAACACAGAGGGATGCATGGCAAGTTCGATTCTTTATGGAAAGGTCCTTTCAAAATCCATCAACCGAATGGTGAAAATAGCTTCTATATATCATATCTTGATGGAGAGTTTCTCCCTCTACCTTTAGTGGCCAACATTTTAAGTTGTTCCATCAGTAATGCAAGATGCTCTCTTGCACTGTATTATAATTTATTTTTATGTTGTGCATTTGCTTTATTTATTTATTTCTTTGTTTGTTTTTGGTTTTTCTTCTCCTGATTCCATAGCCCAATGGATAAATATTTTTGATACATGAGTTCTCTTCCTTTGATGTCTCAAAGAAAGTCCCCAACTAGAGCTAATTGTTATCTCATTTTAGTGATTTCAGCTAAAATGGAGATAACCATAGGAAAATTTTGAAAAAATCTCTTAAAATACCCTTTGAAAGATATTTTTAGGTTTTCAGGTTTTCATTGCATGAAAACATGTTTCTTACATGTTACATGTCTAATGTTTTCCAAAACTTGAAACCTGATTGCCTAAGTCCTTTGTGTTGGGTTTTAAGAACTTCCAAACATTAGAGCATGCTTTTCCAAATGCATGTTTCATGTCGCTTGTTTCCCTAAACCCAAAACCCAAATTGAATCAAATCCTTTGTATCAGGTTTTTGGACGCTCCAGGAATGATTACATGTCATTAATGTCTAGTTTCTTGGCAGTTGGTACATGCATCAAATGAGGTGTAATTAATGCTAGGTTATTATAAATAGTCAGTTTTTACACGTCATTTTTTACCTTATCATTTTTACTGCGTTGGATTTTCGTTGATGCTTCTTCTACCTCCAAACCCGATCAAGCTTCCCGATCGATTTTGCCATTCATTTTTTATCGTTTTGCAAGCTAGTTGAAGGTATTCTTCTCTTCTTTCTATTTTGAAGCTTTTTGGGTTATTCATGAGGTGTTTGTTTGGGGTTTCCATTTCATTTCCTCCCCATTTTTGATTTAGGGTTTTTGGGTTATTTTCCTTGTTTCTTGTCTTTTTCCCAATATGGGTTCTTGTTTGAAGTTCACCCCTAGGTTATTTACTTATTTTTCATAGGTTGTAACTTATAGTTATTAAAAATATTTTGAATTCCTAAGTGATCACGAGGCAGGAATTTTTCATATTCTGACATGTTAGAAACCCGATATACTTGTTTCAAGTTTTGCAGGGTGTTTAACATTTCACTCTTTCCACCCTATTTTAGGTTTTTCTAGGTTCTCGACATCCATCAATATCCTTAGTGTGTCAGAAATTTCTACCTGCTCGACATCCTCCAGGTTCTGCCATGTGTGTCGGGTTTTCCTACTTGTCTGAAACTTCCTCACCTCTGCAGTATGTCAGGTTTTCATTGATGCTCAACATGTCCTGATTTCCAACATACACTCCATTTTGTCGGGTTTCTGAAGGTGTTTTACAAGTCTCAAAATCTGAACAGTGTGGTAGGTATGTGCACTTGTCCAAAAACTTTCAATCCTGATTGCTCTTCCAGAAATCATCAAGACATTTCTTCTTTGAGACTCCTCATGTCAAACCCTGACCAATCTAAGGATAAGTCAAATAGGATAGGAAAGATGAAGTATAAGTATGAGAAGATGGAGTCTTCTTCTTACATAAGCTGTAATTATGACATTCGGGACATAGAGCTCAACAATATAGATATGGAGGACTTCTGGAAGAGAATTGAGGATTCTTCTCATAATTCCTAGATGAAGTCGATAGCAGCAGTGGTCTCCCTCTTGCAAGTAGGATTTCCAATATCATCTCAATGCCCAGAATTCATCCTGGTCCGCTTCCAACTATGACTTAGCCTCCCGCTCAATAAGAAATCAAGTAGGAGAGTCTATAGTGAAATTGGACGGAGGTTACTTTGATCAACTCCTAAGGTTTCCCAACTTTGTGGAATATGTTTATTTAAACCTTAAATCAGCACAAAAGGCCTAGGACAAAGATCAGGAAGACTGCATCAAGCATGTAAATAAGAAGTTCTTGATCAAGGCTAAGCCACCATTTCTAGGTTTCTAAGTCGGTCCCTAGGAGTGATTTTATTGTCAAAATAGTGATATCATCATCACCTTCTTTGAGTCGATTATTTGGACTCCCACAGTCAAAATATTTCCAAGGGTGGATATACTAGTTCATGGTCATCATAAAGAAGAATGACCAAGGGATTGATTGGGGTAGCCTAATAAGTGATGAGATAGATTCCCAAATGAGACAGCATGAGGAATTACCCAAGGATGGATGCGAAGGGAAACCGAGCAATGGAACACATATATTTTTACTTCCCTCAGTTGAGAATAAAAGGGTCTGAAGACCAATATAGAAGAGTGAACGATGCCTTCTTCTATGAAAACATTTGTAGGTTGGATCCTGATCTGAGGAAAAGAAGGGTTTCTGATGAAGCATGGTCCGAAGTGTCAAAATGGGGTTGCATCTTCTTGAAATTTAAGAAGTTTACTTATCTTTGGGTGGTAAGGTTCCATGGTAACCCTTTCCATTTTCCTAGGTTCCTAGGTGACAAAACTGATCCTTATGGAGTTAGTCAGAAAATTGTTGGATTTTCACAAATTCAAACAAAGTAGGCACAAAGCCACCATATCCTTCCCTATTTCCATTGGAAGGTATACATGTTCTATAGTGTTAAAGGCCAAGAATGTGGTGCATGAGCTTCAGGATAAATTGAAGAAAAATATGAAGGTCAGGGAGGGATTCGACATCCAAGGAGTCCTCAAGTCATATGGAACCTTGTATCTGCATGTGCCCAATGTGGAAGACATTGGGTTGATCTTCGGGATGAAGTTTCCATCAAAGAAAAGACAACAACAAGACTATCACTTGAAGAAATTTAGATGTTAGATCTAGTTGATATCCCCGAAGGCACCATGGACAATGAAATTTTCCTGGACACTAGGTACGAATTGTTAGATGGAGACCAACACGGATTCCCATCCATTGATTGGTCTGTTGCTGAAAAATATTCTATCGCTGAAAGGGATACTCAGATTCTCATTCATACCAAGGCATGGCTCATTTCTTGGGGAATGAGTTATAAGGAAAAGAGATTTTCAAAAATAGCTACTTTAGAATCGGGACCCTCCAAGGGAGAATGGGAAGAGGATAAAATTCCTACCAAGAGGCAAATAAAATTTAAGTTTATCAGAAGGGGAAAAAAGCAAGGAGCCACATCATCTACCACTCCTTCACAAATAGTTGAGGTACTAGATTCACCTCCTCCACCAGTAACAAGGAAAAATTCCTTCAGAAGATGAGGTTGGTCAACCTATTGTTTCTCATTTTGTTGATTGCTCATCGGAGGTAAGTCTCTCTCTTGCTTCTCAATATTTGACTTCAGAATCCTTACCTCCTCCCTCCTAATCTTCCTCACCTCATATTTATACGCCACTTTCATCAGCCATGGCCAACATCTTCTCTGACCTCTCACCTCTTTCTTTTGGATCTAAGATGGCTATAGATATGCCTCCTCCTTCTGCACCATCATTCACTGAATCTATCCCCAAAGTCACCACACTTGTAGTCATCACTACTCCAAAAGTAAACCTTCCTCCACCTGCAGATGTAATCGTAACACCTCCGATAGGAGAAAATTATTCCATTGTACCTCAATGGTTAGTTGATCAGACCCCAAGGAAGAGGAAGGTGGTAGTTCCTCTACCAGCCTTCAAATTCATTTCCCTCAAGGCCTCTCCTTTCAAAACTACCAAGAAACCCAAAACGGTTTCAAGGGTTTCAGTGGATGCCTCAGGACATAAGTTTGCATAGATTCCACTCCCGTGGCCAACAAAACAAAGGAGGATATAATGGTCATTGATTATCATATCACAAGGGTTGATCTGGGAAAGGTTACAACAGAAGGAGCACAACAGGATGCGTAGGATGCCATGAACGTGTTGTGCCAGAAGCTAAATGAAACGAAGGTGAGTAGAGATGAGCTAAAGTAGAAAGTTGAATAGTTGATGGAAGTATTGCTCAAGCTCTAAAATCCTTCTCAGTCAAAACCGTCATCCCTACTCCTATCAGGTTTGATTTCTCATCAGTACCTATTATTGAAAAGATCAACGAGAAGGAGAGAATGGTTGATGAATGGATTCAGAGGCTAGTCCTACAAGGAAGAAAGGTCATTGATGGAACAGTGGAGGTATATAAATCCTTGGAGAAGATAAAGAAGGATGGTTACAAAGTGGATGATGAATTTTCATAGGAATTCGGGAACCTCGAGTTAACTTTTAAGGCTCTCAATGCACTAAAAAGGTTCTATCCTGTATCTTAATGGAAGAAGGAATCATTCCGCATGGGGATAAACATTTCCAGTTAACCAAAGCCATCAAATTTAGGATAAAGATTTTGAGTGAAGCTTGCAGCAAGTTGAGGGAATCTAGAGATCATTTGGTTGATGCCACCAACAACATAGAAGAGGATTTGTCCAGGATCTTCGCCAAGGTGTTGGATGAAAGTTCAAATATTCTACCTGCTGATGATTTCTATAAACAAATCCAAGAATCAATCCAACATGAACAAGATTCCATCTTCGATCTGACAAGCATTGATAATTTCATAAGGATTGAGAATGTTTTGGAATCACTAAGGAAACTCAATAAGAGATTGAAGAAACTTCCTGGCAACGCAAGCGACACTCATTCAACTTGTGAGGTTTGAGCGACTATTTCCAAAGGCACCAAATGAAGCGAGATGCAGGGCATAATCTAGAAATTAAAGGAATTTTCGAGACAAGTAGGCTTCACTGGAGGAAGACAAGAATGAAGAAATAGAATAAGAATAATGTTTCATGTAATTTCCATCCAAGGATTGGCATGTCTTTTTCATTTTCATTTCGTCACATAGGAAGCAAATTTTGACTTGTTCTCCTGCGTGAGAGTCAAGCAAAATATGATTCTCATTAAATGACTATTTTCTAGGATTTATCCTATTTTCTCTCTGCTCTTTCTATTATAAATAAGGGATGCTTGTGTATTCCAAAGGGAGATTCAAAGAATATTGAGAGCTATTGTGAAGAAGAAGGAAAACTTTGTATTTTCTTTTTAATCATTAAGGAATAGAAACAAGTTTTTTTTTGCAAACTTTGTGTTGTGGGATTCATCTATCTTGAGATATTTTTCTTACGTCTAAGATCTTAAGCTATTCTTTTCTTAGTGTTCTTGATTATTTTATTCATTTCAAATATTACATCCATTATCTAAAACTCGTATAAGTATTTCTTGATCTGTGTTTGCGTGAAAGAAAAGATGTTCCTCTCATTCCCTTCCCACTTTATTTCATCTATAATGGTTTCCTTTCTAATCCATTCTATTTCTAAAACTATAACATCTCCATCTCATGTTGATATGGATTTCAGGATTGTATCCCAACCCCAATGATTAGAATAGTGTGAATATTGTACATATTATTTCTATTGTGTTTTAGATTACTAATAAATAGGATTCCTCACTTGTCTTTGAAGAGGGATTTGATCCCGTGTACTGTGGTTGAACCTCATATTTTTTCCTGACAAAATATCCAACCAACACACCCCCATTTGTGTGTCTCCTTCTATGACGAGTAACCTTTCCTGTGATCTCAACGACATGTCTTTGTAGCTCCTGCATATACCTATTCATTTAGGCATAACCTCCCTTCCCACGTATAACCATGACTATATAAAATAGAGGTAAAAATTACACAGAAAAATGTAATATATTACCTTAACTATTCTCGCAAGATCAAAATCCTTCTTTGATACCAATTGATGTGGATCCAACTGCAAGAGGTTGAAATACCTCCAAAACACACACAAAAATAGTTTGTAAATAAAAAAAGAAGCTTCAAAATATTTTTCTTCTCATTGTGGAATCCACACTAATATTTTACATCATTACAATCTTCCTTTTATTTCATATCTACTCTAAAAAACCCTAAAATGCCAAAAATTACCTACTAGAAAAACACCTCGGATGGACCCCAAAATTTGTGTGCCAAATATGACTTCATGAATTGAGGCTCACAATTTTTTTGAGTTATTCTAAAAATCACAACAAAAGTTATTAAAACTCTAACACCTAATCAAAAGTGAAAAAAACATTTAGAGTCAATTTTAGACCGCTAGATGAAGGAATCCGTCCCCGAAAATATGTCGAGATGGCCTCAAAAATTGAAAAATGTTGGCCCCAATATAACACTAATTGATGTAAAACAAATAAGATTCATACATTCATAACATAGTTACCATAACCATGCACGCATACAAACCAAGAACATGAATCTACAAAACATGGATCTCTAAAAACTGTGCAAATCAATACATATTTATAGGGGTGGGGACTTTACATTCACCACCCATGCACCTTTCAAAAATAGGCTACATGGTAATAATAGCCATGCACCCTTAAATGATAAATACAAGAGCATGTAAGCTCATTAATAATAGATTAACTAATAGTACAACAATAGTCTAATCCTATTAATAGCCTCAAAAATATGCATGGCGTTTGATATTATTCTTGTCCAAAATAGTCCTTGCATGTTCTTCAAGTATTCTACAAAATGTGCCCCACACTTCATACCTAAAATTAGACAAAAACTGCAAAACGACTAAGTCTTGACTTTGAACCTCCCTGGGTGCACCCTGCTCTACTATAGTTCAGTGTTCCTTTATGTGCTTTCTACTCATGCACCTTATCCTTATGATCTTTTCATACTTAGGATGGATTTTACCATCCAACATTACCCCATACTAATTTCATTTCCACCCCTAGAAATGAGTAAGCATAACTTATCTCTTCATGAAAATGAATAAAGAATGAAAGAATGAATGTATATATAATTCATGAATACTTGGTGCCCTATACATCCGTAGGAAGAATCAACTCTAGATATTTTCTTTTGAATTGTTCCTCTAGTTCATTTCAATCACTCAACCTCGATTAGTTTTATCTCGGAGTGTCTATAGCTATGACTTCCATTTCATCAAAGATTCATGTTGGCACCTTAATTTTGTAAGTCCCTGAGAACATTAGCCATGCTAGACACCATTCATTCCATCATATCCATCCTCCACATGATGAGTTTTCCAATCTCCTTTATTCGTTCCTTGTGTGGGTCCTAGGCTAGTGCAAGCGCATCACACATTTTTTCCACTAAAGTAATCCTTTACTCATGTCCAAGTATTTCATTCTTCATATCTTTAAGGACTTCATCTTCCTTAACCTTTTTCCTCATCTTGATTATGACATCAAGCACCACATAGATATTCAATGCCATATATTCCTTCTTAAGTTCTTTCCTTAAAGTATGTAGTATAGACTCATAACCTGTAATATTATGCACAATAGTCTCCTTGGCACTCTCCTCTTGTGGCGCAACATCCTTTGGTTCTCATACCCAAAGGACCTTCCTCCATGACCATACAAATAAGGGTGTGTACATAATGCATCATAGATGGGAACTTTTGTTGTAAGTTCTTCTAAAACTATGACCTCTTTTCCAAAATTTCATCTGCAACCACTTCCACCATACATGTTAATGCTTTGGCCTTTTCTTTAGCTTTCTCCTTTTCTTCTGTCAAGCATTTTATCTCGGTATCTTTATCCTTCTTATCATCTAACATGGCTCTAATAGTTTCCTCTTTATCAAGTATTCCAATGTACAACTTTTTGCAGACACCTTAGTTAATGTGTTGCTCACTTGCTCATCAGACATTATAGGGGCTTGATAGTCACATGGTGTGAATGGGCCTCCTTCTTCATCCTATGTGAAACACATGATTTTTCACACATGTTGAAATCAGGATCATCCATATGATTCTACATGCTCCATGATAATTTCTTGCGTGTGCATGTGGTTTCCATTTTGCATCCATAAGCTCCTATCCATACAATTCATTTGGATCCAATGTGCTTGGAATCACGTGCATATGGTTTTCCTTGGGTCATCAACTTACCGATTTATAGAGTCTCATAAGTCTCTTCCTCCTTTCCTCTCCTTGAGTGCTTACCTTTAGGGGTGTGCTCCCCATTTGAATGTGTAGTATGAGGCCTATCTGAACGCTCACCCTTATCTTCTCCTATCTCTTATTCACCCTTCATTTATTCTCCTTTAGGCTCTTTTGTATCCTTAATGTATATTGGAGTCTTTGATGCACTATCATCAGATTTCTCATCCTTCATCATCCTTGGGGACATACTTATGCCTTTTTCTATTTTCTTGCTCTAGTTTCACAAGGAAGTCCTAGGTGACCCCTAAGGGGATGTGAAGGTCCCGCACTTGATTCCTTGTTCTTCTTAATACTCTTTTAAACCGAGTTTCCTCAAGCAAATTTTTCAACATCTACTTCCATAGTGTCTCTCCAACACTTTCTCATCCGGTTCCTATAATAAAGGGGTTTCTTTGCATGCTCACTTCTCCTCAATAGTTGGTTGTCTCTTACGATGCACCAAGCCAGCATTGTCTTTTTTTCTCTTGTTTCCCATTTTCTTTTTCCTCTTCACCTACAATGGGAGAAATGGGCTCCTCATCTTGAAGATTTCCAACTATGTGGTAGTCATAGTCTATCTTATCTTCTTTTAAAATTAATCGGCACGCATCTTAAAACCTATGTATAGATGTTTAGAAGTAGCATGTGGTGAAGGCATAAGGGATCGTACACCAATGGCTCCACTTCCCATCCTTCATCCTGGAACTACCAACACAAAAAAATTAATATACTACAAACTTTACCTATTTAATTAATACCGAAGGAAGATCCTTGGGTATTCTCCATTCCTTTTCAATCGTGGTGCGCAATCACTCATACCAAAACTCTTCCATTTGTTTAAATGGTCGAGTGATAGTCCCATCCTAATTATACTTAGCTAATATCTCTGCAAGATATTTCTTTTGTTCAGGGTATCACCAAAAATTTTCCTCTACCACGTCTGGGCACTCCAATTTCAATAAATACAAGTGACAAAAGTATCGTGCCTAAACTAATTTTCTCAGCTTGGTGCACTTCCTCAAACACGGTTTTAGAAATTTAACTAGACAAATTGTAAACTCCACCCTCATTCATCTTCTTATCCATATACAACTAGGCCATGTTTACCTGCGACCAATGCTCTTGATTGTTCAACTTGGTAAGTAAGTATGTTGCAGCTTTAATAACTAGATAATTCTATAACTTAAGGATACCCATCCCATGCCCTCCTCTCGTATATCCTAGTTCCTTATTTTTTTGCTTCTATCACCTCTTTGTCAAGTGACATCATCTTTGTTAAATTCTTTATCTCAAATCCTTAGTCCTATCAAAATAAAAATATAGGGCATGGTGAGCCTCATTTGTCACCCATAAAAATAAAGGAAGTCCTCATGGACTCTACTTATCATCCACCCATATAGTTTCTCGGGTTTATAAAAATAGGGGGCTCATAAAATGCAAAACCCCACCTTGGTCAACAATTTTTCACCCGCATAGTCATATACAACCATTTCATCCATTGGTCACTTTTTGTTCTTCACCACAAAGAATTTATCCAATTCATCCTTGTAATTTTTGTTCATGAGGTTGTAATCACTTACCTCGCACTAGAGAATTTATGAATCCCATTCGCAACCCATAAGAACCCTATCAAGGTATTGCATTTCGAGAAAAACTTTTAGGGGTGTCTCTACTTCAATCTCGAATTCCTTCTACTTCCTTCCCATTGTGGCCGCTTATAAGTGCTCTTTTTTTGGTGCCATAACAAATTTTAAAACTTGTTCTCAGAATCGATTTAATCTCGCAACTTGAAATTTGTGAGCCCTAGTTCAAAATAACATGCCCTAACTCATTGCTCGAACCCAAACTATCTATTTTCTTCACCGAATGACTCTACTTCGCTCAAAAAATCTCCCTAAAGGAGTGAAACCAATATCGTGCCTAAATTTGAAAAATTCAACTGGTTCAAATTCATTTTTAGGTCTTCGCACTTCACAACTATTTCACTAGTTCACTTGACTTCAAGTTTCTCAAATGCTCTTTATCGTAAAGGTAAAAATGATTTCGAACACCTCATTATATAGATTTTCAAAAATTCATGTATTTATTTCTCTCCACATACCATCATACTTCACATTAACTCAAGATTTCTTTCCTTTTCTACACCCATTTTTTCGTGCCATAGTCATAACCTTCTCGGTGTCTCTATTATTCCTCACCATAGACTATGTTTCATGCACCTTCATGCATCAAGTACCTACCCACTACACCTTTCACCAAGTAGTCTCAAATATTGCAGCCTACCTTGCATTACACTGTGCATCCATTCCTCCATACATGGTTTTCAATCTTGAGTAATCTTTCTCAATCTTCACCTTTACTTCAAGCACTCGCATAATATCCGTCTATGGATACCCATACTTAGAGACCTTCCAAACTTGGTATATGTACCATGTATATAGTCCACCCCATAATAAGGGTATGTGTGGTCCTCTCAGGCATGAATCCAACAGAGATAGTAATCAGCTTCGGCATGCAAGCATGCTTATTACACAAGGCATTCAAGTAAATTAAAAAAGCATAGCAACGATGAAAGGAAAAAAATGTAAAGGAAACCTAATTTAAATGGAAATAATGTCTTATTACAAACACCAAGAAGACTTAATTGCAGGGATTTAGCCTACTCCATTTGAAGTAACGAGGAAACTGTGTCCCATACAACGCTTTTAAGTGGCAAGTGCCTAAATCAAGTATGTAAGTCATAATATATGGTCCCAAACAATGCACCTTAAGCTTTCTCAGAAGCGCAAAACTCGTGTCATAAACAAGAACCCTTAATATTCGATGATGCTTAAAAATATATTTCATTCTACAATATTTGCAAATAAAACTTGTTTTGAATGATTCCATTATGATTTCAAAATGTTTATGCAAGTTGCATAACTAGTTCCTATCTTATGATGGAGGAATGGTTCTTCCGATATTTATATATCCCACCTCACCTCTTATTGTAGCTTTTTCCCCCACTTAAACTCTCGATGTTGTTCTAAAATCGTATAGGCTCTTTCAAGCATAGTTATCTCTTAAATTTTCTCTCAAACAATCGAATCTTTGTGAGCTAAGTCTAAGTTCATTTTCAAAGATTATGTTTTTCTATCATAATTTTCAATTTACCTAAACAATAGAAAGTGTGAAAGCCTTCATCTATACATACTATATATTAATCTATCTCCCAACGCAATAGGGAGAGATTAATGTTACACCTCAAAAGAAGTCCCCTCATGTTGGAATTTTTTTTTCCAACGAGAAGAGGTTTATGCAATGGGGAGAGGTATATGTTACATCTCAAAAGCAGTCTCTCTCATGTTGAACTTTTATTTTTCACCGACACCGGTGGCTTAGTCTTGTATGAAAAATTTTGCAAGTTGAACCTCACAAAGGTGTAGTTTTTGCTTACTTATTCATTATCGTAACTCCACCTAGAATCAACCCACTTGAGACCCAAGAACAACCTAGGATTAGTAAGGAAAATTATGGAATAATTTTCTTTTTTTGTTTAAAAGAGTCTACAAACAAAGTTATCAAACAAAAATTTTCACAAGAAAGATTCAATCCAAACATTATTAATAGCTTATATTTTTATTAATATGACAATTATAAAAGATCACAAGGTCCAAACTTACGGTTAGATTAATCAATCAGGTTAAGAGGGTAATTTCTCACTACACAACTCTCTAAAAGGATACAAAGATTCAAATTTTTTTTCTCAAAGAAACACACTCAAAACTTCCCAAAAACATACCCATTAGATAGGAAATTTTCTCACCTTTCCAGTGTTATAACGAAGTCTTCCTAACTCCTCATATTTCTCAAGTTATGGGCCGACGGACCTTGGGAAGAAACTTTTCCCAAGAGTGGGTCTGCGAGCCTAGGGAAGAAAATTTTCCCATGTGTGGGCCGGTGGACTTCAGAGATAATTTTCACCCAGAGGAGGAATACGAACTGGCGGGGCAGGGAAGCATATTTTTCCCATGCGCAGCGGTGAAGTAGGGAAGGAATTTATCACTTTTTCCCTTTTGGGACAAAACTATGATTTGCCTCCACGTGCCTGCGAGCCTGAAAGGACATGTGTCATAATTTCCAAATTAAGGTGAAAAAATGGGTCACCGGAGTATTATAAGACTTTGAATGTTTTTGCCGAAATTTGCTAAGGGATCAAAATGATCCATGCCTCTACCGACGGCCAAGGTGCCACATGTGAACCATCCATTAGCCGCGGTCGATGGAATGGGCAAGAGAGATTAGAAAATGTTTCCCAAAAAAATTAAGTGATCCACTCTCTACCGACGCCTCGTGATGTCACATGGCAGCTCCTCGTTGGTTGTGGGATGGCGAGGCCATGGAGAAAATCTAGAAAATTTTCTCGAATAATTTTAAAGGTTAAATTAAGTGTTCGGTGAGCGGAGCAATGGGAAATTCATGCCTTTGGCATTTTTGAGAAAAAATCTCTAAAGGAAAATTCAGGTCCGCAGGTCCGCCAAGGAAATTTTTCCCAATTGTTTATATTTTTTTATTTTAACAGTTAGAATAAATTTTTATTTTTTATTTTGACGCCAAATGAAGGAAAAACTTAAGAAGGCCATAACTTTTGATTGGGAACTCAGTTTTGAGAAAACAAGGACTTTTTGGAAATCTCTTGACGCCCTATTTTCACAAGAATTATAAAATTTTAATTTTGGTAAAGGTTAAGGATCAATTTTATGAAAATGATCTGCAGGATTTCAAAGTGAAAATTGGTAAATGTTTTACTTATGAAATTTTAATCGATTACTCTTCTTCCTCTCTCAACATGTCAATTAAACATGAAGAATCATTCTTAGGTGGATTTAGGATGGATTTGGAAGGTAAGTTTGTTTGATTTACTCGCAAGAAAAGAAATACAATTTTGACAACAAAACAAGAGCAAAATGGTTTGAGATGATTTTGCTAAGATCTCTAAGAAATTCCTTAAGTGATTTTTTCTAATTGAATTCGTTTAGGGCATACTACTTCAATTTAATCATTTAATTTATTTTTTCCATGTGTAGTCCTGAATTGTGAATTTAGGATAGTGTATTTTCAGGTTTGAAAATACAAAACAGAGATCAAATTTTAAAGAGTCTATTTGCCATTTTCTTCATCTAAGTATTAGAATACATTCCAATTCCAATCTAATAGATTTAGTTGATTCAAATCAAACTATTCAAAACCAAAATGCAAATTCTGATTTCAAATTTTACACATTTCAAAAGACAGAGTTATGTGTTTTCCTCACACACATTTCTTCCTTTCAAAGAGAGATTTCAAATACATTTCAACTCAAATTTTAAATGGCAGTAGTTTCAATTGTGGAATGGAATGCAAATTTTATTCAAATGCAAGATTTCCTTCTTTTACAACTTCTCTTTTCTTTTGATTTTCACAATACAATATACAAGATACATCTTTCTTTCAAAAAGAGAACATAGTAAATATCCCCTTGTTACATTTCAAAATTACAACTTTCATATTCAATGCAACATATTTCCATTACAAAACATATATGATCTCATCCACTTCGAGTGGGAAAGGTTACAATAATATTTCATTTCAACGAAGACTGTCTAAACTGCCTTCTTTCTCTATTCTAGAATAGCAACATGTAGATCCTACATTTTATTTATTTCAATTTGATCAAAACAAAGAAAGTGGAAAGGCAACGCTCTCCACCCAACTAAGACATCTAATGAAAAGGAGAATCCATCCTTTTTCATTGGCCCCGAGCCTCATCCACAATGCAATAAAAGATGTGTTTCAACTCATGGCAACAATAGGCTTCAAGAAACACACATGAAATTTTCACATATAAAACACAGACCAAATAAAATTTAGTTTGCAACTACATTAAAGCATGAAAAACAACACCAAGGCTTCATCAAGTAATCCAAAAGAGCAAGAAACTATGGGGGATGCTACATATGCCTCCCAAGGAGGAAATGGGTATCACCACCTAATTTCAAAGGGCCAAAATATTATATATCAAAGCCCTGACATGCCCTTATGCCTCCCCTAAGTACTTATTATTCCTCACATTTCCTTATGCCTCCCCAACCTCTTATGGCACCCCATAACGAGAAAAAAATACAAGCTATTTCTTTGTAAGGTGGAAACCAAATCCCAACTCCCTCCACACTTATGCCTCCCCAAAATCACTTGTGCCTCAAAAAAATGAAACCCATAGCCTTCTCCTTCACCATACCAAGGTCATCTACCCAACAACCCACAAACATACTAAAACATTCACAATAATAACAATTTCATAAACATAAAAAAGTATTACAAGAGCCAAGCTCCTATCTCTCCATGATTGAGTTGTTTCAAGTTTAAAAACAACAAACTTTAACCCAATGCAACCAATCCAAATCAGCAAAGCACAAGCATACAACAATATTCTAAACATTTCTCCAAAGCATGAGCTCCAAAACAGTAGTCCCCAAAAGAAGTTTCCAAAAGTGAAGCAACCCAAAACAAGGCAAGAAAATCGAATTTTATAGAAGAGGAAGAGAAGAGGATGATGTGGATCCATTTAGGATGCCACATCACACATCCTCAATCCCAACCCAAAAGTCATGTTCATTCTCCAAAGCATAATAAATAGGTGGGTGAAAAATATGACAGTTTACTTACATACTCAAATCCAACCCACACCCCAAAGGACTGAAATTCAACCATGTAAGAAAGTGCAATTAAAACTTACAATTTGTCTTTACAAAAAGCATTATAAAAGTATAATTTTAACCCTCAAACCATAGGTATGGTTAGAAAGTAAATTTAAGAGGTATGGGACAAGTTTAACTTGTCCCACAAGCCTACAAAATCAGCCACCAAGGACAAATTCGAATTTCTAAGAAGGTGGAGTGTTTCACTCTCAAAAGTTAACTTGCACATCACTTACATATTACTTACAAATTACTTACTCATTCTTACAACACTTTAAATCATAACCAACTACCATATTAATTAAATTTTCATGATACCTTTTAATTAATTAACTTAACAACATTATTACTCATAATATGTACACACCATTTAACAACTAATGAAAGGATCAATGCACCACAAAATAAACACATGAAAAACTAAATGAAGGGTCCAGATAAAAGAAGATACATAAAAATACCTTGGTCACATTTAAAGGTGATTCCCCCCATGAGAATCCCTAACACAAACAAACACACACAAACAAACACGGTTTGCATGATGACCTTATTGAATTCATCTAGAATTCCAAATTGGTTGGTCTCCAATCCCCCTATTTTTGTTGTGATATTTTAAACCTATAAAATAAAAATACCTCCTTCATACTCGTGTCCTTATCAGAGCATCCAAATGAATATAAATATAATTTTAAGATCATTAATATATATGTGAATCACCACAATAATCAAGACAATCAACAATATCACTTACAATTCATTAACGACTATATCATCATCAATTTTAATCCAATTTTCATTTCCTAGGTCTAATCAAAATATCCAATTCTCACAAGTCTAAAAACATCTATAATATAACATGTCAAACAATATATCAACATCAATATATAAAAAATGTCTCTAATAATCATCATGCATCATATAAGAATCAAAGTCAACAATAATCCATGATTGAACATATAGCATCATACCAAATCAAAACAATAATAATGTTCCTGATATAGTCAACAATGTCATGATCAGTATCAAAAGGTGTCAAACGGAATTTGGAACTACATGCCACTCCCTTTAGACTCGACTTCCTCTTGGTAGTCACTAGAACAAATGTGGAAACTAAACTCGTAGTAATGTAGCATCCTTCCATGTACCCACAGTCTCATCATATATGTTCCACTGCACCTAGACCTGATCAACCTCTCTACCTCAAAGGCCTAGGGTCCTACGATCTAGGATGCAAATGGGCTCCACCATCACCTACCCTTGATCCTGCACCTGCAATGATGTCCAATCTAACACATGAGAAGGATCTGCAACATATCTCCTAAGAACTGAAACATGAAACACATCATGTACATGAGACAAGCTAGGTGTCAATGCTAAATGGTAGGCCAAGGGGCCAATACACTCCAAGATCTAAAAAGGAGCAATGAATCTAGGATATAACTTAGAACATTTTCCATAATGAATATGGCTCTTGTGTGGCCTGACATGAAGGAACACCTTCATGCACACATCAAAACTATGATTGGTCCTATGCTGATCTATGTACTTCTTTTTCCTGTCTTGTGCCTCCTGTAATCTCTGTCTGATCAAAACCACCTGCTACTCCATGTCCTACAACAAATATGGTCCAAGAGAAACCCTATCCTCTAACCTATCCTAACTAAGTGGTGTCCCGCACTCTCTACCATATAAATCTTGAAAAGGATTCATGACTATAGAACTCTAAAAAATATTATTGAGGCCAACTCCACCAAGTACATGTAATCCTCCCATTTAGACTATTGATCCATCACATACATCCTAAGCATATCACCTTAAATTTGATTCATCCACTCAATCTGTCCATCTTTCTCAGGGTGATATGTTGTACTGAAATTGATCTTTGTTCTGAGGGCATATTGCATGGTAGCCCAAAAATGGGAAGTGTACAAAGGATCACGGTCACTAATAATCTTCCATGGAATCTTGTGTAACCTGAAAATCTCATCAAGATATACCCATGCCACTAGACTAGCTGTATAAGTGGTATTCACCAGAGAAAAGTGAGCCACTTTCATCAGTTTATCAACCGTGACCATGATGGCGTTGTGGTGATATCTCGACATCAGTAACCCAACAATGAAGTCCATGGAAATGGTGTCCCATTTGCACTCCGGTATAACATGAGGAAATAAAATGCCAGTTGGATGATGATGCTCGGTCTTCACTTTCTGGAACCCTAAACAACATGACACACACTGAGCCACGTCTCTATGAAGTCCTCTCCAGTGATATAACTATCTCAAAGTAGTGTGCATCTTCTTCAACCCCAGATGGGATGAATAGGATGCACGATGTGGCTCTGTCAATATGTCCTGCCTCAATCCTCCGTATTTGGGAACATAAATCCAACCTCTGTGCCTGAGAAGGCCATCTTCCTCTAGTGAGAAGAAATCAAACTTCCCTTCAAGGGGTCTCTAGGAATCGATATCTACTCAAAATGTAATGTAGAAGCTGTCAAGATGAAGCTGCTAAAGAATCCTACTCTACAAATTTGTGCCCACTGATGTGGCCACAATCACATGTCTCTGTCTACTGCGAGTGTCTACCACCACATTCTCCTTTCCTTTCACATGCTCTATCTCCATATCATACTCACAAAGTAACTCCATCCAACGCCATTGACAAGTGTTGAGATTGGGCTGTGTGAAGAGGTGGTGAAGACTCAAATGATCTGTCCTGAGTGTGAAACTCTGACCAAGAAGAAAGTGCCTCCATTGAACCAAAGCGTGCACAACTACCACAAGCTCAAGATCGTGTGTCAGATAATTAAGCTCATAATCCTTGAGTTTTTGAGACTCAAAATCCACTACTCTACCTTCCTGCATCAACACACCTCCAAGTCCTACTAAAGAAGCATCCGTGCAAATGAAAAAATCTCCCTGTGGATCCAACACTACAAGAATAGGTGTTCTAGTGAGGCATTTCTTTAGTGTCCTAAAGTCCTACTAGCACCTTTCCGACCAAAGAAAATTCTTCCCTTTCCACTTAATGGAAGTGATGGGGTGCGCAATCCAAGAGAAGTCCTGAACAAATCTCCTGTAGTAACCTGCTAATCCCATGAAGCTGCCTACCTCTGTCATAGTTGTGGGTGCTGGCCAATCCATGATAGCTCTAATCTTGGAAGGATCAACTGTGATACCTTCCCCATAAATGATGTGGCCCAAATACTACACCTCCTAAGCTCCATAACAGAGATGGTACAAATAGAAACGGGTCTCCTCACCCCCACTATCATTTCCTCCACTTCTAGATCATCGTACAAGATATGATCTTGCGGTAATAATCCAATCTAGATCTGTGTGCAAACAACCAATCCATAAATAGGATGACTCCATATGAGCCCAAAGGAAGGATATAAATATCTCGAGGTAGTGATCAAAGGTCCCAAATCCACCACACACTCCTTAACTAAGGAGTTTATAGATATCTTAGCTCCGGAAGCCATCTCAACATCTCAACTATGACCCTACCTAACTACAACCAGCTGCATCGTTCTACTAAAGATGGTACAATAAAAGAATCAAAAGAATCGAATCAAACAAAATGGAGGTAAGAATACAACCAATGTTACATGTAGTCTCAATAACTATACTTTGATGCTCTTCTTGGTAGTTCTTGACCATTGTGTACATCCTATGACTACTCCCCATATCACAAACAATAGGCTCTAAGATTTGTGGCTTACCATTTTTATTAGGGTTCTATGGGCAGTTTCTCTAAAAATGTCCTGTAACACCACACCTAAAACAACCACCTAATCCTCTCCCCTGTGTATCAGCTCCAGTCGGTGCCCTAGAGGTCTTGTGGTGTGGATCTTGATGACCCTACTATAGAATGTTGAGGTCTCTGCTGGAAAGATCCTGCTGAGTGAGCTCTCTGGGCACCCTATGTCCTGATGGGACCCCTAGGAGGAGGCCCCATACTCCGACCTCTCTTTGCATCAAACCCCTGTGGAGGTCTATAAGGTGGGAAGGCCTGCTACTATTGTTGTGGTCTAAAAGATGACTGTGTTGAACACTTTTCACCATAAGGAAGAGGTACAAACCCCTCGATATGTTGTTCTGCATCTTTTGTATGCGGCTCTGGACTCGGTCTCTAGCCTGCTGGGTCTTTCCCTGATTCTCATCTCCTACATAGGCCTTCTCAATGGCCTCAGCTAATTTCTATGGATAATGGATCCGTACTGCACCCCCAATGTCTAGATTCAAGCCCCAGATGAACCTGTGGATCCACACTGCTCATCCTGCATGTAATCAACGTACTGGAGTAGATCCAAAATCTACTCTCATACTTTACTACTGTAAGAGATGCCTATCGGAGGTCATGAAACTCATCTATATCCACTGTTGTAAGAACCTCCGTGACAAATATTTACTCCTGAATCACTCCTTAAAGAGCTCCTAGGTAACTTTCTTAGAATCAACATGGAGCTTATGTTCCTCTATTTGCCACCAAACACCAGCTCCGTCCCTCAATAGATGGATCGTAACACAAGATTTCATGTTACTAGAACTAGGATAGAGCTTGAAGCATTCTCTCAAGCTTACCAACCATGCCTCTTCCTAAAAACCACCTGTATCACTGAATAATGTGATGGTCGAATCATCAGGATCTCTCTAATGTGATCTGCAGTTGTGGTCTGACAGCCTCTAGGCCTCTTTGCATGCTCATTCGTAAGCCTAGGGCTCCGAAACCTCTCTGTATTCCCTGAAACTTGGTCTCCCTGTCCCCTCTATGGTGACTCAACTCTAATAGAATTCTCATGGGATTTCTCTCCTCTATGCTCCTCACTATGCCAAGGAGATGCACGAGCCTCAATGGATGTCACCCTATCATGTCTGACTGAATGTGCCCCTATAGTCCCTCCGTAGAGTGCAAAATTTGTGGTAGGATGGCTGCTACAACATGATCTAGAGGTGGTATGCCTAGGTCTATGTGAAATGGCTCCTCATCTTGTTGCACCTCCTGCATAGAGGAAAACAAGAGTTAGCTCCTTATTCTAAGTTTTACTTAGTTTCCATGTTTAATAAAATGTGAAATTTCTAAACTAAATTGTTTTCTAGATTTAAAAGTGTCCTAGGTTTAAAGTGCATGTCTCAAGTTTTCTAGTGTGCCAAATGGCCCAATATTTTGAACCACTACTATGATACCAAGTGTAACGCCACCTAGAATAAACCCACTTGAGACCCAAGAACAACCTAGGACTAGTTAGGAAAATTATGGAATAATTTTTTTTTTTGTTTAAAAGAGTCTATATCCAGGTTACCAAACAACAGTTGTCATAAGCAAGCTTCAAGCCAAACATTATTAATAGCTTATATTTTTATTAATACGACAATTATAAAAGATCACAAGGTCCAAACTTAGGGTTAGATTAATCAATTAGGTTAAGAGGGTAATTTCTCACTACACCACTCTCTAACAAGGCTAAAAAGATTCAAATTTTTTCCTCAAAGTAATGCACTAAAAATTCCCAAAACCATTTCCATTAGATAGGAAATTTCCTCACCTTTCCGTTGATATAAAGAAGTCCTCCTAACTCCTCATATTTCTCAAGTTATGGGCCGATGGACCTTGGGAGGAAAATTTTCCCAAGAGCGGGTCTACGGGCCTAGGGAGAAAATTTTCCCATGCGTGGGCTGGCGGAGTGTGGAAGGACTTTAACATTTTTTCCTTTTGGGACAAAAGTGCGATTTGCCTCCGTGCACCCGTGAGCCCGAAAGGACATGTGTTGGCATTTCCAAATTAAGGTGGAAAAACGGGTCACTGGAGTATTATAAGACTTTGAACCTTTTTTCCGAAAAGTGCTAAGGGATCAAAATGAACCGCTCCTCCACTGATGGCTAAGGCGTCACGTGTCAACCATCCATTGGTTGTGGGTCGATGGGTTGGTGGGAGAAATTAGAAAATGTTTCCCAAATTATTTTTAAGTGATCCACTCATAAACCGATGCCACATGGTAGCACCTGATTGGTTGTGGGACGGTGGGGCCATGGACAAAATCAAGAAAATTTTCCCAATAATTTTAAAGGTTAAATTAAGTGTTGCGGGTTTACGGAGCGTGAGGAAATTCGTGCCTTTGGTGTTTTTGACCAAAAAGTGCCAAAGGAAAATTTGGGTCAGCGGATCTGGCAAGGAAATTTTTCACAATTTTTATTTTTATTTTTTAACAGCTTAGAATTATTATTTTATTATTATTATTTTTGACGCCAAATGAAGGAAAACTTCAGAAGGCCATAAATTTTGATTGGGAACTTGGTTTTCAGCAAACAATGACTTTTTGGAAATCTCTCGATGCCCTCTTTGCATAGGAATCATACAATTTTAATTTTGGTAAACTTTAAAGGATAAATTTCATGAAAAAGATCAGCAGGGTTATGAAATGAAAATGGTAATTTTTTTTACTTATGAAATTTTAATCGATCACTCTTCTTCCTCTCTCAACATGTCAAATAAACAAGAAGAATCGTTATTAGATGGATTTAGGATGGATTTGGAAGGTAAGTTTGTTTGATTGACTCGAATAAAAAAAATACAATTTTGACAACAAAACGACAACAAAACGGTTTGAGCCCAATTTTGCTAAGATCTCTAAGAAATTCCTTAAGTGTTTTTGTCCAATTGAATTTGTTTAGGGCATACTACTTCAATTTATTCATTTAATTTATTATTTCCTTGTTGCAGGTCTGAACTATGGATTTAGGATAGAGTATTTTCCGGTTTGTAAATACATAACAGAGATCAAATTTTAAAGAGTCTATTTTCCATTTTCCTTTTCCAAGTATTAGAATACGTTCCAATTCCAATATAGTACATTTAGTTGATTCAAATCAAACTATTCAAAACCAAAATACAAATTCTGATTTCAAATTTTACACATTTCAAAAGACATAGTTTATGTGTTTTCCTCACACGCATTTCTTCCTTTCAAACAGAGATTTCAAATACATTTCAACTCAGATTTTAAATAAGAGCAGTTTCAATTATGGAATAGAATGCAAAATTTATTCAAAGACAAGATTTCCTTCTTTTACAACTTCTCTTTTCTGTTGATTTTCACAATACAATATACAAAATACATCTCTTTCTTTCAAACAAAGAACAAAGTATATATCTCCTCTTTACATTTCAAAATTACAACTTTCATATTCAATACAACATATTTCCATTACAAAACATATACGAGCTCATCCACTTCGAGTGGGAAAGGTTACAATAAGATTTCATTTCAACAAAGACTGTCTAAACTGCCTTATTTCTCAGTTCTAGTACAACAACATGCAGATCCTCCATTTTCTTTATTTCAATTTGATCACAACAAAGGCAGGGGAAAGACAATGATCTCCACCCAACCAAGACTTCCAATGAAAAGGAGAATCCATCATTTTTCATTGGCCCCCGAGACCCAACCACAATGCAATAAAAGATGCAATTAAACTCATGGCAACAATAGGCTTCCACAAACACACATGAAAATTTCACATATGAAACACATACTAAAATGTAATGTAGTTTTGCAACTACATTAAAGTATGAAAAAAACACTAAGGCTTCATCAAGCAAGCCAAAGGAGAAAGAAACTATGTGGGATGTTACTTATGCCTCCAAAGGGGGAAATGGGTATCACCACCAGATTTCAAACCACCAAAATATATTATATCAAAGACCTGACATGCCCTTATGCCTCCCCAAGTACCCATTATTCCTCACATTTCCTTATTCCTCTCTAACCTCTTATGGCACCCCATAACAAGTAAAGAAATTCAAGCTATTTCTTTGTAAGGTAGAACCCAAATCCCAACTCCCTCCACACTTGTGCCTCCCAAAAATGAACCCCATATCCTTCTCATACACCATACCTAGGCCATCTACCCAAAAACCCACAAACATACCAAAGCATTCACAACAATAACAATTTCATAAACAAAAATAAGTATTACAAGAGCCAAGCTCCTACCTCTCTATGATGGAGTTGTTCCAAGTTCCAAAACAACAAACTTTATCCAAGTGCAAGCAATCCAAATCAGCCAAGCACAAGCATGCAATAATCTTGTAAAAATTTCTCCAAAGCATGAGCTCCAAACAACAAAAGAATTCACCCCAAAAGAAGTTCTCCGAATGAAGCAACCCAAAACAAGGAAAGAAATTCAAATTTTATAGAAGAAGGAAGAGAAGAGGATGAGGTGGATCCATGTAGTATGCCACATCACACATCATCAATCCCAACCAAAAAGTCAACTTCATTCTCCAAAGCATAATAAATAGGTGGGTGAAAAATATGACAGGTTTACTTACATACTCAAATAAAGGTGATTCCCCTCCCCATGGGAATCCCTAACACAAACAAACACGGTTGCCATGATGACCTTGTTGAATTCATCTAGAATTCCAAAGTGGTTGGTCTCCAATCCCTCGATGTTTGTTGTGATATTTTAAACCTGAAAAATAAAAATACCTCCTTCAGCCTCATGGCCATATCATAACATCCAAAAGAATATAAATATAATTTCAAGGTCATCAATATATATGTCAATGACCACAATCAGCAAGAAAATCAACAGCATCACTTAAAATTCATCAACAACTATATCATCATCAATTTTAATCCAATTTTCATTTTCTAGGTCTAATCCAAATATCCAATTATCACAAGTCCGAACAACATGTATAATATATTCATGTCAAATAGTATATCAACATCAATATATAAGAAATGTCTCTAATAATCATCATGCATCATATAAGAATCAAACTCAACAATAATCCATGATCGAACATCTAGCATCATACCAAGTCAAAACTATAATAATGTCCTTGATAAAATCAACAGTGTCATGATCAGTATCAAAAGGTGTCAAAGGGAAGTGGGCACTACATTTACATTAAATTTCTTTGTAGATTCTCTAGTAATGTCATAAACTATACAGTGTTGGGACCACCTATTATCAGGGATTAACCAGTTCATCAGGAGACTTTAGGATATTTTTAAATTTTTTATTGCCAATGTTGTTTATTTGTTAGAGGTAAATTTCATGACACCCAACAAAATTTAGGCTTGTATGAATTATAGAAAGAAGAAAAATTTACTTTATGCCAACTGGGGATAAAGAGTTCTATCAAACAAAGACAAGGTTTCATCCGCACCATATTTTACCTCTCAAACACTGTCTTCTATGCAGCGATTTCAAATGTTGGATAAAAAAATACACAACATTGAAATAATTATTTACATGTATATATCATGTTCCCACATCCAGTTAAGACTGCAAGATTAATTTGACAAAGTATGTTGAGTTAAAAAGTGATGTGATTTGTTGTATTTTGCAGACTTGAAGTTGTAATGGCTTGTACCTTGTTGACCAAACACTATTATTACTTTTCCTTGTGTGCCTTGGTTGAAGCCATGGTATTGGTGGTCATGGTCTGTTCTACCCCTAAGTCTTTCTTGGCATGAGAAAAGGTTCCAGACAATAGGGTAAGGAAAGCTTTACTACTATTGTACAATAAATCATCTTATTCTTTAAGTATTGAATATGCATTTTAAAAAAATGTGTAACTTGTAGGTATGCTCATTTACAAGGATTTTCCATTCTACACCAATGGTATAGTAAGAGCCTTGGTTGTAGCAGCATATGCAATTTTTCATCTCCATTTGTATGGTGGGATTTTACAAGTGTGATGACAACATAATAGTTAATCAAAATATGAACCACAATATTACTTGATGAAACTTTGTTAAAATCATTTTTTCTATACGCATCTTTTGATCAGTAGCGATTCTTCTAAATTCTAACCAACTAGTCAGCAACCAGACTCTCAGTCCACGGAAACATTTTTTGGGGTCACTTTGATTTGAACAGGGTAAACTACTGATTTCTCACAACAAAGCTGAAAATCAACAAAGATGCATATTAGTCAAGCATGAATCCCTTGTTCTACACCATTTTTTAGAAATATTTGGTTTTCTCCCTTGTGGCTAGGAATGATTGTTTTTTCTTTTGGCTTTACCTTATAGTTACTCATGGAGGGAAATGATGGGATGCACGCTATAATCAGAAGATTACTAGTAATTTATCTAATTCTTATATTCTTTTTCTAGTTTCCAAAATCTCTCATGAGTAATTTGACCAAATATTGGAAGATATTTCACCATTCAATTAAATGTTTGAGGGTAATAAGATAAACAATTTTGAAGGTTTGACTTTAATATTTTCTAGCATCTCATAGATGTTATTTAAATCTCTATCTATCTCATCATCATATCTATATTATAATGCTCCACACAGACTTTGTATGTCTTATTGAGTTTTTACTTTTCATGGATTGTAAAATTCTTCATATTATTTCTAGATGTAATTTTTATTTGAAAAAAATATAATAGCATAACTAAATAAATTTTGATATAATTAATGGGGTAAAGCTTTTATCATTTCAAAACTTAATGTTTTTATCATTTGAATTATATCTTCAAGGTACATATGTTTTCACAGAATCGATGAATTTAATTATATACAACGTATTCCTTTTATCTAGTGTTGCGCTACAATACCATGTAGTTGTTGCAGGAGCCTAAATATGACATATGTTTGCATAGGCTAGCTGGTCAACATCCACCGATAAATCCACCGTAAAAAGTGGTAAGCAACCTATTGATCATTGACAAGTCAACCCATGAAAACATTTGTGATGGATAGGCTCTTCCATAGTTGCTCTCGACATTTTTAATGTTTTCCATTTATAAGAATAATTTTAAGGGCTTGTAAACTTGTGCAACATACTGATTTTTAATGCCATCAATAGCAAGATTGTTTCTTGAAAAACCTATACTTGCCAAATTGACAATGTGTTTTGTTGAGGAATGTTTAATTTTCTCACCCTTCATTGGAATTTTTTACTATAGATTACTCTTAACTTGATGATGAAAACATGTTGGACTTACCTCCAAAAGAAAAAAAATGAAAGATATTTTTAAGAGTTAAAATGAATCGAGATTTGTTTTTAAGCCATCCCTCCATTTGAAAATTCGTTTGGCGGTGATACATTTGTCTTTAATTCCTTATCGCATCCAAAATATCCTAGAATACACATTACAATGTGATCCCCATTTTGTTTCAAGTTGTTTTCTTACTACAATTCAACATGGCTATTTTTGGCTTCCAAACCTTAATTCTACCATTCTCCATGATTATTCAGATTACCGCATTGATTGTTTAACATTTTCTTTTTTGTTTTAATGTTAAAGTATAGACCTTGTTATTTACACAAAGCTATAATAAATACACCAGTTGATTGCTAATGGCCATCCTCCTACCATGTTATGGAGATTACGGTGCTTGGAGGAAGCCAACAATGTTGAAGATAGGGTAACTAGACTTCCTCTCTCGATTTTTTTACTCATAGTATTTTGTATTGCCATCAAATAATCCACATCGTTTTCCAAAGCAAATATATGTCGCTTTATAGTTCCTCCGTTTGGTGGGAGTATATTTAGTGTATGTTTCTTCACAGTTTTCTAGTTTTTCCGAAATATAATGTATAAGAGAAAGTGAAAAAAAAATAATTAAATCATGAAATCCACGATAAAGTAAATTAAGTCCACAAACATAATACTATGGAAAATTTAGTTAAGCATTTTTATTTTCCTCGGAGCATAATAGTACCATTTAGAAACTTATATCATTCATTGTTATCTCGTGGACATGGCAGGTGGACATCTATTTTCCGTGGCAAACACTATTGAGATTGAGCTACTCGTGCTCCTATGCTTTTTTCTGTCACTCTTTCATTGGCAACAATTTCATTTTCTTCCATCATGAACCATGATCTCCTCCATTTATTATTCTCTTTTCATGCATAACATTCCACTCTCTTCAACATACACTTCCTCATCACCTGCCTCCAAAGTCAACCTCTCTTGTGTGCCTGCCTATTAGCGTTCACAATATTGTACACTTTTGGTGCAATTGCTAGTTTATAACCTATTGAATCTATAATCTTACTCATATCAAGCCTTGAATAAGGCCCGTTTATAAGATATATATACCTATATGTAAGAGCACAAAATTGAAACATTGTAGAAAGTACATAAAAGACATGGAACATTATTATTGAACACTGGTAATAAGATACATTAGAGATATATTAGTAGCAGCTATATTTTACCATCCTTATTTATTAGGTGTTTACAAACGATTGTGATAGATGGATGGATCCGTAGAGTCAAGTAGGAAGGATGTCATGGATTATTGAGGTTGGCCGAGGTAAGATTTCTTCCGGCGAGAATTTGAGTAAGCGCCGAGACCCCGGGCAATTTCCCTTGGCGCAGTACTCTGCACTGCTGCCGCACCAGTTGAACTTGCTGCAGCATCTTCCAGCGTTGCAAAAGAAGTTTCCACTCGGACTGCATGTCGGATCCGCCATGACCATCGCCACATTAAATGCAAACATAATTACTAACAGTGTCACGCTTATTTTGTACTTATACACATTATCCATCTTCTCTTCTGCATATAAACATTTAACAAACAGCAATCTCAATTAACGTTAGCTAGTATATATCTGCATTCAAACCTCAACAAAATTGCAGTTAACAAAGTATTATTTCTCATATACTTTGTACAAACAGTATAAACAGATATCGTCGGACATACCGAGATTGCAAATCGATCGATGCTTCTACGCTGCATTTTGTAATGACCATGGGATATATTTATACAGTCCCAGAGGAGGTTAGTGAGATATTCTTTCGCCAATTAATAACTAGTATTCTTATCTGATTATAAAATTTTAATTACATTTAGCAAGTAACCTACCCATTAATAGCCACCCTTCATATTAATATCTCTTTGATAAATTGATAGCCGCCTTCATATTAATAGCCATTAATAGCCGCCCTTCATATTAATAGTCGCCCTTCATATTTGAGGACCTACCCATTAATAGACATGCAAATCAATAAATACATAAAAACCATCAAACTGAGTGTGGGTCACTGGAATCTCTTATAAAAATCATTATGAAAATAATTGTAAATAATAAAATAAATAACTTTAGCTTCTACTTCGATTTTAGTGCTAAAATTAAAACCCATGATAATTTTAACTAGTAAAATGCATTAAATTATATTTTTCCAATTAAATTAAAGAAAATGTGCATCTATACATTGAAACACCCACACTAACTATGTCAGTGACAGATATATCGAGATATTTTTGGTCAAATTTCAGAGCCAATAGCTTTACCTTGTGCACAATATGCATTCAGATCTACTACACACAAATGATGTATTACCAAATTAAACTACTCCATTAAATCCACTCACCCTTCATAATCCTCATTGAATATGTTGACAACCCTCTTTCTCAACTCCTTAGGCATATAGTTGAGGCACATTATCTTGAGCATAACTATTCTTATTGGCCTCCACATCACTGCTATTGAAAAATGGTTAGAGAATGATACTAATGATTGCTTGGAGGGGTTATTTTTATGGAAAAAGAAGCTTAGCTATGCCTATTTGCCCCCTCTACAAAGAGCTCCTCTCCTCCTCCCTGCATTCTTCCATCTTGGATAAGTCCAATCAAACTTTGCATTAGGGAGAAACTCGACACTTATCCAAGGTCTTCTTTGCAAGGGTCATAATGTGTGAGCTCCTCAAGTTAGTTGACCTTTATTTTTGCTGAAAGCAAGCCCTAACTACCTTTTCCTTGAAATCCTTTGTTGTTGCATACAAACTGAGCTAATCCAACAATCTTGGCCCCTAACTTGTTTATACACCGAGCTCGAATTGATATGGACCAAGACCATTGTGAACCCATCATGCCTTTTGGAACCAACATGGCTCCCATAGAGCCTACTTGACAACCTACATTGCAAGTCACAAATTGAAATTATCCTTTGAGATCAGTTAAACACTTTTCAACAAGTTATGCCTCGATCTCAGATATAATCCATCTCAACCCATATCGATCTCATGGCCACTCTCTACGCTCGATCTATTCCAAATCATGTTGTGCATGCTCCTAATTGGGTGGCTCTACCTCTCAACGTTTATCCTATAACAAAGAAGCAAAAAAATATAAGGCGATAGATAAAACATTTGAATGAATTCCAAAAAAGGCCAGAACCCTAAACGATAATATTAAATATTTTGTTTTTAGGTATTTATTCTCAAGTATTCATTGAGCTAGAATCACCGACTTGGTAAAAAACTTGGGATTTGACATTAATAGTATTATAGCTGATGTGGATCAAGCCGTAAGAGGTTGAAATACCTCCAAAACACACAAAAATAGTTTACAAATAAAACCAGAAGCTTTAAAATAGATTTCTTATCTTTCCGTACTCCACTCTAATCTTTTACACAATTACGATCTTCCTTTTATTTCACATCCGCTCTAAAAGCCCTAAAATGCCAAAAATTACCTACAATAAAAACACCTCGTAGATGGACCCCAAAACTTCTATGCCAAATATTCCTTAATAAATTAATGCTCATGCAAAAGTTTGAGTTATTCTAAAAACACAAGAAAAGTTTTTTAAACTTAAAAACCTAGTTAAAGGTGAAAATAACATTAAGAGCCAATTTGCAGACAACTAGATGAAGGAATCGCCTCAAAAAATATGTCAGAATGACCACAACATAATAGGAAAGGTTAGCCCCAACATAATACTAATTAAGATCTACCACCTTGGAAAATGTCAAGACGATCTAACGCTCGGATCAAAATTTATGGCCTTCACAAGCTATTTGCTCCCGCATCATTCTCCCTCGGTTGAAAAGAATTCAGCTCTGTGAATTCTCATTTTTGGCAGAATTCATCTAATTTTACATTGTCAATTTTATTCAACTCTAACTCGGGATTCCCAATATTGTGCATTACTAACTTTCAACTATTCCCTCACTTCATCCCGCAATGTAGAATATGTTTTACAAATGCTTCTACATCATCACCTGTTTTATCTTCACTGGGTAACACAATTAGATCTAGGACCCCTAGGATTCCTATAATAAGGAGACCTCCTGTTGACCTATTTACTTGAGCTATAATAGGAAAAAGTAGCTTTGTGGAAAAGCTAAGTCCCATTGTTTTGGCTTTTCTCCAACTATGCAACGTAGGAGATTTCAAAGCTTTGTTCACTACTTTCCAATCGCCCATTAGTCTAGGGCTGATATGAACTATGAACTGTAGTTGTGTCACCATTTTCCTCCCAAGAGTCTTCGAAAGTGAATAAAAACTTTGTGTCTCGATTTGAAGTGATTGCTATTGGAACTCCATGCAATCTAACCACTTCTGAAAAGAAAACTAATCTGCAATTGTGGAAGCATCATTATGTGTTTTACAATAAATGAAGTGTGCAATCATAGACAATATATCAACCACAAAAAGATAGAATCATTCCCTCACTTTGTGTGTTAGGAAGTCTTAACATGAAATCCATACTCAAATCAATCCATGTCTCTGTAGGGACAACTAATGGCATATACAACCCAATATTCTGTGCATGGCCCTTACCTATTTGGCACACTCTACACCTTGCTACAATCCTACTTATGTCCCTATTTACCTTTGGCTAATAATACTTCTCTACAACAAGAGCAATTGTCTTACTTATACGAAAGTGTCAAGCCAACCCACCACAATGCAATTCTCTTATAATATTTTCTCTCATTAAACTAATAGGGAAGCATAATTGTTTCCCCCTAAATAAATAACAATCCTACATCAAATAATGAAAAGAACCACTACCTAGAGTAGGGTCCTTAAGTTGTCTCATAACATCACTAAAATCTGGATCAACTTCATACAATTCCTTAACTATTTCAAACCTTACTACTTCATTTTCCATTGTTGTCAATATTTCTACACGCCTACTCAAGCAATCAACAACATGGTTCTGCTTACCCGACTTATGCTTTAAGAAAAAAATATATTATTAAAAAAATGAAACACATTTCTTATGCCTACTATTTAGTTTCTTCGTGTGTTTACATACCTCAAGGATTCATGGTTAGTAAAGAGTAAAAATTCCTTAGCTACCAAGTAATGTCTCTAGTTCCTTAATTCTTGAACAATAACATAAAATTCCACATCATAAGTAGAATATTTCCTCCTAACTTCATTTATATTTTAACTTAATAATTCCACAGGACATCGTTATTGACTCAGCATAGCTCCAATCTCGACATGTAAGGCATCAAAGTTAACCTCATTTTTTTTGCTAAAATCTAGAAATACCAAAACATGTGCTTCGACACTTTTTTCTTCAAAAATTCAAAACTATATGTTGTTGCCTTGGTCAATACAAACTCCTTCCCCTTTGTACACTTTTTTATGGGTGCAACAATTCTATTGAAATTCCTGATGAATTTCCTATACAAATTTCCAATCCATGAAAACTACGAACATCTATCACATTCCTTGGAATAGCCTATTCTAAAACCATATTTAATTTTTCCTCATCCATTCTCTGATATGAAAAATCCCAAAAAAAACAAGACACTTCTAAAGAAATTTACACTTCTTTAAGTTTGCATATAGAGACTCTTTAAATAACAAGTCTAACACTAATTTCATAAGTAATAAGTTTCCTTCCACTGTCTTATTGAATATTAGAATATCATCAAAATAGACAACAAAAACATACCATTCTAATCTCGAAGTACTTTGTTCATGAGCCTCATGATTGTATTGGGTGGATCAAATATCCCAAATGACATCACCATCCACTCGTATAATCCATCTTTTATTTTGAAATATGTTTTCCATTCATCCCCTTCATGGATACCTACTCTGAAAGTTAATTTTTCTAAAATATATGTCTCTTACTAGGACATCCATCATATCATCCAATCTTGGAATCATAAACGGATACTTAAATGTGATTTTATTTATGGCCCTGATGTCTACACACATTCTCCAGTCTCCATCTTTTTTGGAATTCAATAGTGTTGGAGTTGCACATGGAATCATACTTTCTCTCACTAACCCTTTTTATATTATATTTGTCACTTGTCTATTCAACTCCTCACTTTGTGTGAGACTCCTCCAATAAGCTTCCTGGTTTGGAAGGGTCGATCGTGGGATTAAATGCATATAGTGTTGTATATCTTGATTTGGGGTTAACCCATTTGGCATCTCATCTAGTATGACATCTTTGTATTCTTATGGATTTCTCCCTCCATCATGTGTAACCTTTTTATCGTATTTCCAAGGCCTCCCCAGTAATATATGGCATACATCTATTAGGATAACATCACACCAAACCTCATCCTTGTAGGTATTCCAAATCAAAAACTTTATAAGGCATCTTTTATCTATGGTTACCTCATTCCCTTTCTTGAACCATGATGTACGATAGGGATATATGTGCTTCTCACATTTTAGATTTATTTTATAAACCATCATAGTTACAACTATATTTTCAAAACTACCACCATTAATAATAATTTTACATACCTTTCCTCCAGAGGTGCATCTTGTTTGAAATATATTTGTTCGTAGCTAAGAATAATCACCAAAATAATTCTATTCTTTCTCCTTCTTTGAGACAGTGATCATCCTCCTTATCGTGATGATTTCACCAAAGTATGTAGCAACCTCCATTTCTTCTTCCTCTTCAACTTTAACAAAATGTGCTCATGGTGGTTATCCTTTCCATTTATCCTATGTTCGTGTTATCCATATTTCACCCCCAATATAAATAATGGATAGAATCATGACCCCGCATGGAAGGAACTGAGAAAAATCATTCAAATCTTGCAAATTGGCTGCAAAAAGATTCAGTAAGAAATTGGCGGGGATGAAGAAAGAGCCAAGGATCCTGTACAGAAAAAAACAACTATGTCGGTCTAATTCTACGCCTTAAATCCATTCTCCAAGCTTCAAGAAGACTCAATAATGAAATTACAGGTTTAGAGAAGAAAGAGCAAAGTGCAAAGGAGAAGCTAGATGTAAGAAACAGAGTAAACGGTGAAGTTTGGAAGTTTTAGACTTGAAGCAGATTCAGAAAAGGGCAAAAAATGACTAAGTATGGAGGAGGCAGTGGAAGAGGCCACATGTCCCAATGACGCTTCTCCAAAAGTGAATCCAAAAGTATAAACTCAAACTTGTGCCAGCCCTCCATGTAGCAAGTGGTCAAAAAGAGTCAAGAAGTGGGAAGAAAAGCTTCAAAATTGGCTAAGTATGAATGTGCTCGAAGAGGGTGCCAAGTCTCATTTGGTGCATTTCTAAGAGTTGGTCCCAAGGCAGAGACCCAAATGAGCACGAGCTTGCCACATAGCCCAAAGTCTAAAAGTAAGAAGGATAGTTGAAAACTCCAGAGTAGCAGAGGCCGATAAATGTCAAGTCGACGCTCTTCCAAAGACAAATTTTGGGTCGGAGTTTGCAAGCATGTGCGGTGCCTCCACGTGTCCTAAAAAAGGGGTAGATTTAGTTGAATATTGAAGGCATTAACAGGCTAGTGGAGGTTGCCAAGTGTCGTAAGGGTGCTGTTTCAAGGGTTAAAAGGAGAAAATATTTCCAAATGAGCACCAAAATGACACATGTCCAAGGGGAAAGCGGGAAGTCGGGGAAAAAGTTAGTTTTCACCCTTTTCCTCGAAAGGAGTAAAAGTTACAAAAAGGCCCGCGACTCCATTGGGAAAAAATTCAACATTTAGACCCGAGTCAAAGCCAAGGTGGGGAGTTAGGGAAAAAAGTGAAAATTTTCCTTCTCGTCCAAAAGGCATAAAAGTAAAAATAGGAGCACTTTTCCCAGCCAACCAAAGGGTGCCACGTATCCATGCCAAGTTTCTTAAGTTTTGCATTCCTTTGCGAAAAAGGCAAAAGGTAAATTACGGGCCCGTGGACCTAAATTTTTTGTTCCAATCTGGCTGCCACGTGTCCCAATCAAAAGAGGGATCCATTTTAAAGTTATTTCTCCCGCCCATTTGCATGGAATCGATGTAAACTTCAAAGGGGAATATCTTTCGACCTAGGGCTCGAAATATTACAAATCTGACATCATTGGAAAGATCACGATGTCATCTATGCCATGGGAGTATGAAAATTTAATTTTGAAGAGGTTGGGTGGGGGAAAAATCAAGAAAAATCTTCAAGATTTCAATACAGGATCATTAGTCTCAACAACCAGATCGGATCCGATCTATTTCCTTCGTTTCCTCTTCCTTCAAGGCACCAAACCAAAGAGTGATGTAGAAAAGTTGGATTCGGAGTAGATTTTTAGCAGAAATAATTAACAACGGTGGCTGAGATTCGACCCACATTTTCCCGCTTCTCTCTCTCTTCTTTCTTCTCTCCGATCAAATCTATAAATTGGGGGGTAGGATTCATTGTAAAATTTGTTGTTGATTTTTCTCTCTCTGCCTCTCCCTTATTATCTTCCCTAGTGTCGAAATGGAGTTTGAACCTCTTCCCCTGCTCTGTAAATGGTGTTTTTCCTCTTACTCACGTATGATGCATTGTGCAAATATTTGAAGCAATACAAAACATTTTTTGTGATGCATTTGTCCATCCTTGCTCTTTTTGGTTGTCTCTTCTTTCCTCTCTTCATTGGGGTATATGTGCATGTTTTCAATGTTTATTTGTAGATCTAGGTGTTGTGTTCATGGAGTTTGGAACATTTTCTATGTTAAAACCATCTCTCGGTTTGTGATGCACTTGTCTATCCTCTCCATTTTCACCTCTCCTTGTTCCATTGCAATTTTGGTAGATGATTAGCATTTTCCTTCTCGGTGTATCACCGTTTTAGTGTAGGCTCTAGTTTTCCTTGTTTTCTTTCTCTCCTTGTCTCCTCGGAAGTTATATTAGGATTAGATTAGCTCTCCGCACTTTGGAATAGCTTGTGGTAGGTAGATTAGGAAGAGGAACCAACCTTCTACGGAGGGTCATTCCCATTTGCATGTCCCACATCTTGGGAATGATCCAATGTTATGCAAATCGTACCAAATGACCCCGCCTTAGAAAAAAATATTCGACCACTCATTTGGGGGTGTTGTGATTTTGCACTAACAATTTTGGCACACCCGTGGGACACCTGGGATAGATATTTCATCTTCTCTTAGTGTCTTAGTTAAAACAACAAAACTTACACCACCATACGCCACTAATAGTTTTGGCATGCCTGGTGGGACCTTAGAGGTCTTCATTTCATTATCTGCAATGAGGTTGATGTGCACTTGTTACAATATCGAGCTTATGAGAAGCTTCAAATTTGCATATCTGGGGACTCCATCTAGCTTATAACCCATCTCCGAGTTGCAGACCATGTTTTCCATCCATTTCCATTTCATTCTTCTTTCCAACTCTTTCATCCTTTCCATTCCATGAAGATGTGCAATCATGAATTCATTTCCACCATGGAATTCACATTTACAACAACAAGTATATTCAACCTCCAATGTACTTTACAACTCCTTCAAATCAACATAATGAGTAGACTCAAAATTAGCATGCTTACCTCTATGAACATCGAGCCAAAGTCATTTTGGCCATGGAGCTTTCCAAGAGTAGGGGTATGCAAATAATGAAAACAATCAAATACAAGATGCTAGTCTATAGGAGAGGATCCAAAAGATGGAGGTTGGCATGTTTTAGTCAAGGGTCATAACAAAAATGAAGGCATTTCAGATTAGTTTCAGGCACTTTGTCTATGGGAAGGCCCTTTTCCAAGACATTACAACCCTCAGGAGAAGCTAGACTTCATGGTTGAAATGTTGCCCCAACTTGCACAATGGACTGAGGAGATTGAGGATTATGAGTTGGATTCAAGACAACCTTTTCAATGGGTAAGTACACCATCTCATAGCTTTTCTTTTTATCTTTCTCAAATAGCATCATTTCAACCCAAGCCCCAATTTACAAGTTTCCCTAATTCTGCCCCAAGTGTGGATCCCATTTCTCCATTCCCTAGTCTTCCACCCCATTTCAATTCCTTTTCCCCTTTCCCTTCCAAACAGTCATCCCCTCCAAACAAACTATAAGTTCCACCTCCCTCATCCCGCATTCAATCTTTGTTGTAATTTTCCTACATACATACATCTCTTCCCATTAAAATTATCTTCTTCCCTCATAAATTCAATTTATGCCACTTATCATTATCTCCCATCTTAAATATTTTTAATCACACCTTAAATAATCATCCCTATACATTTTTAATTGATTCTAATCCTTCATCCAATTCATTTAATCTCCTAAATCCTCCATTTATCCTTCCTAGGCTTGCATCTAATAAATTAACCTTCCCTTTGTCTTTATTTAATAATTTCAACCTCTATCTACCCATTTATCCATCCTAAGCAACCCTAACTCGTCCTCACCTTTGAAAACCCTAATCCTACCTCATAAGGGAAATTTATCTTGATCTCATCACATTTCCACCACCCAAATGGATGGATCTCCGCGATTGATGGTAACCCATCTGGGTCACTATCAAACCTATAAATCATCCCTTACTCCTCCTTGCAAATGGATGAAATTTTAGGTTTTCTTCATCCTTGAATTTTTTTTCAGGTTCTTCTCTTCTCACCAATAGTTGTTTTCTTATTGGATTTTCCTTTCGAAGACCCCTTTCATCATTATGGAAATTTAAAGATACTTTAAGCTTGTGTGGATCCCCCTTTTTCTTTCCTTTTCTCTTGTGATTAAGCTCTTTTGCAAGTTCTAAAAAAATAGGATCTCTATTTTTGTCTTCCCAAATCTTCATTCCCATCTATAGATCATTGTTCTTTTCTATCCTTCTCCATCAAACCCTAGTTCACACCTATTCATCATTGAACCTGTTTGGTCACTATCGACCCAACCCCCATTTTTTCATTTTATTTTTCATTTAGTTTGTCCATCATCCCCTTCTTTGGTCACATAGTCTTTTAGGCTTAAGACCTTTTCATTCTACCCTTTCGACACTTCAAATTTATTTTATCAGCTCCATTCACTTCGACTCAACTAGGTCACCATCAAACAATCATTCTTTATTGCATTCATCTTCATATTTCATAATTTTTTTACATCCTTTCTATCAAATCATGTTCCAGATATCTTACCATTTTGTATTTTTCATCTCGACTCATCACCAGCTCCATATCTTCCTCCAAGGCCTTTAGATCCACATATTTTGTCATTGATTCACTTGATCTACTCGATTTCCATCAACTCAAGCACTATACTCTCAAGTCACCATGGACCTGCAAAAGTTCAATTTGATTTTTAGATCAGATCTGCATCTTATTATCTTTGTTTCACTTCATGTTTCTATTTTAGTTCAGTTATCTTCTACATCAAATTTATCAATTATTTTATCTTATTTTTATCAAGAAAGTGGGTTGACATCCATCCTAGGAAGTTTTCACTTCTAGGAATGACATTTTCAAGAAATCCACTCATCTATCTAATAATCCATTTTTCATGTTGAGTTCCTTTGAATTGTAGGTCATATAGCTCGCTGCGAGGAAGGATATCCCGTTTACACCCGTATCCATCATCTTTCCATCTAGAGGTACCTTAAACCCTCTCATACTTGGATTTTCTTATTATCTTGTTATGATTTCACTAATATGAAATAGGTAGTGAGGAAACTTGTCCAACATTTTTGCAAGCCTTGTGGGACCCACCCTTATTTCGTGAGTCTTTTCATTTTTCTTTCATTTCCATGTTATTTTTTTATATCTTATACTACTAGCCTCACACCAAAGGGCACTACTTTCTTTCTTGCATGCGTGGGATGATTTTCTTGGATTTTATTTCTTTTTAAAAAATTAAAAATAATAAAAGGAAATGTGTTATCTAGGTATTCCTATTTTTTTTCTTATTTTATCCTTTTGCATTGTTATTCCTTTTCTTTCTTTATTGTCTTCATTGAACATAACATTTAATTTTTGATCTAAAAAGAACCTTCATATCTTCTTGTTAATCTAGTCTAATTAGGAGGTTAATCCTTTGCATACACTCTTATCACACACATCTAAAATAAACACATCAAAACTACACATCTAAACATTTCCTCCTAGGTGGAGCTATTGGTATTTCATCTCCCAATAGGAAAGCCACTTCAATTTTCTCGGCCAAGTTATAACTTTTTCATCTACCGGTATATTGGCTAAGTGTCAGACACCCTTATTGCTGCGGTGTGTGACATGTGGTGGTAGGACCCACTATCAGACCCCGTATTAGTAGTAATCATAGATTCATGCCTCACGTACCTTTGAGTATATTGAGGAATCCAACCCAAACAACATGAAACCATTCATAGATCATCCATTTCCTAGGCTCTATTCAAGCCCATTTTTATTTCTTTTCCACATATTTAATAATCAAGATAATCAAAACTTTGTTGCGTGACTTTTTTGAGCTAATTAGAAATCAACATAATTTTTTTTTACTATTTATTTCATGTCATCTATTACACAATCCCAAGAAAGAAAAATTTACCAAAACATGTCATCCAACAACATTCCCATTTCTACTATTGCCTCCTAAAAACTTCTACACTTTTCATCATTATCTCTACCCCTTTGATCATCTCTTCCATAGTTACTCAACCCATGACATCTATTCTCCCTCTTCAAGAGTCTCAAATCACCCAAACTAAAAATCATGTTGAAAGTAACCCCTTATTTTTATCATCATTCCATCTCATCAAGAATAGAAATCCCTCCTTCCATCACTTCCTTCGAAGATTTTGGGCCTCTTATCATCCCTCATGGATGTGCGGAATTTCAAGAGCTTCTTGATGCTAATCTGATTTCTCTCCGCATGACTATCTCCTTTATAAGGCTACCAACATACCCATTGATGGACCCCCTCTACAACAAAATTATGCCTACCATTCCAATTCTGAATTAACTCAAGTCATCACATCAAAACTTGCCATATTATTTCCTAGAGCTATGATGAAGTTGTCATGGCCCAACATGAGCTTGATCCGCGTAAATATTCTTCCATATTCCTTCACAATAACTAAACCACTCAATTAGTGGTCCACATTCCCCCTAATTTGTCTTACATTAATAATACTATCACCTCTTCTATCCCCATCACCTCATCATCCACTATCCAATCATCAAAAGAGTCTCACTCATTTTCTCCTCCACCCAAACAACCTAATTAAACATTACCTCTTATCTCCACTCCCCATTTCCATGTAAATGCGATCACTTCATATCCCCATAACTCTTAATTAATCTAAACCCATCAACCTCCTCCTCAAGGTAATTTTCACTACCTACTTCCAAATCAATCAACTCAACTATCCCAACCACCCATTACTTACATCCCAACTCATCTTATATAAAACCAATCAAATGTCCCCATTTCTCAACAACAAACATAGTCTCATCAATCTTATCACATCCCCATCTCCCGAAAACAATATCCATCTCAACCCATTAAATTACAACCCCTCAATTACATTCCCCTTTATCAACCACTTCCACTGACACCTACTCATCCTCAAACATATCAACCTTATCAAAACCTAATCCATATACTTTATATGCATCACAATATCATACTTCAATTTCTCAAACCCATCTATTTAATGATCCCATCCATGCGTTATTGAATAGAGTGGATAATATTGAGGTCACTACCTTGGGATCCAAGATCATATTTTCCCCACAAACAGATCTATAATGAACCTATCAATACATCTATCTCGTGAAGCCTTATCCTCCTCATTCGGATTACAAAAATCTCTAAGTTTACTATTAAAAAGGACCCACAACAAAAACTTCATGCTTGTAGACATTCATGTTACCTCATGTCTCATGATCAGGACCTTATGCTTCATACATTCCCCATGTCATTAGTTGGACCCGTGTTGGATTGGTACAATGACATCCCTCAAAATTCATTTTTTCCTTCATCCAACTAACACAATTATTCATTAAACACTTCTTGATCAATATTATGTGTAAGATCACTATCACATACCTCTACACCATTAGACAATATGATGATGAATATATCATATATTTTATTGCACAATGGCGTAGCATAATCAACTAACTATCATTATCCCTTCCATAAATTTAATTAATTGAACTCTTCTCACGGTCTTGTGTAAATAATATTTTCCCCACACTTAAAATCAAATCATTCCAAACCTTTAAAGAGGAATTTACCATGGCTCACAAACTTGAACTCCACACCCTTGAGAAAGGCCATCTTAAACTTTGATAAAATAAACCCAACTCCAAATTCTTTGAGTCCTCCATGCATGGAAAAAAATATAATAATGTCGTTAACACCATTATGGTTAAATAATCTTCTGCATCCACTTCTCACATGGAGCTTCTACAAACAACTCATAGACCGCATCCTAACTATATCCCCTTAGGGAATCTTACAAATCAATATTTGACAAGTTAATGGCGGTCCATATTATTTGACTTCCCCCCATTTGACCCTTTGATGAAGGAAAATTACTATCTTGCATACGACCTAAAATAGCATGGTATCATGACGATAATTACTGTAAATATCATCAAGTCCATGGTCATGACATTGAGAAGTGTCACACTTTTAAAGACATCATCCAAAAACTCATAGACTCTGGTGACCTCCAAGTGGATAATCCTAATGCACAGCTAATCAACCTCTTAATGTCTTCAAAAACCTTTTCCCAATCATCTGCCTAATAATCAAATCTAGCCTCCACATCACATGAACCTAATGCCCATACAATCAATATTATAAACCAAGAATTGACACTATCACCTACTCCCATCATCTGTCATCCATGGAATCCATTCCCATTTAAGACTCTTCCCCACATTCGTGACTTTATCACCATCTACACCTATCCCTACACCTATTATATCCATGTAAACTATGTTCACACCCACCACATCCACATAAATCCTAACTACAATCTCTTATTCATATATATCCTCCACATCCTCACTTATCACATCTAGTCCTTCACCTATATCTACCTCCGCACCTACCTTAGCATCTTCATGATACACCCCTAAATCTACACCCACTTCCACATCAATCACATCTCCTACTATGATCATACCCATACCATCATCTATATCCACATCCATACCATCTCTTAGAAAATCTAATATGGAGATGTCCACACTTACTATACCTAAAAATGAAACTCTCACCCCACCTACAAGTCCAAGCATTCCTACACAAATAATCCTAAACCTATGTAATATGAAACCCATTTATATATCATAAAGTGCATCATAAAAAACCACTTCAACCTTCAATATCCACCCCTACAATGCAAATCTACATTCTCTAATTCAGCCTCTACAAATACCTCTATTGAAATCATCATCATCCCTTCTAAAGGTAAATACCTACAACTAAAGTGTAAGAACCTTAACATGCCCATACAAAATCCCTCACACATCCACAAACAATTTGGAACTTCCTCCCAAGAATAACCCTCCTAAGAAATCTGATTTCACATCATCACTCTTAGGATAATTTCCTTCCATCTTAGGGCAGCCCCTTCATCCAAGAACCCCATTATCAACAAATCAAATGCACACAATTTAATCCTTTTACAAAAAATGATCTCCCTTCAAAATCATCCACATCCTCAATTACCATATACAAATCCAAACCACTAAAGTATCTACCAATCAAAACTAAAACTAGGACACAACCTTATTCTAGTTCCAAGACATACACAAGCTATCGAGCATAGTTTTACTCTTAGGTTTGCTTGATGTCTCAAGGTGGGTAATAACCTAACTCAACCTCAGTATGGTGGGGTTTCTAGGATACCCACGAATGTGGATGGATGTTGTGTGATATTTCACTCCACAAAAAAAGTAAACAAAAATTCTTCCCTATAAGAAAGCTCGTGAATCAAAGCATTTAAACAAAATAATGTTAGTACAAATAAATGGGTAGGTTTTCTAGTAAAATCCACACTACCAAAAGCACATAGAATTCCTTTAATGGATATCAACCTGCTCAAAAAACAATTAAGTGTTTTTATTATTAATAGTGTTGCAATACAATATGGTAATGTGGAAAATATGACCAACTAATGTCACTTATTTAGGTGTACATATACATAAGAGAGTAATGACAAGATTAGAACCAAAGATCAGATTCTTGATCCATGTATAAATTTTTAGAGAAGTTGGATCCTACAAAACCAACTAGATCTTCTTCCTCGAGTGAAATAAGACTCGGGTTCGAAAAAAATCCTTAGCAAAGAAGTCGACACTTCTTCCTGAGTATCATAGAGATGTGCAAGTTTGGTGTCATTATCACGGATGGTGATCAGGGTTCATTTTAAGACACCTCTTGGAAATCGTAGGTGGAAAATACCTGACGAATATCCTGGAACCGGTTTCACTAAAAGGTGAAATTTTTGGGGTTTGTGTGCAAATGTTTTTCCTGATAAAAAGGCTAAAGCGTGACAGGAGATTTTTTGTCATGCGTCAGCAAGGTTGTTGATGTGTGAAAGAAACCTTGATAATGTGTGTCAATGAGGGTGATTTTTGCAACCTCCGCCCTCTGTCTCGTGTTAATAAAATATCTTTCTCACACATCAACAAAATCTCTTTATCACACATCAAAAAACTCTCTATCGGATGTCGTAGCCTTTTCCCTCCTTTCACATGTCAAAAAATCCCTTGTCATGTGTTAATGAACTCTCCTTATCGTGCATCGGTGGAAACTTAATACTTGTCGTGTGTGGCTGCAAATTTGATGAATATCTATAAAACTACACTTTATGTACTAGCCTCTGTTGCTTCACAATTTTACTATACTTGATAATAGATATGCCCCCAGGTGGTATGAGTGAAGTAGAAGTGTTCTACCTAGTGAATAATATAGGATTATATAGGGGATATATTTCAAGCATAGGTGAAGCTGACCCCTAAAAAAATTAAACTGTAATTTTTAGGTGAACAAGTCACTGACCCACGCCAGAAAATTCACCTTTTCAAATTTTCCTAAAATGGAATATTCACCACTAAAATTATACCTGATGCTGATAGAACTATTGGTGTCAGACTGTGATGTAGTGTGGTAGTCCTACGGTATGTCTAAACTAGATTCATAGTTATGCTTATATTGTGTAAGGTCTTCCTAGAGCCTTTGAGTCTCATAATACGCATCCCAAAATGCCTTAATTGCTTCTCGAATACATTGAGTTGATGAAAAAATGGCTTCTAGATGATCAAAAGGTATAGCCTGAATTACACAAAGCTCTAGGTCATGAAGCAACTCATACTACTCCCAGTACAAAGGATGAAGGATAATGGGAAAAGAGCCAATGTCAGCAATAGGGTAATTACTACCACCTAAGGCCATCTAAAATCACCATGCTGGGAAACATGTTAGAAAATGACAAGAAAAAACAAGAAATGTTAGGCAGATTATGAGAAATAGGTAATAAAAGAAATATTGAACAGGAATCACCGATGACCAAGAAAATCGTTGGCGATTGCTGTTAATTTTAATAGCCTACAAAAATAGAGACACAAGTTTAATTAAGTTATGATTTAAAGTAATTCTCAGAATATATATGACATGATAATTATGATATGAAATTTTTACATTTAATTAGTGACCAAAAGAAAAAAAAATGATTACCTTGCATGAGTAATCAAGTGGATAACAGAAAAACAAAGCTAATTAGAAAATGAGAGTGGACGATATGATGATCAAATTAATGATTCTGGAGCAGCGTAACGGTGATGGATCTTGATTGAAGATGATTGGAATCTAGAATTTTGAGAAAGAGAAACATTTTCCTACAACACACCCAAAATTCTCCCCCCAAAAGAGATTTGGAAAAAAGTTTATATAGATCGCCACCGATCTAGTAAATCATCGGTGATTGGGAAATATTAGTTAGGTGTCTAAAAGGAGTGATTTTACTTCTATTTCCAACTCAATTTTGGAGGATTTCAAAGTGGTTAAGATAAGAGATGGGAGAGACTCAAACTTGGGCCAAGTTAGTTAGGATGAGGATGTGAGTGATTTTAGAAAGTTGTTTTAGTTATGGCTAATTAAGTGTGGTGAGGTGGTTAGGGATAAATTAAGGGTGGTCTAGTGATATTTTTAGAGGGTTAGTAAACTAGTTAATTATTTGCAACTAGTGAAGGTGTCGAGTTAGCATGGTGAGGTGTGAGGGTGAGGTGTGAGGTTACTTATCTATTTTAATTTAGATTAATTAATTAATTAATTATACTTAGGGATGTGGTGGTGTGTTCATTAAATTAACCTAATTAAAGGGACCAATGGGTGTTTTAATGTCATGGAGTGTCATAAACGGGTCATTTTATTTATTGTAAATGAGCTTGAGATAGTAATAAAGAGGGAGTGTATATTTTCAGTGTCTACATTTGCTCCTTTTTGGAAATTTTTGGAAAATCGTTAGACAAACATAATGAGAAATGTTGTGTTGGCATGGGTGATTGTACTATAATGCAATACAATAAAAAAAGTGTTTTGTTTCAAAAGGCTGCCCCAATCAAAAGGGGTTAAAATCTTGAAGACTAGAGAATAAATTAATAGAGTGGCCAAAGGGATCAATTCCTGTGGATGTATAACTCTTATAAGGTAAAATTTTTGAGTTGGAAAACCAAGTGATGGGGGGCAAAGGGCTCATCTCCCATAGACAAATGGAAAATCTAGATGTTTGACTATGTTTGTTTGGTCAAAGGTTTGAAGGCTAAGACCATTTTGAAAACATGGAAAACTTGTGCAAAGAGTGAAAATAATATGGTTTTAGGAAATGTAAATGAAAATGCCCAAAAAAGCAGACCAATCACGAGCAATTGTAGCAAATCATCGGTGATTAGGAAATCGATGGTGATTGCTTTGTGTGAAAAGGGGTTAAATAATCGAAAGTCATTTTTTTTTACCATATTTTTTTATTGTTCATTAAAAGTGAAATTTTCATAGTGAGTGTGAAAACCATGTTTTTGAGGTGAAGGAGGGTGGAAAAAAATGGCGTCTTCAAGCCGGAAAAGAAATCCCATGTTAGCTGAGGTATGTTTCTACTCTCCTTTACTTTATTTTTGTGATTTCTTTTTTGTGTTTTTGATGATTCAATGTCTTATTAGGGCATGCAGATTCCCTAAGTTTGGTTTAGCAGGGATCTTCAATGATTCATCTAATCGGTAGCGATTGGGGCGAATCATCGACTATTCACCTCGACAATACTATTTGTATTTTTGAAGAAAAAGTTTGGATTTTGATAAAAGTGTTTAATCTAAGGATTTGTTTTAGATGTTTGGTGTATGTTTATATTCTAAGTTTTGATGTTTATAATGTGATTTTGTTGTTTTGATTTTTTTTTTGAAAATAAACATTGGTGATAATATTAATGTTAGTTTTGTGCATTTGTGTCTTGCAGGTGGATGCAAAGTTGACTATCCGAGATTGTATACCTATGATGTTAGACAAGGTCCAAGAGGATAGATTTGATGATGACTGGGAGAATTTGGATTCACTAGGGTTTGGTGGCATGAGGTTTTATAGGTAGATCCATAGATGTTGTAGTTTGATACTAGTGTTGTTAGAGAGGTGGAACCCTTCAACTAATACTTTCTGGCTTCCTATAGGGGAGATCACTATTACCCTAGAGGATATTCATCATATTATGAGACTTTTGGTTACGGGATATGCTATCTATCATATCTCGAGGTGGATGGGATGACACTATGCAAGGGTTATATAGAGGAGATGCCTAAGATATGAGATATTCATCAAGAGTATTTAATTACTAGACATTGTATGCCTGGGAGAGATGGTTGTCCATGGATGACCATGATGATGTTAGGTATTTCATGTTTTACATTGCTAGATTTAGGAGGTGGTCGATTCCCATGGATGATGATAGGTGTAGTTGTAGAGATGATGGAGCACCGTACATTTTTGAGTGGGCTCCTACTTTGTTGGCTCAAACATTTAGAGAGTTGTGGGCTTGGACTTACCACAAGTGTTATGTGATTGATGTTGGAATTTTACTACAGTGTTGGGCACACGAGCACATTGTTATTGCTCATCCATTCAGGTTTCTTAGTGTCATTTAGGTGAGGCACCCAGGTTTCATGAGGTGGAGTCAAAGTCTTTGTCGGGCTAGGAAGGCCAAGGGGCATACTTATTATAGGGACTTGATATCAAGGCTTTAGGTGGGTGATGTGATTTCGAGGCCATATGTGGATTTTCATTATTGGCATTACTTCCCTCAAGACTTATTATTTTTATAGTAGGATATTTGGATTAAAGGTCATAGGACCAGGGAGGAGTTTTTACATTTTAGTCAGGTTAGGAGACAGTTTTGTCTTGTTCAAAGTATACCTACAGATCCAATTCAGTATATATGGGAGGATGGAGATATATAGACCCCACATGTTATTGTGGTGAGGCATGTAGTCATCAATGAGTAGCCGGGTGCCATTGGTCTAGATTAGGATGTACAAATGGTTCTAATTGATGATGTAGGGGTGACCCCATATTTTTTTGCATGGTGGGATCCATCGTTGAGGAGTTTTGTGAGGGTGAGGGTTGTAGAGAGGACTACACAAGAAGTTAGATGAGTGCATGCTTGGGGGATAGGAGGCAGAGGTGATCGAGATGAGGGGGATGATGTTTTAGCCACAATCACTGTTATAGTAGTGATAGGTGAGAAGGTTGTAGTTGAGACAGGATAGTTATCACTCGAAGAGAAAGTAATGATCTAGCTGAGTTATGGATTCACTTATTATAGAGAGGGATGCATTGATGGTACAAAGAGATACCATGATGGGGGCATGAGATAGTCTCTAGGCACAACTTGTACAAGTTTTTCCGATAGAGGCAGAGTACAAGGGACATAGGGATACATTGAATAAGGCCTTGGATGGGGATTTCTATTTCCCGCGTAGAGTTATCAGTGATGGCTCGATCGGGTTGAGAGGGGAGCATCCGCAACACATCCTCCTAACATGGTTTCATCAGTGCATATGATATATTGTGTGGGCAAAGAGACTATTACGTTAATATTTTCATCAAAAAATACCCCGATGCAGTTTTTATATGTGTACCAATTGGCTACTAAAGGAGCAGCTCTAGTAGGGCGAGACCTAGCATGAGCGTAGTGAGCATGGGGCAGCCACCTCGAGAGGGTGGAGGGTGGTGATGGAGGAGCTAGAGGAACACCCGCTCCTGGAGGAGAGGGTGGTTGTAGTATGATACTAAGAGGTTTTTATTTTACCAAATTAATGTATATGATGTCATAGGCTCATTGAACTCTATTTTGATATTTTTATCATTGAGACATTTACGATGTATATTGAACCTTAATATACTTATATATATATATATATATATATATATATATATATATATGAGATGATAGGCCATTGCTTTTATTTGTGGTTTATTTCATTATGTATGTCATATGTTATATGTTTATATGTGTTGATATCACAGATGGATTTTGATGAATTTAATATACGTTAGGATGTTTGGTTGGATATTTTTCAAGATGTTGGTCCCTTAGTATTTGACTGATTTTAGATAATTTTCAAGAAAAGTGATCCAATTAATTATGCCAAATCAACAAAGTAACTAAATAAAATAGAGTAAAAATGGAAAGATGACCCCACTATGAAATTGGTATATGTGTATAATGGGTTGAAGATAACACTTACACTTGTAGCCTTTCAAATGTTAAATAATATTAGGACTAGGTAATTATGTAATTTACGATAGGAATGTGGGTTTGGGTGAGAGTGGAAAAAGAGGGTTTTGTGTGTATATGACAATGTGGGAGAAAGTGTTCTCCTTTTTAACAAATTCATAAGAATTTTATGCCCCAACTTTGATATATTTTGAAGAAAATTGATCGATGTGGGAAGTTTACTATGATGAGAAAATTGATCAATACAAGAAACTTCCCTGTATGCTCATTATTTTGAAGGCTAATTAATACATGAATCCTTTTAAATGAGTAGCCATCCTTAAATGGTATGGACTACATTTTGATTTTTTTGATTGAGTGGTAGTCCTTCAAGGTATTAGTCCATGATTTTGATGGGTAGCTATCCTTTAAGGGAGCAAGTTTATTTTTCGGTATTTTGAATAATGACTTATGCATCTGCGAATGGTTGTCTTTTGAGGGATCAATTTATTACAATATGATATTTGATAAGATAAGAATCTAAATAATTTTTTACACATATAGTTGCGCGAGAGAAAAAACCCTAATAGGATTTCTTGAGGAGGGGATAAATGTGTCTATGTTCTATACACACATGCCCAATGTCATGGTGTTGGTAAATGGTGGAGTGATATTATATAAAGGAAGATGTTATGGTATGATAAGATTTGATTATACCTTCCGCTATGATAATAAATAATTTAACAGGATAAAGGTTGTAAGTGTAAAAATTCAATTTTTCCACCTCAAAGTTCCCCATCGAGAGAAGTGAGGTGATATTCTCCTAACCCATAATTGTGTGTGATAACTTAGGACCAATCCAGTTAGGGGAAAACTTTCCTCATTTACTTTGTGATAATGTAGTAACATTTTGATCTTCTTTAAGTACAAGATCACCAATTTTGAAATCACGCTCTTTGACATGCTTATTTTATGCTCTGCTAATATGTTTTTGATAACCTTGATGATGTTTAAGGGTTGGTAGACATTTCTCATCTAAAATTCTAGTTGTGTTAAGTGGTCTTTAAGATATTCATCATCTGGGATAAAATCTTTGAGAGATGCACAAAGTGATGGAACTTGGATTTCAAGAGGCACAATTACTCTAGATCCATAGACAAGTGAGTAGGTCATAGTGACCATAGCTATACGGATGCTCGATTCGATAATCCCAGAGAGAAAACATGATTTGGAGATGTTAGTTCCTACCTGCATCATCTACTATTTTCATGAGAACTTTGTTAAGTGTTTTGTTAGAGGCCTTCAACCTATCCATTTGCTTGAGGATAGTATGGTGGTGAAAAAATGAGTTTGATGTTAAATGTGTCAAAATTTTTTTAAATTCTTGTTTTTACAAGATTTCCCATTATCTCGTGACAAGCTTGTGTGGGATACCAAAGCAACATATGATATTTTGATATATGAAATTAATAATAGGTCCTGGATTTTGTTGAGGTCAAAGGAATATTTTCAACCCACTTAATGAAGTATTCATTCTTTGTGATTATGGAATGATGTTATTGTTGTGATTATAATTTTGAATGATCAAGTCCCGGGCACATTGATTGAGATGAAAAATTTGGAGGGTAGATTTTTTTAAATCCACCAAAGTTGGAAGGAGCAAGCTCTAAGAAAATGCGGGAAAAACCAAGTAGGTTGATCCAGGGAAAAAATCATAAAAATGACTAAGTCCTAGTCCAGGGAGCAATTGGGACATTTGGGACGTCAAGGCGCGGAAGAAAAGCCTCAGTGGCCCAAATGCATTTGGGACAAGGGCTGAAGCACGCGTGGAGGACGCGAAAAGCTGATCCGGCCGAAGGAGGAAGAAAAGTTAAGTGTTGCTTGGGAAGTTTGGGACAAAAAGACCCGAACCGGCCGAAAAGAGTCAAGTCACCCAAAATCATGGGACAAGCGGGCCAAAAATGCCGAATCGGCCGAATCGGCGAAATGAGTCTAGAGGGTCCAAAATCAAATGGGACATTCAGACAAATGGAAGCGAAGTACGTGAAAGAGCTGAAGGAGCCGAAGACCAATCGAAGCGCCACGTGTCCTCACAGAGAAAAAGTCAAAAGGTCAAAGGGGCGAATTATCGAGCGCCGAACGAACCAATGAAATGGCGCCACGTGTCCAAGTTTAAACAAGTAATTTCAAAAGGAAAGCCCGCGAAAGATGGAGGACAGAGAATTTCTACCCAATCAGCATGTGCCACATGTTCAAGATGGTGAAGAGCGGGAAAACATTTTAAAATCCGTTTTGGTGAAGCTCTGTGCCCTAAATCTTTAGACGCTTATATCTTTTGATCCGAACTCAGATTTCCAACGTTCTTTATATCAACGAAAAGCTCATGAAATTATCTACATGATTTTGGGGTTAATCTCGAGTTTTGGTGAGTTTGAGAGAGAAAATCAAGAAACGGTGACCATTGCCAAACGCTTCAACAACTGGGGCCTTTTAATGATGCAGGATCCGCCACTTCTACCATAATGAGATGATTTAAAATATGATGGAGGTGGTTGGAGTAGATCCGACTTTCCTCTTTCTTCCTTCTCTCATTCTTCCTATATATGGTAAGGAGCAAAATATAAAAAGTTGTTCATTCTTTTCGCTCTCCGCCTCCTCCCTTCTTTCTTCTCTAGGGTTGAAAATGGAGTTTGAACCTCCTCTTGCTCTGTAATGGCGTTTTTTCCTTTTACTAATGGAATGTATGTTCATGCAAACTTACTGGAGCAACAAATGTGTTTTGTGATGGTCCATCCTTCCTCGTTTTTGCTTGTCCTCTTCTTGCCTCTCTTCATTGCAGTATTTTGTGCATGTTTGAATGTTCATTGCAAGTTTGAGTTGTGTTCATGGAGTTTTGGGACATCGTGTGAAATCTATCCTTGGGCACATGATGATCCATCCTTCCCATTGCTCACCTCTCTTTGTCCCATGGCAGTTTTGATAGATGTTCAACATCCTCCTTCTCACGGTGTATCACCGTTTTAGTGTAGGATCTTTCTCTCTCTTTTACTGGTTAGATTAGGATTAGATTAGGAATAGCTTGTGGCGGGTAGTTTAGAGGAGCAGAACCAGCCTTCTCTGGAGATTCCTCTCTCGGTTTCACAAGTCCCACGCTTGGAGAGAGGTTTCCATGTTGTGCAATGGATGCCCGAACATCAACCTCGATGTGCGTCGGGGGTGCTGTGATTTTGCACTAACGGATTTTTGCACGCCTGGTGGGACGTTAGAGGTCTTTCACTTCATCTTTTACTACAGTTGATGTGTTCGTGAAGATTTCAGCCTTTTGAGGCACTTGCAAACACATCTGGGTGACTCCATCGGTCAACAACCATCTGAATGCGAGACCTTCCTTTCCATTCATTTCCATCCATTTTTCATTCATCCTTCTTTCCATCCCTTTCATTCTTTTCTATTCCATGATTGCAACCATGACTTCATTTCCATCATGGAACTCACATTTACAACAAAGATATTTTCCACTTCCAGATGTCATGCATGAATACTTATGCAGATATTTCCCAAGAGCAAGAGATGCATACAATGAAGACCATCAGATAATGGTGATATGGAGAAAATCAAAAGATGGAGGTGGGGATGGTGCATCCATTCAAGTACAAATGAAAGCTTTGGAATCGGTTATGGAGCACCCCGTCCATGGGTGGGACCTTTTCCAAGGCACTACATCCCTCAGAGAAGTTGGACTTCATGATAAAGATGCTGCCCTAACTTGCACAATGGACAAAGAGAGATAGAGGCCTACATGACTTGTTGTTGAACAACCTTGTCAATGGGTAAGTTCTACACCATCATAGTTTTCTCTTTCCATTACTCAAGCAGCACCATCTCATTTAAAGCATCTACTGTCCCATGTGTTGAATCCATCCCTCCATCCCCTAGGATTCTTCTTTCATTTTCCCTTCCAAACAGTCATCCCCTCCACAAGAGCTAATGAATACCCCTCCTCCAAAGAAACAAGAGGTTTCACCGCCTCCACCACCACACAAAATTTTCAAATCAGTTGAGTTTCAACCTATCCCTCCTCTTGATCCCCAATTCCATGGGAAAGAAGAAATTGAAAAAAATTAGTCATCAAGGACAACAAGAGGAAGAGCCAAAAAGAAAAGAAGTGACAGATACCCAAGAGTTGGGCTCTTAGATTTGGGATGACAAAGATCCTCTTGATGGTTAAGCCTGTAAGAGGTGAGGTTGAACAAATGGTGGTGAGGACTGATTTTGTTGGAGAAGAAGATTTAGATCCCAACTAGTTTCTGAAGAGCAACAAATTGAAGAGTTTGACTTGAAAAATTTCATGCTGGAGGAGGAGTTCAATCAAGAGTGAGATTCTCTTCAAACATTGGAGGAAGGAGAAGCTGCTCCAAATCCAAAAGAAGAGGAGCACATTCTAGCTGTGGAGGAGAAAAGTGCAGATCCAAGGGCTTTGAGCACAAAAAAGTGCATAAGAACCTTAGTTCTTCTTTCCACTTCATCTCTCTCAAGTTCTATTTCGAAAAAGGAGTTTGATCTCTCAAACTCAATATTGAGAGTGAAGGAAACCATGGTTCAAGTTGCAGATCAAGAGGACACCATGGAGGAAGTTGAACATGAACAATGTGGACAACAATGATGTAGTTTTGTGATTTGGAGGACTGTTTTGATGGAGAAGAGTCGGTTGAGTTTTCACCATTCTCTCTTTCATCATCCACATTCCAAACACAAGAGCCTCGCTACCATGAAGGAGAACTTTCATTTACAAAAGCCGCATCTTATAGCAGCCCTTTGGAATCAAAATTGCAAGATTCTAATCTTCCTGTTCTTCATTGGAGGAAGAGAAAGGTGGAAGAATTTCACCATTTCTTCCACATCATCCATTGATAGGGTTACAAGAAGACTCCATTCTTGGAGTTGAAAATCACAGCAATGGGCATACTCAAAGGACCATACCTTGCCCAATCGTATTCATTGGAGCCAAAGGAGAAACCACAAGTCATGTGCTTCGAGCATGAGGATGAGCTACAAAGTATAAGGATCAGCTGCCATACCTCTCCAATCAAATGCAGAGCAACTAAAAGAGGTATTGGATTTTCAATGATACCTTGATGATTTGGATAGAAGACCATCTTCTTGGTGATTTTCCATCCATCCAAACAGCCATGATCAAGGTGCAAATCAATTGCATGGTATGCCAATTTTGAAGAAAGAAGCTATTTCTCCTCACAACCAAATTCAAAGTGATAGGTTTGTTTAGCTTGCCTTTGCTTAAGCTAAGTAGAGTAAGTAGGTAGATTTGCTTTCATAAGAAGAAGTGCGCACTCGCATGTTCCATTTGGGGCATGTATGATTTTCAGTTTAGTATATAGTTTTGCTTCATTTCTTAGTTTTGGTGAGAACAACTCCATGCCCGGTGGTTTCAAGTGGCTCGAGAGGGAGATTTTAAGGTGATAATGACTCCATGCCCAATGGATTGCTTTATAGTCTTTTCATCTAGCAGCAGATGACCCCACCGAGTCACCAAACTATTGTCAAAATTTCACCCCGGGTAATTTTGATAACATGCATCGAAATATTGAACATTGATGATTCAGAAAAACATCATGTTTCACGAGGGTCCCCGCTTTTTTCTAAATGGTCGAAGTTGGAAGGAGCAAGCTCTCAGAAAATGCGGGAAAAGGGTTGAAAGGCAAGTAGGTTGATGAAAAAAATCATCAAAAATGACTAAGTCCTAGTCCTAGGGAGCTTGGTGGGACATTTGGGATGTCAATTTTCAGCGGCCCAAATTGCATTTGGGACAAAATAAACGCGGAGGACACGAAAATTGATTCGAAGGAGGAAGAAAAATTGGCTAAGTATAACTGACAACCAATCAGGCTGAAAAAGAGTACAAGTCACCCAAAAGATGGGATAAAATGATAGAAATGAGTCGAGGGTCCAAAATCAAATGGGAAAGGACAAATGGAAGCGAAATACGCGAAGGATTTCAATGGGAATCGCCACGTGTCCTAGAGAAAAAGTCAAAAGGTCAAAGGGGCGAGTTATCGAGCGCCGAACCGAACAATGAAATGGCGCCACGTGTCCAAGTTTAAGGGGCCCACAAGTAATTTCAAAAGGAAAGCCCACGAAAGACGGATGAGAATTGAATAAAGAACGTGTCGTCAGACGGTGAAGGTGGAAAACATTTTAAAATCCGTTTTGGTTGCCGCCGTGCCCTTCGCCATATCTTTTGATCCGAGCTAGATTTCAATGGTCTTTATATCAACGAAAATTCATGAAATTTCTACATGATAATCTTAGTTTGAGAGAGAAAATCAAGAAACGGCTCGGCGTGTGATACAAATGGATAATGGCTTCAACAACCGGCTTTAATGCAGCAGATGTCCTGCGTTTTCAGATCCGCCACTTCTACCATAATGAGATGATTTAAAATATGACCTGGAGGTGGTTGGAGTAGATCTGACTTTCCTCTTTCTTCCTTCTCATTCTTCCTATATATGGTAAGGAGTGGCAAAATATAAAAAGTTGTTCATTCTTTCGCTCGCCTCCCTTCCTTCTTTCTCTAGGGTTGAAAATGGAGTTCGAAAGTAATGGCGTTTTTGCCTTTTACTAATGGAATGATGTTGATGAGAAACAAAATGTGATGCATCCGTCCATCTTCCTTGTTTTTGATCTTCTTTTCTATTGCAGGTATTTGTGCATGTTTGAATGTTCATGAGAGTTGAGCATGTGTCATGGAGTTTTGGGACATTTTCTCGTGTGAAATATATCCTTGGTCACGTGATGCAATCCCATTGCTCACCTCTCTTTGTCCCATGGCAGTTTTGATAGATGTTCAACATCCTTCTCAGTGTATCACCATTTTAGTGTAGGCTTTTGCTATTTTTTTCTCTCTCTCTCTCTCTGTCTCCTTTGTTAGATTAGGATTAGATGCTTGCCTACAAATAAGTAGTTTAGGAGCGGGAACCGCCTTTCTCGGAGATTCCTCTCTCGGTTTCACAAGTCCCACGCTGAGAGAGGTTTCATGTTGTGCAATCACACTGGATGCCGAACATCAACCTAGAAGCCCGATGTTTGCCGTGATTTTGCACTAAGGATTATTTAGATGAATTTGGATAGATTACACCAACGAGGTCCAAACCCCATTGAGAGAAAGTCCATAAGTATTGGGAATAATGTTTGACTAGGGTCGATAAGATCCGAATGAAGTTGACATTTGAAACACTTTTTACGTATGCACAACATCCTTTAGCGATAAAGGCCAAGAATACCCTATTCATATGACATATTTAATGAAGACATTACCATTGAATTGACCACCACAAATTCCAAAAATAATCTCTTTGATTATGATTCATGTGATCTAAGACAACACAATCATATACCATTGAAACTGCATTTTTAAAGGATACCTCCTATGATAACAAAATAGGTGGCATGTTGAAGAAATGATTTCTTAGCAGAATGTGATAGATATGATAGGATTTTACATTCAGAGAGATATTCATATATCTATGTGTATCATAGGTCCGATGGATTTTTTTTCATGGTATTGATGGAAGGAAGCTCATTTTGATGTGAAATATGATCTAAGCGTTGAATTACTAAAGACATTTTAGTGTTATCTTTTGATTTTTATGTTTCCAAAGGGACAAGGGACTTGAGGGATGCCATGGTGTCTACAAATCTATTGGAATATTGCAGGACAGCTTGGATGGTGTAATGATCGAATGCACCAAGGAGAAAGTCAATGATGACTTTATATTTTTGAAGGATTTCATTTTTACATTGATATTCTCCCTTGACTTTACTGATGACAAGTTGTGAATCTTCAAATATTTCTAGGATGTGGAAACCTAAGATAATGGTGATATTCAATCCCATGATTAAGTCTTCATATTCTTCCATGTTATTAGTGCACTCAAAGTTAAGTTTAAATGATAGTGGAAGTGGAATATTCCAGGGTGGTATAATGACAACTTCAGCTCCTCCTCCCTCTTAGCACTTAGCATCGTCAAAGAAGAGGGTCATTTTAACAAGGATGAAATCAAATTCACCGTTATCAAACTCATTGATGATGTTGATGGATTTGTATAGAAAATTTAGGAGGGTGTGTCGGAAAGCTGATCTGCAATGGCATGACCTTTGATAGATTTTTGAGATATGATTTCAAGATCAAATTCAATCATGAGCATAAGCCATCAAGTTATGTGATCATCATAATTAGGTTTAACATGCATGTATTTGAGTGGATTAAAATTTGTGATGATGTATGTCTTATGACTAAGGAGGTAGTGTCGAAATTTAGAGGTGGAAAAATATAATGCACAACATAGATTTTCTTCTTCAGTGTAGCGTGTTTCATATTCATGGAGTGTACGACTAATATAATATACAACTTATTCGCGACCTTGATTATCATGGTGGTAAATCATTTCTCATATAGAATACTCAGAAGTGGATATGTAAAGAAAAAATGGCTCCCCTTCATAAGGTGGAGTAAGCACAGGTGGTGACAATAGGTATCGTTTGATTTCATCAAACGAAATTTAGAATCCCTATAAAATTTGATATCTTTGTGAAGAATATGGTGAAATGGTTGGAAATTTTCAGAGAGTTGTGATATGAAATGTCAAATGGACTACAATTTACCCTTAAGGCTCTGCATTTCCTTAACATTGAAAGAAGAAGGAATATCAAGAATTGCTCTAACTTTCACAAGATCAACCTTGATACCTCAGATGGATGTGATGAACCCCAAAATATTTCCAATGAGGAAACCAAAAACACATTTCATGGGATTAAGATGAAGACAGAAAAGGATGAGATGATAGAATATTGAATAAAGGACGTCAAGGTGGTTTTTTTATTTGTATTTTCCTAGGTGGTCATCAACGTTGTCTTCGATGATTTTATGGATGAGATCATGGATAATGTATGTCATGGATCCTTGGTTAGTGGTACCTACATTCTTAAGATTGAATGGCATAAAATAGTAACAAAATTTTCCCCAGGGGGTGATAAATGTAGTCTTATGTTGATCCGCACTAGCAATCAAAATTTGGTTATAACTAGAAAATCCATCCATGAGGGAAAGCATTTCATGGCTAGTCGTTAGGTTGATAAGATGATCTATGTTTGGAAGAGGGAATTCAATATTTGGACAAGCAAGATTGATATCCCCGAAGATGATAATTAAATCTTCCTTAACAAGGAAGAGATATACGAGGATGCATCTTGCAAAGTTTTTTTAATGGCTTAACATGGGGTATATGATCTGTTGGTCATCAAAATATGGAACATAGTGAAAAACATACAGAAGGTTCACACAGAGAAGAAGCAGACACATTCAAAAGCGTGAGAGGATCGGGAAGGAATCATGCACTGAGGACAGAGACAGATTTGGGACTTAGCCGTTTTCACGATGATGAGCTATTTTTGGAGATAGTGTGTTGAACACACAAACCAGTTAAAAACTTATGTGACACGCATTGGATATTTTTAGAGGATTGGCTACAAAGTGCTTTACATATGCACAAAGTAAGAATAGATTTACTACGATAGTTAAACAAGAAATCTATTGTTAGCGCACTTGTATGTGTGGCTATTATTGTAACGGTGCATTGCTAATAATAGCATGTGACCTATTTTGGGATTAGATAAGCGGTGAAGGGAAAGTCCTCACCCTTATAAATATGTAATGATATGTGTAGTATGAGATATACAAAGATAGATATAAGTATGATAGTATGTAAGAACTAAGTTATTATGACATTATGATACCAAATCCGATGCACGCATAAACTATGGTATTATTTATTGTAATAAGCTTTTGTGTATTTATCATGTTTAAATGCAATGGAGTATATTAGCTAAAATAGAGTATCAAATACTGAATATAATTGGTTCTTGCATGCTTGATTTCATCATGGTTATCATTTAAGTTTTTATTCTCTGGATCTAGATATAAACAAGCACTGTAGAATGATATATTAGTCATGGATCTGAATGATTCAAGTCTTCATCATGCTAACATTATGTAAAACAACAACCATAAAGAGGGAATTGGTACCTTTTCATGCTTCGAGTGAGCGCTCGACCTAGGCCGAGTGATGTGCTAGTGCACTTAGCCTTTTACTGGTAAATTCTAGACTACATCATTGGTTCCATTGTTGGGACCTCTTTTTCAGTTGTTTTTTAGGATGATTCATGATGAAGACATACTGGTTGACCCTAGAAAGTGTTGAGCAGTGGATACATGACGTAGAAGAAGAATACGCATGGAGGTTCAATACTGGATCTGAGTTTGATATACACATGTGGGTGGATTAGAATCTATATGATTGTTTTTATGAGAGCTTCTTCGATATCTTTCCAATAGAACTATACGAGTGGCTGGTTGCTTATGCGTCTAAATGAAATTGGAGGTATCACACACTTATCTAGATGTAATAATAATTTTAGGCCCTTTATGATACTAATTTGATTTGGAATCTTGTTGTGGATACGTGGTTCCATGGTATTTTGAACAACTATATCTTGGAGTACTAAATTTACACTTACTCATGCCCAAAGGTAGTTGAATTCCAATTTTTATGATATTCTAGGGGAACTTACTTGCAAGGCATTCCAATGGTGATCAAAATTATGATGGTAACCCTGAACTTGGAGAAAAATCCAATCGCAAACTAAACCTCACCATATGTGGGGGCAAAAGAAAGTTTGGTGAAATATGGTAGATCTAGCAACAAAAAGGCAAAGAGAGGAAAGGAAACTTAAGTATAATGAGGTGCACGAGAGGGAGATAGAGAAGTAACGAGATGTTGCAGAGTGAATGGCATTGTGGAGAGAGATAGTTTGGGAAGGGTTTAAAGTTCACATAGAAGACGTGGAACCCAAGCATCAAGAACTCCCCCATTTGGGAAAGCATGACAGATAACCCTCTTCGGCCTCATGTAGAAGTGTGCCAATATAGATGACCTGGGTCGCAGGCGCACATCTAAATCCAAATGGAAACCTTGCCCTTGTGCTTGGTTTTTTAGTATCTAGTATAATGAAACAATCAACAAAATAATTTAGGTAGTGGGAGAGTAGGAGTGAGTCATATAAAAAGCACAATGATTGTAGTGCAAATGAATTTGTTGTTATATGGGAGTACCTTTTTGGGTGTATCATCCACACAAAATTCAGATGCATAGATTTTTGGACTATCTTCTGGGTGTAGTAACACTTCATAGATTGTCAGAGTACACTTTAGTACTATTGTTGGGAAATAGGGAAGTACATATTTTGGTCCGACCCCAGCTACAATTTTGGATTAGGATGTATAGGTGGCTCTATATCTAGTGGATTTGGTGGTTTTGGGGTAGACAAAACAAAGGCAATTCTGGATCAGGTGGGCAAGGTCCGCACCAACCCTAGAATATTTACATGGAGATGTCTCTTCATCTCCCAAAGTATAAGGGCATATAAGATGTTATTGAACACATGCACATGTGTGAAATATTGTGGCATGCAAAAGGAATCATGACTTTAGAGTGTAGGGAAATTCAATTTAATACTACTTTACAAGCACACGCACAAACTTGGTACAAAATTTTTGACCCTGATCATACTTGCATAAACTATATAGCTTTATAGGTGATTTCTTAAAAGAGTTTGACATCCCTTAGTTCGAAGAAGAGTATAAGTGTAATTAAGTATATTAAGCAAGGCACTACTCTGAGTATCAGAGAGTATGATTCTCATTTCAAAACGTTGTTATCCAAGTTGTCTTATGATATCCATGCAAACCAGCATACACAATGGTTTCTTCGAGTTCTGATTATAGCTTTTAGGAGGGAACTATCACATAAAACATAAACTGATATGCATGAAGCACTTGAAGCATCCTTACGTGTTGAGGAAATTCGATGTATAGACACTGGGGTGAGCCCATTTTTATAAGCATAGATTGCAGCTATGGAAAAATAGTTGGAGAAACTATCGGCAAATTCAGCACATGAGACACACATAGGGATTTGGTGGACAAATTGTGAAGTGGAAGGTCATACAAAGGATAGTTTTCCTGGAAGATCAGTGCACTTGTTTTGTTAGATTGTGAGATATGTCATTTAAACCATGATGCTAGCCTCCACCCATTACTACAACATGCGATAAGGAAGAATGTCTCTTGTTACTGTAAAATTTGTAGGTCCACAACTCATGACATGGAAGACTTCTAGCTGATTAGCCAAATCCATGATGCGATAGACATCGGTGTATGACAGATAGGAGTTTCAAATAACTCTAAAGGAAAGAATGAGCATCAGGATAGGGAACACAATTAGGCACACTATGATCAGAATGAAGGGCATTTTGAAGGAGTTCATGGTAGAGGTCGAGGATACTGTGGTGGATTCGGAGGATGAGGCCATGGTGGTGGAAGAAGCGAGTTCCCTCATGGAATGTGTTACACATGTGGATCTCTTGACCACTACAGGCATGAATGTCCTCAAAATATTACATGTTCTTTTTGTGGAAATAATCATAGAATTTACAAAGAGTGCCCGGACATGTATGAGCATCTTAGCAAGCATCATAAATAGGAAAACAAAGGCGTGAGGATGGTTAGGATATAGTGTGCTATTGAAAATCAATGGATGCCCAAGCTAGAACTATAATATGAGGCATTACAGGTAAATATCATGACCCGCGCTGAAGCGGCATGTGCCAATGAAGTATTGCAGAAGAATCCTACCATCGCTAAGGATGAGGGTCTACATGCACGGTACCCAGATCCCACCCATTAGAAGGAGGTTTACTAGGAAACCATGGAGGTACTCAGAATCTTCAAGGTGAAATATAATATTTAAAGGAGCAATCACGGAAGATGGAGAAAAATAAAGCATCAGAAATGGTCCAAACTAATATGGATGACTTGAGAGAAGTGTGTAAATTGTTGCGCTAGGATAATATCATTCCACTGTTAGGGAATTGGTTAAAAGGAAACACTCCATGCGTAAGTACTGAGACTGGATGGTAGATCCTGCATGTAAATCTTTCCCCTCATAGCCTAGATTATGACAAGGAAATAACTCTGAATGTTGTTGTGGATGGGTGGCTTTTGAGTAATATATTGATTGATACTGGTGTGGAAGTCAATGTTCTTACCTTAGATGCATGGGTATGAATGGGGAGACCTCCATTGCAGCCTTCCTCTAATGTCTTGTTCATGGCTAACTGGACTAAGGCCACTCCCATCAAAGTTTTAAAACATGGATCCATTACCATAAAGGAGCCAAGCTTAGTGGATATTTTGAGGTTTTAGTGCTGAAAAGTTAGATATCTTCCTAGTTCTATTAGGGAATCCTTGGTGTTATGCAAATAATACTTATCTTTGGTTCAACAAGGGTTATATAATTTTTGAAAATAAGGAGGAAAGATTTATTATCCCTTTAATAGTTGGCAAATATGCACCCTGTATTGAGCCCTTGAGTGAAGAAGACCAGAATAGGATTTATTTACATGCCATATAGGATCCAGAGGTGCTTGAGCCATGTAAGTAAGGAATCCTTCAACGGGAGGATGCATATTCTATTAGCGATACTACAAGTGTTTCTTGTGATAGTTGGGCTCATAAAAATTATGAGTTGGTAGGGCGTGCAATAAAGAGAATGTTTCTAAGGGTAGTAAACCACGTTATATCAGGAGAATAGGTAACAAATCGGTACCTTGTTACACTAGAGAAGGATATCCTATGGTATTCCTACGTGCCATGGAAGAATATTGGATAGACCCACTAGAAAGAAGTAATATGCTAGCATATAGACTATGCGGAATAGTAGCACGTTGGTGGGTGGTCCATAAGGATAATCTTGTAGGATGGAATAAAATTAGGATTGTTCTTGCCACTAGATTCTTTAGGAGAAATGCACCTACTCAAATCTGCACTTATCATGGTAATCAACTTGTTTAGCACCACATTCAGCAGTGTGAGAGACTTTGGATAGAGGGGTAGGAAGCTTTACCACCTTCACTCTAGGTACACAAGTTTTATTCCACTTTACAAGGTTGTGTGCATGCTTGGTATGTATATGCTAGAACTCCATAGAGAGACTATAAATTGGTAGGATTTAATCATAGGAATGACTCGAAGTTTGACTTCTTCTCTACCAAGCCTCTGGTGGAAGAAGCATTAAAAGTCATAAAGTGCTTAACTATGGGAGATAGTTTCAAGGCTGAAGAAATCCTTTAGGAGTTATTGGATGAAGTAAACTCAGGAGCACATTTTGTTGAAGAAATAGAGGTCTATACCACACTACTTCAGCGTGCTTGCCTTGAGAAAGAAAAAGGAAAAATGGTCTACTTAGTGGATGATGAAGAAGTAGAAAATATAGATATAAACCATTCAACAGGTAGGCGTGAGGTGTTAGACAGTACAAATAAGACCACGCATGCCTATAATGAACCTATGAAGAAAAATAAAGTGAATATTGTATCAGATGTTGAGCCTAAGGAGGCTATAATTAGGGACTATTGGTCAGACTCTGAAGTGGAAAACATCATAGGGTTACTACGGTATTATCAAGATTTATTCCCTTGGGGGTACCATGAGCTTAAAGACGTGCATGAATCATTATGGGAGATGAGGATAAATCTTAAAGAGGGTGTGATCCTAGTAAGAAAGAGACCCTACAGGATGAACCCTAACTTACGTGAAAAGGTAAAAGAAGAGATTGACAAAATTTTGAAGTTTGGAATCATCAAGCCCTTGGATGAGTTAGAATGGGTTAGTCCAATGGTGATTAGTATCAAGAAGGATGGATGGATTAGGATCTATGTGGACTACATGGAGCTGAATGTTGCATGTGTGGTTGATCCCTTTCCTATGCCATTCACTAAGGAAATACTAGAAGGCATTGCAGGTGCGAAATCTATTCATTTACAGATGGGTTCTTTGGGTATCATCAAGTTAGGATTGCCCAAGAGGATCAGGAAAATACTACTTTTACTACTGAATGGGGTAGCTTCACCTATATTGTGATGCCTTTTGGTTTGAAAAACACGCCTGCTATATTTTTGCACATAGTTGTTCAAGCGTTCAAGGACTTTATTCACAACTTCTTACAGGTTTATTTGGATGATTGGATGGTGTATGGATTAGTTAAATATCATTGTGATAATTTACACTTAATGTTTGAAAGATGTAGACAATTGAGTATCTCTTTGAACATCAAGAAGTGCATATTTGCTACACCATTTGGAATATTGTTAGGACACATAATCTGCAAGGAAGGTTTGTTGGTCGATCCAGCTAAGGTTGCAGTCATTATCGGCCTAAAATAGCCTACCAGTCAGAGTGAGGTGCACGGATTATTGTGTCACATGGGGTATTATAGGAAATTCATAAAGGCCCACACCTTCGCCTCTATCCTTGACACATGTCAACCTCTCTATCCTAATAATCCATGGGATTATTTCATGTTTTAACCCCTTTTTTCACCAAGGGAAAATTTTCTCATTTCTCCCTGTGGGTCCGTGCCTCCGATCCCATCCTCACCACATGTCCTGTTCTGATTTGTCATGGAGCCATGCCTCAAATATTCCATTCTAAGTCTTTTTTACAAAAGAAAAAAATTCCCTTTTGTCTTTCGCTGGCCCGTCAACACACACTCTGCCTTCACCACGTGTCTCCCCATGGTTTCATTCGGACCCATGACTTAATTCTTTGCTCTAAGTCTTTTTGACCAAAAGGGAAATATTTCCCCTTTTCTTTCGTGGCCCGCACTTTCTTATATGTGGTGATGCTGCCACGTGTCCACCCCCTGCTCCATTGTGGACCCGTGGGCCTTTCCACACCCTTTTTCCCCTTCGCAAAAAGGTAAAATTTTCCTAAGTTCCCTGCCCACCTTCCATTCCACCTAGCATAAGAACATGACACATGTCCTCCTGCAGAGTTGTGGGGGTAATTTTGAATTTTTCCCAAAGCCAAAAATGCTAAGTTTTGCAAAGAAACCCTACCAATCCTTGTCCAACCAGAAGTGGCCACATAGGAGACGTCACTTGAGCTTAATTTTGACGGTCAAATGACACCCATACAACCGTCAAAAAACACAGAAATTTCTAAGGACACCTGAATTCAATTTTTTCTTTGTGGGTGAAGGAGTTTTTGTCAAAAAACATATGGGAAGTGGTTTCAAGCAATTTTCGACCATGGGGAAGGATTTTTTAGGGAAAATAAGTACAAAATGAGAAAATTCAAGCTCCACAGATCGGAAAAATGGAAAAAATGACAGAGGCCCATGGATTTGGAAATTTAGGGCATAAAACAGAGCCTACATGTATTTATCTTTCAATTTAGGGAAAAATAATAAGTTTATGAGCCATTTAAAGCATTCAATTTGGATGGGGAAACTTGCAGACCACCAAACTCAAAGAATTTTATTTTTGAGCACGTAGAAGAAAAGGGAAAGGTGGGAAAATAAAAAAGGATCAAAATGGACACCAATAGCATGGAGGCATGTTGAAGAGAAGTTCACAACTAGAAGGTTATCACTTGGGCACGAAGATGTACCACATGGAAGGAATGAAAATGGTCGATTAATGAGAGGAGTGTTGGTAGGTGGAGGAGTAATAAATGCACTAACATTTTGAAAATCTATATAAGGATGGGATGCACGTTCATTTTTACCATTGCCATTGAGATAATTTAAAAATAATTAAGTGTAAATGAGCTAAGAAATTGTGTTGAGGTGCAAAGAGTGTGAAACCAGACATGGAAAGAATATTTGTGTGCATGAGAAGCTTGCATTCCTATAGGTGAAGGGTTTGAGTGAAGCAGATGCATTACAAAAGAGCTAGGGCACGTAATTTCAACTAGGGTACGTGATTTCCACTAGGGCATGTCGACACTAAAATTTTCCTCTATAATTTCTATTTCATTAATGTATGTATTAGGAATAGGATGTTGTTAAGTATAATTAGTAGTAGCGTCCGATAGAAGATAACGACACGCTGCCAGTACGACGTTGCCAATAATGTATAGTACGGTAATAGTCAAAAGTACAATAGGAATGTTGTGGTAAAAAGTAAATATTTGTCGTAAGTGGTCCGGTAATGTTAAAATGTCAAAGTTGGGGTAAGTAGAGAAGTAGGGTCTACATGATTAGGAATTAGAAATATTATATTGGTAATAAGGATAAGGAGTGAGGTCATAAATATTTTGTGTATTTTATTTGTAAAAAGTCTAAAAATGTGGAACCCATGTGAAATGATAAGGTTTATCTTATCTTAAAAGATAAGCTTACATGTACAGATAAGAGTTAAGGTATGGAATATGATTTTTCAGAGTGGATTTCTTATCCTATCTTAGAGATAAGATGGATAAGCCTAGAAGTCTATAAATAAAGAGGCCACCCCCCTCATTTAGCATAGAAGGAAGTAGTGAGAAATATTGTATGAGTAAGTGTGTAAAGGAAGCCATCATTTTGAAGGTGTGTTAAAGAAGCCATTAAGAGGTGTAATTGTGAAGTTTCTCCCATAGTTATTGTTGGAAGGCAAGTGAAGTCAATAACACTTGAAGTACCTCATGGGTGAGATTGTAACAATTTCATGTTAATATTATAATTTACTCTGATATTTTAGATTTATCATCATTCCTTCTTATCATAGTCTATGGTATTCTTGTGTTATGTTTGTTGTTGTGTTTCAGATTACATCCACCAAACTAAAAGTTGTGCATTAGTAAATAATCATAGCACGAGGAGTTCCCGGTGAATAATTATCATAGTGCCGAATTGGTGATGACATTTTGGTTCCGTTTGTGGTGACCATTCCTCGTTGGTTTTTTAGAGAGATATTCCCCCTTAGTCGAGAAAACATTTGGAGGGTAACCTTGTTTTTAAGTGCATAGTAGTATTACCATGGTAAAGTCACTTTTTCTTGTGAATAGTATTTACCTTGAGTAAAGTCACTTTTTACGTGAATATTATTTACCACAATAACTTCACTTTTCTTTGTGAATAGTGTTTACCATGGTAAAGTCGGTTTTTACCGTAGTAAGTTAAGTTTTACCATAGTTTTTCTTGTGGTCATTTCTATTTTCTATTATAGTGATTTCAATTATTTGTGCACATAAGTCTTGTTGATTGTACTTGTGGGTTGGGATTTCTTTGTGGTTACTTTTGAAAATGGGGAAGATTCCTAATTTTTCAGCCCAATCTAATGAAGATGCTTCCTCTTTTGTTCAAGAGTTTAAAAGATCTTATATTTGTAATGGCCTTATAAGAAGAGGAACAATGGACTGAATTTTTCCTACCTTTTTGGATAGTTTTCCCTTAGGTGGTTTGAAACATTAGGTGATAATGTGAAAAACTCATGGGATTTATTAACTGAAAGTTTTCTTGAAGAATTTGGTGAACAACAAAAATATGCAGATCTCATGATCGATATCACAAAGCTATCCCAAGGAGAGAAGGAGAAGATAAGGGATTATCATGCTCGTGTTTTAGAGCTAAGGAGGAAGCTCGATGCCCGAGATCCAAAAGGAAGGATTAGCGGATGGGTTGATGAATGGATTGGATAATCTCCTCTGTAAGCACTTCATTCTTGGGATGAAGCCAAAGATCGGACAACGAGTGAAGTATGACCACCCACTACCATTGAACAAGAAAAGGAGATTGCGCAAGAAGCAAGAAGAGAGCATGGAAGAGGAGCCTAAAGAAATTGTTGCTAAAGTAGAGCCTACACCAACACCTTTGGTCTAGAATCCACAACCACTCTCGGTGAGCACAAATCTTTCTCCTAGTACATCTACTGAGTATGAAGATCTGCTCAAGAAGATGGGTCAGTTAACTATTAATCTTCTTTAAGGAAAAGAATTTAGTTCTCGGGGAGGAGATAGAGGTCAAAAGAAATATTTCTGAAGTTTTATGTTATGGTTGTTATAAAAGGGTCATTATAAGTATAATTGTCAGATAGAGCTTCTACATCCGGTAAAAAGATAATGATAAAGGAAAAGCACACTGTGAATTCTTTTGATGTAGTAGATAAGAGCATAAATAATGAAGTAGATGTGTTTATAACAAAAAGAAAGAAAGAAAAAGATAATCAAGATGGAAATGATCCTAAGAAGATGAAAGGAGAAACTAGTAAGAAACATAGGAGAAGAAAGTTGGGTGTGCAGGATTTTTTGATTTCACAGGGACAAGGACCAGACTCCATCTTAGAAGATCTGTGCAAAAGGCCTGCAAATATTACATATGGTCAACTCTTGGCTATGTCTTCTGAGAAGAGGCGGGAGCTGCGAAGTGGACTTAATGCTCGACAAAGGAAGGAGGTTGAGGTTCCTGTTTTGGAGGTAGAGGTAGATCCCTACGCTCCACAAGCTGAGGTATTATGTAATGGTATTTCAATTCATGATGTCTTAGTTGATGGAGGTGCTACAGTTAATGTAATGACCGAGTCTGTAATGAATATGTTGGGTTTAAAAATTGATCGTCCTTCAACACTTATGTTAAGGTCATTAAATAAGGGAAAAACTAAACCAAAAGGTGTAGTTTCAAATGTGGCAATATCTGTTATGGGTGTTGTATGTGTGGTAGACTTTCAGGTGATGAAAAATGGTACTGTTACATACCCAATGTTGTTGGGAAGACCATGGCTAAGGAGAGTTCATGCAAGAAACTACTAGAATGAAGGCTTCATGACACTTGGACGTGGTAGAGAGAGGGTGAAGATAAATGTGATCCCTCAGCATCATAAGGTAGAACCTGTCGATTCAAGTGATGGCCCGATGATTGGACATCTTCTGATTACTCTAGTACCAGTGAAGTGGACACCGAAGATGAAGAAAGTGAGGTTGATGTGTCGGTCATGGATATCCTTCCAGTCACACCGACTCATGACCCCATAAAATTATCTAAAGAATAAATTGATGATCGTCTCCAACAAATAAATATTGGTGATCTTTGTGATGGAGAGTGAAAAGGAATCCTACCTCCGAGTTCTTTGAAGGTACATACACATATTCACTTTTGATTACAAGGAACTCTATCAAGTAAGTTGGGTAGAACATTCTATTGAGCTGGTAGATGGTGCTAAGCCCATAAAGCAAATGCCATATAGAATGAATCCTAATTTTTCCAAGAGGCGTAAAAGAAGAAATAGATAAGTTGCTTGATGCAGGATTCATATTTGTTGTGGAGAATTCAGAATGGGTTTCTCCCATTATGATATCAATAAAAAAGAATGGGAAGCTACGCATTTGTGTTGATTATAGGAAGCTCAATAAGGCAACAAAGAAGGATCATTACCCTCTTCCATTTTCGAGATAAGATCTTGGATGAAGTAAGCGGCTAGAGTGTTATAGTTTCTTTGATGGATATAAGCGGCTACAACCAAGTTCGTATAGCGAGAGAAAGATCAGCTGAAGACCACGTTCACCACTCCTTGGGGAACGTTTGCATATAGAGTTATGCCTTTTGGGTTGTGTAATGCTCCAGCAACATTCCAGTGTTTGATGAATAGGGTGTTCGAACCCTACATTGGGACCTTCATCGAGTATTTCGGATGATTTTTACATCTATGGGAGCAAGTTAGACCACCCTGCACTGAGATGGAGACAACATTTCAAAGGTTAGATGAAGACAAGCCTCACTAAACCCTACAAAGTGTGTCTTTGGATGTTCTAAAGGTGTTTTGTTAGGGCATGTTATATCCAGAGATGGTATTGGTACTGATCCTGATAAAGTTTCAAAAATCAAAGAGTTACCATTTCCTATGAATAGAAGTAATTTGAGATCATTTTTAGGCCATGTGGGTTACTATAGAAGGTTCATCAAGAATTTCTCAAAGATTGCATAGCCACTAACCCAGTTCTTGAAGAAGGATGTTACTTATGAACCAGGAAATAAAGTGCATGAAGCTTTTGAACAACTGAAGGAAGCCCTAGTGTCTTCACCTATTCTAAAGAGTCCAGATTGGAGCAAGCCATTCATTGTATACACTGATGCCTCAGATGCAGCATTAGGAAGTACTCTGAGCCAAAAGGATGAAAATGGGAATGAACATCCAGTTTACTTTGGGAGCGAGAGAAATGAGTAGTCTAAGGTAAATTATATTATGGCCCGAAAAAGAGGCTCAAGCTATCATTTTTTGTAAATAAGTTTAGGAATTACTTGCTAGGGAAAAAATTTCTAGTTGTAACAAATCATCAGGCTCTAAAATATATTGTAAATAAGCCTAACCCATCAGGGAGGATAGCAAGATGGATAATTTTTCTACAAGAATTTGAATTTGATATTATAGATAGGCTAGGAAAGAAGCATGTCAATGCAGATGCACTCTCTCGAGCCTATGATGGTTTAGGTTCATCTTGTGATGATGATGATTTCCCAGATGCAACATTGTTATCCCTTGACACAATCCCTAGTGAATACATAGATATTTGGAATTATCTGAATGAATTCAAGTTTCCTGATGGTGCCAATGCAAAGACTAAGAGGAAGATTACTCAAGCCAGTCATCCATATTCTATTTTGTATGGAGTATTATTTCGAATAGGACCTGATGGATAGTACAAGAGGGTAGTTGGACATGATCAAGGGAAGGAGCTGATAGAAGAATTCCACAATGGTACATGTGGAGGGCACTTCTCTGGACAACTTACAGCAAGAAGGATCTTGGATGCAGGTTATCACTGGCCCACTCTTTTTAGAGATTGTTATAATTATTGTAAGACATGTGATATTTGTCAAACACATGGTAACCGTAAGACTTCATCAGCTCCATTATGTCATATTCTTCCACTTGGTCCCTTTGAAAAGTGGGAAATAGACATTGTAGGTCCACTTCCAACTACCCCACGCCAAAATAAGTATATTGTAGTTGCCACAGATTATTTAACCAAGTGGGTTGAAGCTAGGCCATTGAAAACAACTTCCATGGATGAAGTGGCAAGGTTCATATATGAACGCATTGTCACCAAATTTGGTTGTCCATTAGAAATTGTAATAGATCAAGGAAGCCACTTCATTAATGAGGTGGTAGAGGCCCTAGTCAATAAGTTTTCTATTAAGCACGAGGAAGGCAACAACATATAAGCCAAGCACAAATGGACAGTGGAACGAACAAATTTTGTGTTGTGTCAAATTATAGCAAAAGATGCAGCCTTGCAGGTACATAAGTGGGATAAAAGGATTCATGCAACATTGTGGGCATATAGGGCAACATCAAAGTCAACAATAGGATACTCCCCATTTCAGTTGGCTTATGGCATTGATCCAATTCTTCCTATTGAGTTTGATATTCCCACTGTGAGAGTTATGAAAAATGAAAGGATGGATGAAAGTGATTCAGTAAAAGAAAGGTTGGTACATCTTCATTTGCTAGAGGAAATGAGGGAAATAGTGAAGGATACAAGCTATAAGAAGAAAATGAAGTAGAAGGAATACTTTGATCAAAATATTTGTTGGTCTCCATTTCATGTGAATGACTTGGTCCTAGTATATGATTCAAGATACAAAAAAGAAGACAGAGAAAATTTCTTCCAAAATGGATGGGGCCCTACAAAATAGCAGCTATGCATGAAAATGGTATGTACCGACTAGAGGAATTGGATGGCACTCCCATTACGAAATGGGTCAACCATGACAAGTTGAAGATTTTCCAAGCACCAGAATAGTCTACTCCGAGGATGGAGTAGAAGCTAGGAAGGGGGAAGATGTCGACACTAAAATTTTCCTCCATAATTTCTATTTCATTAATGTATGTATTAGGAATAGGATGTTGTTAAGTATAATTAGTAGTAGTGTCTGATAGAAGATAATGGTGTTGCCAGAAGACGCCACCAATAATGTATAGTATGGTAATAGTCAAAAGTACAATAGGAATGTTGTGGTAAAAAGTAAATATTTATCATAAGTGGTGCAGTAATGTTAAAATGTCAAAGTTGGGGTAAGTAGAGAAGTAAGGTCTACATGATTAGGAATTAGAAATATTATATTGGTAATAAGGACAAGGAGTGAGTTCATAAATATTTTGTGTATTTTATTTGTAAAAAGTCTAAAAATGTGGAACCCATGTAAAATGATAAGGTTTATCTTATCTTAAAAGATAAGCTTACATGTACGAGATAAGAGTTAAGGTATGGAATATGATTCCTCGAGTGGATTTCTTATCCTATCTTAGAGATAAGATGGATAAGCCTAGAAGTCTATAAATAAAGAGGCCACCCCCCTCATTTAGCATAGAAGAAAGTAGTGAGAAATATTGTATGAGTAAGTGTGTAAAGGAAGCCATCATTTTGAAGGTGTGTTAAAGAAGCCATTAAGAGGTGTAATTGTGAAGTTTCTCCCATAGTTATTGTTAGAAGGCAAGTGAAGTCAGTAACACTTGAAGTACCTCATGGGTGAGATTGTAACAATTTCATGTTAATATTATAGTTTACTCTGATATTTCAGATTTATCATCATTCCTTCTTATCATAGTCTATGGTATTCTTGTGTTATGTTTGTTGTTGTGTTTCCATATTACATCCACCAAACTAAAAGTGTGCATTAGTAAATAATCATAACACGAGGAGTTCCCGGTGAAGAATTATCATAGTGCTGAATTGGTGATGACAGAACAAATATTTGAAATAGGTTTACAAATTTCTCAATTACAGAGGGAAGAAAAGAGAGATTTTTCAAATGGCACCAAATAAAGCACCCATAATGGAGTAAAAGGGAAGAAGAAGGTCGAAGTGGAAGAAGAAATTTCTCCCAAGAGTAATTTCTCATAAATGTAGTATCCAGAGGGCATGATCTTGGGACAACAATGGATTCCCACATCCATAAATGTGAAATCAAGTGATTACAACCATCGTACATGAGATAATAAGGAGCTAGATGCGTTGTTGAGTAGAAAAAAAATAACAATTACATAAATGAGAAGATATGCTAGTGTATGATGAAGTTAGTGTGAAGATACTAAATAATATTAGAGTCTACCAGTTGTACGAGCTACCATACTTTGGGAATTATGAACCATTGTATCGATGGTTGATGATCAGAGTCCATGAGGACTTCTTCTATTTCACCGGATGGAGGATTAGAATCATATCTACCTTGATTTCAACAGTGATAGAACTAAGGGCCTTAGGAGCAGATTTGAAGAGTGAATTAATAGATAAAGCAGTGATCTTGGAGAAAAGGAAGGAGCTGGGGTATACCAAGGGTCCGTGTGGCATGGACATCAAAAAATAGTAGTAAACAAATGCACATCTTGTAACAAAGATGAATGGCCAAGAAAGGTGGTCGTAGGTGAATACAATGTGGTTGCATGTTCCAAGGAAGATGTCTCAAGGATTGATCTATAATATCATGGATCACATAGAAAATACAATCATTGAAGAAGCACGTACATGTGACAAGATTAGTTTGGTGCTATTTTATTGTCTTTGGTGTTTATGGAGATTAGAGTGTTTGATGGGCCAAAGGAGAAGATTTGGGAGTACCCCATGGAACATAAATCTTTGGTGGAAATATTTAATAAATACTTATGCAAAGGGACCATGGGTGGAACATTTAAACAGAGGGTGGATATGTGGTATGAAAGGTTATGCATGGCATTTTAAGAGGAGTGGCACATACCCAAGGAGTTTCCTTAGGTGGTGGGTAAGACAATACAATTTGCACTCTACCACCATTTTTGCATCATGTGACTTTTGATAAAGGATGGAGCTTGGAGCCCTTCATACAAACTACCATATGCCTTCACAACATGCTACTTCTAGGCATGTTTTCACTAGCTCTCATATGCGTGCTACCTAAGCTTCATCATAGAGATAAGGTAGATTGTGACTACCACACTCTGAGAAAGACATATGTATATCCAGGACGGGATGCCTACATTGAGAAGCTTATCTCATATATTATAAGCATGAATCCTATAAGCTTACTAGTTAGGGACACCAGAGCAGCACTTGTGTACCTTTAACTCAAGCCCAATTTGGAGAAAAATAAGTATGTGGAGAATGAGTTCATGCTCCCAGGGCTGCCAAAAAGTAAGCATACAATGGAAAATGTTCTAGCACCTAAACCCACTAAGAAAATAGAAGTAGATGATGAAGAAGAGAAGCATGAAGATAGTGATGGTTTGGATAATAGAGGCGGGAGGTAGCCTTATAGATAGGGTAGAAGTTAAGCTCTTGAATAACACACCCCCAATCACAAGAGGGAGATGATGAGAACTTGGATGCAGTACAAAGGAAGCGCCACTTCAAAAGGGTATTTAGGAGAACAAGAACCCAAGGTGCTACTCCACAATCAGTGCACAGATCACCTCGACTCTCTCCATAGAAGGAGACAACTGAGAAGAGAAGAAGGAAGTTAAAGTTGAACAAGGAGGTAGAAGATTCTGAGGAGAGCATGCCCAAATCTCCTACACCTCTAGAGGATATGGAAGAACCAAAGGATGAATAAATGAAGGATAGAGAAGAAGGATAAAAGAGACAAATGAGATAATGCAAGAGACTGCTCATGGTACAATAGAATAAGGTCCGAATCTTGAAGTTCAAGTTCGTAAGGGGACAAGATCAAAAATAACAAGTGGAGAATATGTTGCATCAGTCATGGGCTATGTTGAGGACATAGGTAAAATTGTCCATGCCCGATTTCAAAGAATAGTGACACAAAAGGATTTGTATGGTTGGGAGTTGATGGATGAAGATATGGCAACCATGCACACAAGGAAGCAACTATCATGGTCTATGCACACACATGGATGAATCAAACTTTGATGTATGTGAAGAGTCATGTGTATCAAGGAGGTTGAAGAAGACACCTCAGGCCAGACACATAACAATAAAGCCTACTATTATGTCAGATGAACAAGTGAGTAATGCTTTGGTAAAAGTATTAATAGAGGTGGCATGATAAAATATGGATAAGGCTGCAATAATTAGGGTGCTAAGAGAAGAACTCAAAACTAAGGATGTATAAATAACACACCTAAAGAAAGAAAAATACTTAGCACAAAAGAAGAACACTATTTTCATCAACATGGCAGAGGAAATTGGGGATAATATCATGAAATAAAAGCCACACTTAGAGCCTAAGGTACCCAAAACGTTTCCTTCAGCAATGCATTATGTACAAACCTTGGTGGACTTGGTGCTTGAAGATGAACCTCTACGCATGCTAGCACCAAAGGATCCAACACAAGAAGTAGAGAGGGAAAAGGCTTTAGTGATGAGGAAGATTACATCATATGAGGCATTGCTTCAAAGCTTTTAGGAGGAACTAAAGAAAGTAGATCATCTACTAAATATTTGTACAAGCCCAGAAGCTGTTATAAGAACCATGACCATTATATATGACAATGAAGTCCTAAAATCTATTAAAGATGATACCTTGGGTCGCGCATAATGATTAGCATTTGTCAAGCAGAAGTGTGAGGCCCTTACAACAAAGTACAAGAACCACATAAGGAAAATCTAGATGAGATTTGGAAACTCATCACACAAAAGATGGACTTATTAGAAGTAAGAATGAATGTAATGTAAAACATTATTTTGGTCTTGCAGAATGAGAAAGGAGAAATTTCATGAGATGATATAGAGTCATTTATAGTAGATATCCCAAAAAGGTAGAGGCTGCACTTAATGATTGGAAAATTTAGAGGCGGACATAAAAGAAGAATATCTAGAATTTATTCTTTCGGTTGAAGTAGAATATGTTGGAGGGTGAAGTCATTCTTTTATTCATAAAAATTATTTCTATTCTTATATTCATATTATTTGATTCATTTTGGAGACAACCATTTCCGGGTTGGAAATGCAATTAGTGTGGGGTAATGTTGGTTAGTCAAAATATGGCACATAGAAAAAAATATACATAAGGTTTGCATGAAAGAGTAGAGCACATTAAAAAGCACGAGAGGATTAGGAAGGAATCACCTACTACGAATAGAGACAGATTCAGGACTTAGCCATTTTCACGATGATGAGCTATTTTGAAGATAGAGTGTCAAACACACAAACTAGTTAAAAACTTGTGTGACACGCATTGGCTATTTTTGGAGGATTGGCTAAAAAGTGATTTGCATGGGTATAGGCTAAGAATAGATTTACTATGAAAATTAACTAGAAGAAGTCTATTACTAGTGCACTTGCATGTGTGGCTATTATTTTAATGGCACATTGTTAATAATATCATTCAACCTATTTTGATATTAGATAAGCGGTGAAGGGCAAGTCTCCACCCTTATAATTATGTAATGTCTATGTAGTATAAGATAGAGAGATATATATAAGTATGATAGAATGTAAGAACCGAGTTATTGTGAGGTTATGCTACCAAATTTGATGCGCGCATAAACTATGGTATTATTTATTGTAATAAGATTATTATTTATCATGTTTAAATGTTATGGAGTGTATTGGCTGAAAAAAAGTATCAAATCATGATTATAATTGGTTCTTGTATGCTTGATTTCATCATGGTTATCATTTAAGTATGTTATTCTCTAGATCTAGATCTAAAAATGCAATGTAGAATGATATATTAGTCATGGATCTGAATGATTTAAGTCTTCATCATGCTAACATCCTACAAAAAGAACCCTAAAGAGGGGCTTGGTACCTTTGTGCGCTTCGGGTGAGTGCTCAGTCTAGGATGAGTGATGTGCCAGTGCACCTAGGATTTTATTTGTAAATTATAGGTTGCATCATTGTGACTATGTTGTGTACAACAATGTTAGGGTCAATCCTGGGCATATCACTATATGACTAGGTGAAATCTTGATGATATTTTTTTAAGAATGTTTGAAATCATTCAATTCTTATGGACTCAAAGACTGACCAACCTTAACAACATGGGGATCTTGTGGGGTTCTTAAGTTAACATCGATGGTTGTTTCATTGAGAAGAGTTGGTGTATCAAAGGGTAGGGATTTTTGAAGAAAACAATCCTCAACTCCCATATGAGAAAGAATATCTTGGTCATCATGACACTAGAGGATATCTATAGTGGGTGAATCTTCATCAACCATATCTTTCCAAAAATTGTTAGTGATTTGGTGAAGTGACCATATTTATAAGCGAGTGGTCCTAAAGATACGGTATTGATTAAAAAAATTAGGTGGGATGGGTATAATGTTGTCTATTTTCATGGGATTTTCAAGTTTTGTTGATGGTAATAGTTTTGGTTCAAAAACATTTAAGGATGTAGCAAGTTTGGACGTAAAGTCTTCACACATGTTGGCGGTGAGTATTTTATACCATAGTATACTCCTCTCATGAGCTTTAATGGAATGTAGAATGGGTTGATCATGGGTTCTTTGTTTGTAGCATCCGAGGCAAAAAATCTCTCCACAGTAGTGATGAAGATACATGTGGGAAAAATTTATATTATCGAGAGATTTAAATTTAGATGCGATTGGCATAGAATGGTGTGTATTTATGACATGGGATGAGGATTATCAAGTCTCCCATAAATGAGACATTTTTTAGATAAGCAAGACCATAGGAAATTACATCTCCTACGTTTGGGTCATATATGGTTTGTTTGTTGGGTGACCATATGTTTTAGGTGAAGGGATAGAATTGAGCATGAGGAGATTATATTCCCAGAGCATAAGATGTTTTATGACCTTACCAAGAGAAAAATCATCTGGTAATCTGAAAGAGGGGATGGACATACTAGTATATGCTTGGTTAGATGATTCGGGCATATATTTTGGCACAAGGACATCATTTGGATGATACATCACATAGAAATCAAAAAATGGATTTAAATAAGTGGGAACACTATAGGTTTGTACTTCGTGTTTGTATTTGAGACAAAGGTGGAACGTGGAAGGAACACAACACATGGTATGTATCTAGGGGCATCCTAACAACATATTGTATTGGAATTCTCCTTCGATAATGTAGAAGAGTTATGGTAAGGTTTTGACGACTACTTTGAGTGGGATTATAAAAGTGCCTAGTGTGGGTGCGATAGTTTCATTAAAGGTCACAAAAGAACCAAACATTTTGTGACAACAAGTGTTGGGAAACTTGAGTTGGTTAAAAGTGAGGGATGATATGATATTGATGGTGACGCAACTAGCAATCATGACCATTTTAATGAAATTTCATTGATCTGAGTGGTGATGAAGAGCGGTAAGTCATGATATTTTGGTTTGAGAGATGAAACTTCAAATGGTTCAAAAGATATGGAGGTGGATGCTTTAATGTCACCTACAAAATTTTCAAAGGAGCTGGATCATTGGAAGGTAAGGTTATGGATTGGAAGGATTCCATCATAATTTTTTTGTGAAGAGATGATGTTTGAACTAGTTCATACAACGACATCTTGATAGGGGATTGGTGTAATTATTTGATAACAATTTTTGATATGGTGGTGGAAGTGGGTGTTGCTTCTTATATGGAAATTTTAGCCTTTGATGGAGATGTTTGACTAGAAATTTTAAGAGCTAAGGAAACATACAACTTAGGCTTACCAGATGGAGTTGATAGTTTAAGAGGTGGATATAACGATGGAAGTATTACCCTCCTTACACTCAAGTGGATCTTTATCGTAATCTTGGGAGGGGGTGGTGATATGTACTACGTCCATATGAAGGGTACACATTTTAGGAAGGGATGCTTCAGCTTTTGTTGACGATGATTTTAATGTTAGTGTTATGTTTGATTGAGAAGGAAGGAAGAGTGGACCAAGTTCCTGTATTTTAAAATGAAAGGCTCTATAATTTTTATGGAGTGCCCACATGTCCTGTGGTAATCACAAAAATATTGAAATTATACCAAGAAGGTTTCCATCCGTGATGATCTGATGGCTTAGGAGGTGGCAACATAATAAGTAATTGTTGAAGGAGGTCATCTAATAGGGTGGTGTAATGCCCTTTATTCCTAGACATGGATGGAAAGGATATTAAGCCTTCATTCTTCCTAGGAGAAGGCGAGACAAGTTATTTAGCAATAAGATGCATATTTTTTGGCTGTAGAGGATTTCTAGTTGTTATAACAGAAGATGGAGGACAAAGATTCTGTGTGGGTGACAACTGTAGAGAATAAAAGGATAATGTAGGAGATGGAGGGCAAGGGTATGATGTGGATTCCCTTTGTATAGTGATAAATGTAGAGTATGGACTCACTATGGTAGCTTGGTATATTTTTTTGCCACTATAATAATAGGGTTATTAACCGATATGAGAGAACGAGGAAAGTGCAAGGAATTTTTATCTAGAGGGACATAATAAGGACCCTCAAATTATTGAATAATGTCTTGTTTGGAAGGTATCATAGGCCTCGTTTTTGGCATGACAAGAGGGTATCCAAAGTGGGAACCCCCTCATAGGAGGAGGTGAATGAAAAGGTGGAGGGCCACAAAAACAATATGTTTCATCACAATAAATACTTTGAAAGACCTAAATAAAACCTTTTTTATTAGGCCCCTTTAAAAAATTTGATGAGCTAGGTGTATTTTTTGAAGTTGATGCTAGTTAAGGAAGAGGAGTTTGGATTATGTGATTAATGTAGTCTAAATGATCTACAAGTTTTAGATTGTTTTTTTTGTGGATTGGGGATGACTACATCCTATGGTTGGCTTAGGAAAAGGTGGTTATACTAAGAACATTTCAAGAGGTATCATAGATATATTTGCAAATCTAGATGTAGGCGTAGGTACGGTTGTACTAGAGGATGTGGGTATAGGTTTGGTAGTGGTGTGTGATGAGAGAATAGGAATGGTTTTAGTAACAAGTGGTGGTTCAACAACTTTAAGTTTATTAGATTTTGGTGTTGATTCAGTGGGTGCTGATTTGTAAAGTGGCAAGGATATAGGAAGGGTTTTAGTAATGGTTTCAGATGAAGGAGGATCTGTAGTTAGAATTTTAGGCTTGTTGGTTATTGGTGTTAATTATGTAGATTTTTTTTTGTTAGGTGTGAGGGTGGACTGAGGAATATGATCAATTTTTGTTATTGCATTAATGATATGGAAAACATTATTTTTGGTTGGTTGGAAGACAAAGGATGGTTCGGAAAGGTTTCTTAAATATGTTGAGGTTTTTTTGATTTGGATTATCCAAATGAAGGTCACTTTTGTCAATTAAATATTTGAGCACGTTGTAGAATGTATGACATATTTCAATGTCATGACCATTGACCCTATGGTACTTACAATAGTCATCATCCTAGTAAAAATGGGCTTAGAAATTAATATGTCAATATGTTGAATGGGAGGGAGAGATATCATATTTTAAGCAAGCAGTTTTTCAAAAAATGTGCTACAAGTCTCTTTTATAGTTGTGTAGTTATGTTGTTGAAGGGGATGCTTGACGACATGTTTTTCCTTGGGATAAAATTTGAATATGATGGTGTTGGCAGGTGTTGGATGGTGATTTAGGTGGGAATTCAGCTTTTGGTTTATTGGGATAAAGATTTACCCATCCATATTCTAGAGCTCACAATTCTAGTTTATGGGCCATGGTAAAAGATTCATCGAAAGTTAGAAATGATTGGATTTGTAATGTGGATGAGATGTGTTTAGTACATGAATGATATAATACCTTGATTAACCTTGTTTGTGCTAAATTAAATGATAGTTGATTGGTGAAAACCCTCCAACGAGTGATAAAATCGGTGATCGAATCATATTCAAATTGTCTAATGGCATACATGTCATTGATGGTGACTTTACGGGCTATGTTGATAGAAAAGTGGTCTAAGAAAAGTTTTACAAGTTGTGTGAAGGAAAATAGGGAGTGTTGTAGAATGTTGTTGTACATGTCTAAGGAGGGACCGACGAGTGACATGTGGAAGGTCCTCAACATCAGATCTTGATCATGAGCTATTAAATAACATGCATGATGGAAGGCACATATGTGTTGTTGGGGATCTTCTTTGCTATAAAATTTGATAAGTTTAGGAAGTTCCCAGTGAGGTGGATATGGTTTGTATGGTACTGATGGGTGAATGGGCTCATTGCAAATTTGATCATAAGAGAGTGTATTCTTAGATGAGGATGAAGCAACTTCAAGACTAGATATGCGACTTAAAAAGGCCTGGAGGGAATCTGGTTTTCTTTGTTGTTGTGATGATGAGCCAAGTTGGAAATAGGATGAGTATGCTTGGTATTCTTTGAGGGATGTTTTGTTGGTAGAGAGTGTTTTGTTGATATGAAGAATTATGCTGATAAGAGTTGTTATGTTGAGGGATATGGTATTGTGGAATGTTTTTTTGAGGTGTGTTTTGTTGAGGGACTCCATATTGAGGAATGTTTTTCTGTGATACATTATGTTGATAAGGAACATTTTTTTGAGGGATTTTATGATGATAAGGGATGTTTTTTGTGGGATTTTTGAGAGGATGCAAAGCTTTGTTGCAAAGATATAGGATGTGAATTTTTAATATACTGATATTGTAATGGTATCATCATATACGTGAGTGGCTGTGAATACATGGGTCTTTGCTGGGAGTACATAATGAGAGGTGGGCAATGGATGATGCCTATTGTGGAATTTTTTTGATATGTTGATTATGGAATGGAAATCAATGGTTGTGAAAGTTGTGGTATGTATTATAAAATAGGATGTGTACTAGCAATGACACTGGTATTGACCAGTGGTGTGGTTGTGGGAATGGACATAGTGATGTTTTGGATAGGAGTAGTAACTTGTTGGGAAGGCATAACTATAGAAGGGGAAAAAACTCAATGGAGGTGTTTGTACCTATGAGGAGGTTGGAGGAGTGGATGAGGAAGTAGCGGTACTACTTAGAGGAGATGTGGATCCTATAAGGACTCGGTGAAGATGTGGGTTCCTAAGAAAATGTGTTTTGCGACAAGATCATGTGAAGTTCATAAATGGGAGCTGAGGAGATGTAAGGTACTTCAGGTTGACTTGGTGAAAAATTGTTCATTTTATGTTTCAAAGGGCTTAGTAGAGATGGTAGAGATATAAGGTTGACTATTGTTTGGTGTTTCACGTTGATTTGAAGTGTATGGATATAATTGTTGGACAATAGGGTCTTAACTTTGATCAATGAGTTGTGCAATGGTAGATGAAGGGTTGTGAGTGTATGGAATAGATTAAGGTGTGAATGGTTACATTTGGAAATATCTCACTTCAGAGAAATGGGAATAATTTCTTCAAAAATAGGGTCTCCCCTATTGTAGAAAGGAGGCTCGATGCTCTAGGAGAGAATGGATGTTCTGATTTTGGTGTATGAGGAATTTGGCCATGGTAGTGTTGTGGAGAATAGAAATATTATTTTTTCATTTCATTGTTATAGTTGAATCTTGATTCATTCCAAGTTTGTTAGGTGTTAGAAAAGGGATTGGATGTGTCCATTTGATAATAAGGGATTTTTTGTTGTATTGGTGTTGAAAGTGTTGTGGTGTAAAATGGGGCATGTTGTTGGAATGTAGGGGGTGGAGTAGACATGTCTTCAGAGGTCTGGTTGTGAAGTTGTTGTCTAGTAAATACCATGATAAGAAAACACACAAACACCTAGGAAATAAAAATTAACTAGATGGGTTGATTTACAAACAATAAGCACAAACAAGCAAAATGTTGTTTTGTATTAATCTTGATTAATTATAGAAAAAGTGAAATGTGTAAGATGGTTAACAAGGGTCCTAGGAAATGGTAAGCTATGGATAGTTTCAGGTATGTTAAGGGTGGATTCCTTAATATACCCAAAGGTATGTGAGGCCCAACTCTATACTATTGTTGGTATGGGCATGATATTTGGGCCTACCCCCTCACTTCATAGTCTGTTGTGATAAGAGACTTGGGTGCTTAGCCAATAGATATTCATAGACATGAGATTATACTCAGCCAGAACACCGAGTTGGCTTTCCTATTGGGTGATGAAATCCCAATTAGTTTCACCTGGGTGGGAGTTGTTTGAATGCATTTTTGATTTTGAAGTGATTTGGTTGTGTGTGAGGGAGGAGAAGTGAAATGCAATAAATTTACTTCCCTAATTAGAACTAGATGTTCAATAAGTATAAAAGAGTTCATTTTAAAGAACCAATAAAATTATTGACCTCGATGAGGAGAAATGAAAAAAATGCAAGATGGAAAGTTAAAAGATAGTTTTTAGAACTCACCGTGAGTGCGCTCCTATTTTATTTTTTTATTCTAATTTTTAGCAATTTTCTAAAGCACGTGTGTAGAAAATTACGTAAGTAAAAATCCCAAGAAAAGAAGTCGAAATCATATTATAGAGAAACAAAAAACAAAAATAAATAAATAAATAACTAATTATGAGATGATAATAAAAGAGCATAGGGGGATCACTGGTGATTGGGCTAATCGTAGGTAATTGAGCCAATCATAAGCGATTGGTAGTCAGTGAAAAATTAATAATTATAGTGATAAAATGAAGTAGTAAAATGGAACAAGGGTCCCACCAGGAATGCCAGAATGTCGAGCATGGTTTTACCCTAGGTTTTCTTGATGTCTCAAGGTGGGTAACAACCTAACTTAACCTCAGTATGGCGGGGTCTCTAGGATACCCAAAAATGTGGATGGATGTTGTGTGATAGTGCTCTCTGTGAAGAAAATGAACAAGAATACTTCCTTGTAATAAATCATAAAAATTAAATCATTTAAACAAGATAATGCTAGTAAAAACAAATGTGTAGGTTGTGTGAAAAATCTAGTCCACGAAGCCCAGAGACTTCTCTAATGGATATTAAATTTCTCAAGAAACAATTAAGTTTTTTATTGATAATAGTGTTGTGATAAGATATGGTAATGTGGAAAATATGACCAACTGATGTCACTTATTTAGGTGGACATATACATAAGAGAGTAATGACAAGCTTAGAACCAAATATTGGATTCTTGATTTGTGTACAAGTGTTTAGAGAATTTGGATCCTACAGAACCAACTAGATCTTCTTATTTAGTGAAATATGACTTGGGTTCGAAATAAAATCCTTAGCAAATAAGTCTAACACTTCTTCCTAAGTATCATAGAGATGTGTAAAATTTGTGTTGGTATTAAGGATGTTGATATAACTATTGGTGTCAAACTCTAATGCATTGTGGTAGTTCTTCGATATGTTTAGACCATATTCATAGTTATCCTCATATTGTGCAAGGTCTTCTGAAGCCTTTGAGTCTCATAATACGCATCCCAAAATGCCTTATTTTCTTCTCGAATACCCTGAGTTGATGTAAAAATGGATTCTAGATGATCAAAAGGTGCAACCTAAATTACACAAAGCTCTAGGTCATGAAGTAGCTTGTACTAATCCCAATATAAAGGATGGAAAATAAGGGAAAAGAGCCAATGTTTGTAGTAGGGTAATTACTACCACTTATGGTCATGTGAAATCACAATGTTGGGAAACATGTTAGAAAATGAAAGGAAAAAAACAAGAAAGGTTAGGCAGATAATGAGAAATAGGTAACAAAAGAAATAGTGAACAAGAATCGCCGGTGATCATGAAAATAGTGATAATTCTTTGTTAATTGTAAAACCTACAAAAATAGAGACAAAATCTTAATTAAGCTATGATTTAAAGTAATTAACAGAACATATATGACATGATAATTGTATGTTGAGAAGATAATACTTAACAAAAGGAACACAAGAGGTCCATGCGAGAAAATAGGGCATGTTCAAAGGTGGGAACAGATAAGGGAAACACATGCAGAGGATAAGTTCATATTTGGGAACTTAGCCATTTCTACACATGAGGATCTATTTTTAGAAATGGCGTGTAGACACATAAACGATGCAGATATTTGTGTGCCATACATGGGCTATTTTGGAAGATCAGCTATGAAGTGCTTTGCATGGACACATGCCAAAAATAGATCTACTACTATTAGTTAACTAATAGTAGTCTATTGTTAGCACTATTGCATGTAAGCCTATTTGTGTAATGGCGTGTGGCTAATAATAGCATGCGACCTATTTTGGGATTAGATAAGTGGTGAAGGGAAAGTCCCCACCCTTATAAATATGTAAGTGAACTATGTAGTAGAAGTGACAAAATATTATTATTATGAGATGATTAGAGAGATAAATATATTTATGTGTGCAAGACTGAACTACTGTATCAGATATGTGCTGTATGAGCATAGAATTCCATTATTGTAAGAAGCTTTTGTGTAATTGTCATATTTAATATAATGGAGGATATTGGTTGAATCTAAGTGTTAGTTTTGTGTGTATCGGATCTAGTATGTTCTTGATTTCATCATGGTTAATACTTAATTTTGTTCTCCCTTAGATATAGATCTGGCATGCTCTGTAGAATGATGTATTAATAATGGAACTGCATGTGTTAAGTCTTCATCATGTTAACATCCTACAATAACAATCCTAAAGAGGGACTGGTACCTTTGCGTGCTTCAGGTGAGTGCTCAATCTAGGATGAGTGATGTGTTAGTGCACCTAGGGTCTTATTGGGCTTGTATTACTGAATTCTAGGCTGCATCATTGGTTTCATTATCGGGACCTCTTTTTCAGTTATTTTCAGGATGGTTCGTGATGAAGACATACCGGTTGACCTTAGCAAGTGTTGAATAGTGGATACATGATTTGGAAGAAGAATATGCATGGCATTTCAGAACTGGATCTGAGTTTAATGCATGCGTGTGGGTGGAACAAAACCTATATGATAGTCTATATGAGAGATTCTTTTTTATCTTCTAAGTAGAATTATATGAGTGGCTGATTGTGTATGCAAATAATATGAATTTGGAGGTATGGCACACTTGTTTAGACACATGAATAATTTTAGGCCCTTTATGATGTTAATCTGATCTGGACTCAAGCTGTGGATATGTGGTTCCATGGAATTTTAAATAGTTATATCTTGGAGTAATCAATTTCCACTTATTCATGGCTAGAGGTAGCTGAATTCCGATTTTTTGTGATATCAAGGGGAACTTATTTGCAAGGCATTCACCGGCAATCAAGATCCCGATGGTAACTTTGAATTTGGAGAGTAACCGATGGCTAACTAAACCCCACCACACGTGGGGAAGGATTAGGTTTGGTGAAGGATGGTGGACCTAGTGGGAGAAAGGTAGAGAGAGGAAAGGTGGCTTGAGTATAATGAGGTGCGGAAGAGGGAGGTTGAGAAGCGGTGAGACATTACAAAGTGGATGGCATTGAGGAGAGAAATGGCTTGTGAAGTATTTGGAGCTCATGTAGAATACGTGGAGAAAAAGCATCAAGAACTTCGCCATATGGGAAAGCATGATAGGGATCCCCCCTTAGCCTCACATAAAAGCGTGCCAACAGAGACAACCTAGGCCATGGGCACAAATTTGAATCCACCTGGCAACCTTTCCCTTGCGCTTGGTTTTTCAAGCATCTAGTACAACAAACAATCAACAAGATAATTCAAGAAGTGGGAGAGTAGGAGTGAGTATTATAAGAGGCACAATGATGGAAGCACAAATGAATTCATTATTATATGGGAGTACCTTTTCGGGTGTATCATCAACAGAGAATAAAGTGCATCAATTTTTGACTAACTTCTGGGAGTAGTAACGCTTCACAGACTATCGGGGTACAATTCATTTCTACTATTGGGACATAGGGAAGCACATCTTTTGGTCCAACCCCAGCTATAGGTTTGGGATCAGGAGGAATAGGTAGCTCTAGTTCAGGTAGATCTGGTGGTTCTAGAGGTAGGGAAATATAGGAGGTTCTGGAGTAGGTGGGAAAGGTCCGCACTAACCCTAGAATATTTACATGGAAATTTATCTTCGTCTTCCAAAGTATAGGGGCATAGAGGATGCTGTTGAAAATGTGCATATGTGTGAAATAATATGGCGTGAAAAAGGAATCACAAGTTTGAGCATAGGGAAAGATAATTTTCTACTATGTTACAAGGGCACGCACATAGATGGTACATGAAATTTGACCCTGATCAGACTTGCGTTGACTATCCAGCCTTAAAAGATGCATTCCTTAAAGAGTTTCACATCCCTGAGTTTGAGCAGAAGAGTATAAGTGCACTCAAGGATATTAAGCAAGGCACTACTGAGAGTGTTAGAGAGTATGATGCCCATTTTAAAATGCTATTATCTAAGCTATCTTATGATATACACACAAGCCAACATGCACAATGGTTCGTTGGGGGTCTGATTACCCCTTTTAGAAGGGCACTATCACATAAGACATACACTGACCTGTGTAAGGAATTGGAGGAAGCCCTACATGCTGAGGTAGTTGGGAGTATTGACACTGGCATTAGCCCATTCTTAGAGGCACATGATTACAGCTATGGAAAATTAGTTAGAGAAACTATTGGAAAATTCGGCCCATGAAACACACTTGGGGATTTGGTGTATAGATTGTGAAGTAGAAGGTCACACCAAGGATAGTTTCCCCATAGATCCATACATTCATTATTGTTAGAATGTGAGATCTATCATTTAAATCATGATGCTAGCCACTACCCTTTGTTATAGCACACGATAAGGAAGAATGTATCTTGCTATTGTAAAATTTTCCGGTCCTCGACCCATGATACAAAAGATTTTAGATTGATTGGTCAAATCCATTATGCATAGACATTGGTGTACAATAGACAAGTGTAACTGATAATTCTAAAAACAAGAATGAGCACCAGGATCATGATCACAATCAAGCATGCTATGATAGGAATGAGGGATGTTTTGAAGGAGGTCGTGGAAGAGGACACAATTATCGAGGTGGATATGGAGGATGAGGATGTGGAGGAGGAAGAGGCAAGTTTCCTCATGGAACATGTTATACATGTGGATCTCTTCACCGTTATAGGTGTGAATGTCCTCAGAATATTACATGTTCTTTCTATGGAAAGAACCATAGCTACGAGGAGTTTTGGGACTTGTATGAGCATCTAAGTAAGCAACATAAACAAGAAAACAAAGGTGCAGGGATGGTTAGGATACAATGTGTTATTGAAAATCAATGGATTCCTAAGTTTGAAGTAGAGTCTGAGGCATTGCAAGTGAAGATCATGACCCACACTGAGGTAGCACATGCTAGAGAAGCATTACAAAATAAGCCTACCATCACTAAAGAGGAATTTCTCCATACACAATACCAGGAAACCATGGAAGTTCTCTAGAATCTTTAGGGTGAGATACAATACTTAAAAGAGAAATCACGGAAGATGGAGAAAAATAAAGTATCAAAGATGGTCCAAACTGATATAGATGACTTAAGGGAAGTGTGTAAAATTTGTGCTAGGAAAATATCATTCCAATGTTAGGGGAGTTGGTTAAAAGGTCAAGTTTGAGATTTGGATGACAGATTTCGCATGTGAATCTTCCCCCTCATAGCCTAGATTATGACAAGGAAATCACTTTGAATTTTGTTGTAGATGGGTGGTTATTGAGTAATATACTTGATTGATAAGAAAATGCTATAAAGAGGAAGTCTATGTTCTTACCTTAGATGCATGGGTACAAATGGTAGACCCCATTGCAGCCATCCTCTAATATATTGTTCATGACTAATCGAACTAAGGCCACTCCCATAAGAGTCTTGAAAGATGCATCCATTACCATACAAGGATCCAATTCATTGGAGAATTTGAAGTTTTAGCGCTGGAAAAGTCATATAGCTTCCCATTTCTATTAGGGTTCCTTGGTGCTATGAAAATAATGTTGATATTTAGTTCAACAAGGGCTTTATCAATTTTGAAAACAAAGAGGAAAGATTTGTTATCCCTTTAACATATGGAAACTTTGTGCCCTATGTTGAGTCCTTAAGTGAATAATATCTTAATAGGATTTATGTACATGCCATTAGAGATCCAGAGATAACTGAGCCAACTAAATAAGTACTAATTCAATGGGAGGATGCATAGTCTATTAGCGATACTACAAGTGTTTCTTGTGATAATTGGGCTCACAACACTTATGAGTTGGTAGGGCACGAAGTAAAGAGCATATTTCCTAGAGGCACAAAACTGTGTTATGTCAGGAGGATAGGTAACAAATTGATACCTTGTTACACAAGAGAAGGATATCCCATGGTATTCCTGTGTGTCATGGAAGAACAATGGATAGATCCACTGAAAGAAAAAATATGCTAACATCTACACTACATGGGACAACATCATCTTTGGTGGGTGGCCCACATGGATAATCTTGTAGGATGGAATGAAATTAGGATTTCTCTTACCACTAGGTTTTTAGGAGCAATGCACCTACTCAAATATGTACTTATCACGGTAATCAACCTGTTCAACACCATGTTCAGAAGTGTGAGAGACTCTGGACAAAAGGGAAGGAAGCTTTACCACCTTCGCTATAGGTGCACATGTTTTATTCCACTTTATAAGGTTGTGCATGTGCTTGGTATGTATATGCAGAACTCCATAGAGAAACTAGAAATTGGTAGAATTTAATTGTAGGAATGGCCCATACATTTGACTTCTTCTCTACAAAGCCTCTAGTGGAAGAAGCATTGAAATTTATCAAGTGCTTAACTATGGGGGATAGTACAAGGCTGAAGAACTCCTTCAGGATTTATTAGATAAAGAAGACTCAGGAGCACATCTTGATGAAGAACCAAAGGCCGATGCAACATTACTTCAACGTGCTTTCCTTGAGAAAGAGAAAGGAAAAATGGTCTACTTAGTGGATGATGAAGAAGTAGAAAATCTAGATGTAAACCATTCAACAGGGAGATGTGAGGTAGTGGACAGTGCCGATAAGACCACATGTGCCTATCATGAACCTATGAAGACAAAGAGGGTGAATATTGGATCAGAGAATGAGCCTAAGGAAGCCATAATTGGAGACTATTGGTTAGACTTTGAAGTGGAAAAAATCATAGAGTTACTAAGGGATTACCAGGACCTATTCCCTAGGGGGTACCATGAACTTAAAGGTATGCATCAATCATTAGGAAAGATGAAGATAAAGCTTAAAGAGGAGTGCACCCAGATAGAAAGAGACCTTACAGAATGAACCCCAACTTATGTGAAAAGGTCAAAGAAGAGATTGATAAAATGTTGAAGTCTAGGATTATCAAGCCCCTTGATGAGTCAGAATGGGTTAGTCCAATGGTGATCAGTATCAAGAAGGATGGATGGATTAGGATATGTGTGGACTACATGGAGTTGAATGTTGCATGTGTAACTGATCCATTTCCTACGCCATTCACTGAGGAAATACTAGAAGGTGTTGTAGGGCACAAAATCTATTCGTTTACAGATGGGTTCTCTAGGTATCATCAGGTTAGGATTTCCCAGGAGGATTAGGAAAATACTATGTTTACTATTGAATGGGGTAGCTTCACCTATACTATAATGCCTTTTGGTCTGAAAAATGCACCTGCTGTATTTTTGCACATAGTTGTTCAAGCCTTCAAAGAATTTATTCACAACTTCTTACAGGTCTATTTAGATGATTGGATGGTGTATGGATTGGTTAAGGATCATTGTGACAATCTGTGCTTAATGTTTGAAATATGTAGATAGTTGAGTATCTCTTTGAATATCAAGAAGTGCATATTTTCTACACCATTTGGAATAATTTTAGGACACATAATCTACAAGGAGAGTTTTTGGTTGATCTAGCTAAGGTTGCAATCATTATAGGCCTAAGAGAGCCTACCATTCAGAGTGATGTGCATGGATTTTTGGGTCATACAGGATATTACAGAAAGTTTATTAAGGGATATGCCAAAGTTTCACACCATTGGAAGAGTTACTTGAAAGGGAAAGGTACGATCTACTGGGAAGAAGCAACAATACACATTCAAGAGATTGAAGGAAAACTTACTACCGCACCTATTCTATGTTTTCCTTCATGGGACAAACCATTTCATGTACATTTTTACACCTCTGGCATGGCCATTGGTGTGGGCTTGGCTCAACATGGAGAATTTATTGTAGATCATTCTATCTATTTTTCTAGAAGAAAGTTGAATCTTGCATAATAGAATTATATAACTACAGAGCACAAAGATTTGTCAATGATCTATATGCACTAAATAAATTCCACTAGTACCTACTAGCTACACCATTTGTATTTTATATAGATCACATGGCATTGAAGTATTTGGTAAATAAACCTGTTTTACAAGGGCACATATGTCGATGGGTGCTCTTATTTCAAGAATTTGATTTCACAGTTGTGGTAAAACCAGGGAAAAGTAATTCTAGACTAGACCATCTATCAAGAATACAATTAGGAGAAGAAGCACATGTAATTAAGGATACCATGCCAGATGCACAATTATATAGGTTACAATGAGCACCATCAGAATTGGAGGACATTTTTGTCCTTCTACGAATAGGGATGACACAAGAAGGAATGAAATTCTTTGAGAAGAAACAACTTGCTATACGTGTCATACCCTATATGTTAATTAGTGGTGACCTATACAAATTAGGTTAGGATGAGGTACTACGCCGTTGTGTATTGGAACATGAGTGCATAGATATTATGGAAGAGGCTCATGGTGGTATTGTAGGTGGCCACTATGTAGGTGATGCTACTATGCGCAAGATTCTACTCACTAGATTATGGTGGGAGACCCTATATAAAGATTGTAAGGAATTTTGTAAGCCATGTGATCATTTTCAATGTCTTAGAAAACCAAGTCAATGAGATGATATGCCTATGAGACCTATTACTAATGCAGAGGCATTTAAGAATTGGACTATAGATTTTTTGGGTCCTAATTCACCACATGCGTAAAAGAAATGGATCGTACTACATCATAACTTGCACAGACTATCTGACAAGGTGGGAAGAAGAAACACCTACAAAGGACTATACAGGGGCTACATCAGCTGGTTTATATGGGAAAATATTATTACAAGGTATGGATGTCCTTTCAGTTTCACCAGTGATAGGGGCACACATTTTCTTAATGAGATAATCCACATTTTATTAGATGAATTCATGATTACACACCATAAGACTACACCCTATCATCCTTAGGAAAATGGAACTACCGAGGCTTTCAACAAGATCTTGAGCTAGACCTTGACAAAAATTTGTGATGTTGGAAGAAAGGATTGGGATGATAAAGTGTTTGTTTTAATTTGGGCATATCAAACAATTTATAAGAGATTGACCAAAGCCACACCATTTTAGTTAGTGTTCGGAACAGAAGCCATTCTTCCTATGGAATTTATGTTACCCTCTTTGAGTATTACATGTGCTAGAGGTCTAGCTGATGAGAAAGATTTAAAATAATATATTGAAAATATAATCAAGCTGTATGATTGACGAGCCATAGCATGTTGGTGTTAGAAGCAAGAAAAGTCCAGGAAGAAAGCATGAAATGATAGAAACATAAGGCATAAAAACTTTGAGATTGGACAAATGGTGCTTCTTTATGACTCTAAGTTCTTGTACCATCCTAGAAAACTTTAGGTACATTGGTTGGGGCCATATGTTATCACTTACATCCTTGAAACAAGCACTTGATGGTTAGAAGCACTTAATGGAACATAGCTACCCAGTTAGTTTAACGGGAGTAGGCTAAAGCCCTACTATAAATAATTCTTCTTGGTGTTTGTAATAAGGTAGTATTTCTATTTAGATTAGGTTTTCAAATTCTTCATTCACTTAATGTGTTCATTCTTTGTTGTTATGATTTGTCAATTTAGTTGGTGTGTTGTGTAATAAGTGTGTTTACATGCCAAAAGCTAATTACTATTTGAAGAATTTTTATGTGCAGAGGACTACACATACTTTTAGTGTGGGGTGGTGGTTAATATCTAGGTATAAGATGGATGGAAATGAATGATGAAAGGAATAAACTATTATGAGTGTTATACAAGTCAAATTGTTGCTTCCAAAAAGTGACCAAAAATGGAGTATATGAAGGGAAAGTATAACATGAGGTAAGAGGATACCATAACAACTACCAAAGTGGAACATGTAGTGACAAGGTACTCAGGCACAAGGAAGTGTGCTAAATAGAAATCTATGACATAGAGAGTAGGAAGGTGTGCTAAGAGGTTATAATTGGGGCGTGTAGATGTACCACATGGAACGAATGAAATTGGTCAATAAATGAGAGGACATTGGGTAGGTAAAGGATCAATAAATGCATCAAAAATTTGAATATTTATATAAGGATGGGATGTGAGTTCATTCTTACCATTGTGATTAAGATAATTTGACAAGAGCTAAGTACGAAGAGATAAGAAATCATGTTGAGGTGTGAGGAGTGTGAAACCAGACATGGAAAGGAGGTTTGTGTGAAGGAGAAGCTTGCGTTCCTAAAGGAGAAGGGTTTGAGCAAAGCAGATGAGTTACAAATGAGCTAGGGCACGCATGCGATTTCCACTAGGGAATGGAGATTTGAGCTAGGGTTTGAGTTGCACATTGTAGAAGTTAAAAGATGAGTATTTTTAAAGGATTGTAGGGTAGAAATGGAACCAAAGAAATCAATTATAGTGGGAGTTAAGGGAAAGAATAAGGTGGTCATGGAGGAAGAAGAAATGACCCCTGAGAGCAATTTTTTAGAGATGCAATATCCAGAGGGGGTTATAGTAGACCAGGAGTAGGATTCCCACATTTAGAGAAGCAAGATAAGTTAGTGCAACCATTGTACCATAGAAAACAAGGATTTAGATGCATTATTGAACACAAATAAAAATAAGTGAACGATGGAGGACATGCCAGTCTATGAAGATGCTGGGGAGAACTTATTAAAGAAGATTGGATTATATCAGTTATACAAGATCCCCTACTTTAGAAAATATGATCTCTTGTACCAATGGCACATGAACAGAGTACACAAATACTTCTTCTACTTTTCCGGACACAGAGTAAGGATTTCAGCCATGCTGATCTCCATAGTGATAGTGTTGAAAGCTCAGTGAATACTTTAAGGAGGACTTAATAGAAAAGGCCGTAATTATGGAGAATAGGTGGGAGTAGGGTACACCAACTCTCACGTGGCATGGACATAGACAAGATGAAAAATTACCCAGTTGTGCAGGTAGTCATGCACCTTGTGACAAAATTAAATGACCAAGAGAGGTGGTCACAAGTGAATACCATGTGGCTACACATTGCTAGAAGGATGTCTGAAGGAGTGATCTACAACATTTTAGGTTACATTGCAGAAACTATCATTGAAGAAGCGTGTTCAGGAGGAAAGATCAGTTTTGGGGCTGTTATGTTGTCTCTGATATTCATGGAGATTGGGGTGCCAGATGGACCCAAGGATAAGGTCTGGGAGTATCCCATGGAGAACAAGTCACTTGTAGAATGATTCAGTAAGTACTTATGTGAAGGATTGATGACCAAACAAGTCAAGAAGAGGGCTGAGAAGTGGTATGATAGGGTTCACATGACATTCGGAGAAGAGTGGTGCATACCAAAGGATTTTCCATCAGTGGTGGGTAAGGTAGTTTAGTTTTCATATACCAACATTTTTACATCACACAATTTGTAATGAAGGATGGGGCTTAAATCCCATGGTGAAAACTACCGTATGCCTTCACAATGAGGTATTTTCAGACATTGGTTCATAGGTTCTCATATGTGTTCCACCTAACATTCAATGCAGATAAGGTAGACTGTGACTACCATGTACTGAGAAAGAAGTATGTATATCCAAGACGTAATGCATATATTGAAAGGCTCATTTCAGATGTGTTGAGAATAAAGCCAGTAAGTTTGGTTGTTGGAGACATTGGAGTAGCACTTGTGTACCTCTAACTAAATCCCAAGATGGAAAACAACATGTATGTGGAATATGAGTTTACGCTCCAGGGCCGCCAAAGGGTAAGCATACCATGGAGAAAATTCCAATGCCTAAGCCCAAAGAGACAATCGAAGTAGAGGATGAGGAGGATGAGTGCGAGGATAGTGGTGGTTTGGAACATAGAGGTAGAAGAAAACCTCCAAATAAGGATGAATTTGAGCACACAACTACACCACCTCAGCCACAAGAGGGGGATGATGAGGACTTGGATGTAGTCCAAGGAGAGCACCGATTCAAGAGAGTGTTTAGGAGAATAAGGACCCAAGGTGTTACTCCACAAATAGTGTGCAAATCACCCTGACTCTCTCCATAGAAGGAGACAACTAAGAAAAGGAGAAGGAAATTAAAATTGAATGAGGAAGCGGAAGAGTTAAAGGAAAGCGTGCCCAATTCTCCTACACCTCTAGAGAATGTAGAAGAACAAAAAGATGAAGAAATGAAGGATGGAGAAGAGGAAGAAAAAGGGACAGATGAGACAACAACCGAGACTGCTCATGAAGTAGAAGCACAAGTCCCAAATTTGGAAGCCCAAGTTCCTAAGAAGCCTAGGTCAAGAAGAACAAGTGGGGAATACATTCCACCAGCCATGGGCTATGATAAGAACACATGTAAAATTGTTCACACCCATATCTAGAGCACATTGACACGGGGTAAGTGCATCAAGTTGGGGACAATTAAGTGGACATCAAATCCTGAATTTTACATTGAAAATAGCAAAACATCAAATTTAGTCTTCCATCAGACTTGAACCATGCCGAAAAGTAAAAAATATGTCATAAAAATGGTACCATTGCGTAGGGGAGATTGTTAGCTTTGTATAAATACTAATTTTAAAGTGAATAGAATAGGATAAATATCATTTTATAATTTTTTACTAATAGTAGGTCTTTAAGACACTTTTTCCCATGAATGTTTATGTCTAGGTTTAAGACTGCAAATTTTGTTTCACTTATCAGAATGTGATAAAACTTATACCATCCCAACCGTGGTGAAATTATATACATGTTCAAAAAAAAAATATTTGATTTCAATATTTTTGATGAAGTTATGGAGGAAAATGGAAAGTGCTCTGTTTTCTTTATGTTTTCATACCACTTTCACGGAAAAAATCATAAAAAATAAAATATTACTCAAAAAAATAAAAAATAAAATCCATCCCAAGATAGATAGTGGCATCTAACTTCTCACCAAAGGAGAAAAATATATATCAATTTTTGGTCATCCAAATCATGGGCAAACGGACTATAATTTTATAGGTGTTTTAAAAAAATACCAAGTCATTGAATTTTGAGTGTTTAATATAGTTAATCTTGTCCATTTTTAAAAAAATAGTATTTTAGAAACTAGATTCCGGATGCTACGATTCATATTAATATAAGTTTTTCTAATTTTGAGTGTATGTATTGCTAATAATCCCTACAAGTTGATATTATGTTGTTATTTACAATATGACGTCCACTTATGACCCCCTTTTGTCCCCAACTTGCTGCACTTACCCCACAAAAGGAGTTATATGGCTAGGAGTTAATGGATGTAAACATGGAAATAATGTGCACAAAAAAGCAATTGTCATGGTAGATGAACACGCACATGGATGAACTATATTTTTATGTGTGTGACGAGTCATGCATGTCGAGGATGTTGAAAAATACACCTCAAACTAGACACATAATAGTAAAGCCTACTATTATGTTGAAAAATACACCTCAAACTAGACACGTCGTCGAATATGGATAAAGCTGCCACCATTAGGGTGCTAAGGGAAGAGGTCATGACTAAGAATGAGGAGATAGCATGCTTAAAGAAGGAAATAGACTTGGAGTAGAAGAAGAATGCTTTATTTATTAGCATTGCAGAGGAGATTGGGGACAATGCCATGAAGGCTATGCGACACTTAGAGCTAAAGATACCAAAGACGTTTCCTTCGGTAATACATTATGTAAGTACATTGGTGGACTTAGTGCTTGAAGATGAACCTCTGCGCATGCCAACACCAAAGGATCCAACACAAGATGTAGAGCGAGAAAAGGCTTTAGTGATGAGGAAGATTGCATCATATGATAGACTGCTGCAAGTGTTGTCGGAAGAACTAAAGAAGGTAGACCAAGCTTTGAACATCTATACAGCTCTAGAGGTACTCATCAAAATAAAAACATAGAGGAGGAAAATGAGGTCTTAAAAGTGATGAAGGATGACACATTGTGCCATGTAGAAAGATTAGCAATGGTTAAACAAAAGCACGAAGCCTTGACAACAACCCAAAACCACATAAGAATCAGCTATAGGAGCTTGGGAGACTCATCATGTAAATATGGATTTTCTAGAGGGAAGGATGACTGTAATGTATAACATTGTGTTGGTCTTGTAGAATGAAAAAGGAGAGATTGTGCATGATGAATTAGAGTCCATTGTTGTGGAAATTCTAGAAAAATTAGCGGAAGCACTCATTAAGTGGTAGACTTAGAGGTGAGACAAAGGAGGAATATCCCGAATTAATTTTTTAGGTTGAAGTGGATGAAGTTGTAGAGAGTAACATCATTCCTTTATGCATATATATTTTTTCCTATTATTCCCATTATGATTCTTTAATTCATTTTTGAGACAAGCATTACCAGGGCATAAATACAATTAGTGTGGGGTAATGTTGAGTAGAGAATACTTAAAAAAGGAACAAAAGAGATCTGCATGGGAAAATAGGGCATGTTCAAAGGTGTGAATGGATAAGGGAAACACACACGCGAAGGATAAGTTCATATTTTAGGACTTAGCTATTTTTGCACATGATGATCTATTTTTAGCAATGGCTTGTAGAGCACATAAATGAGGCAGAGACTTACGCACCACACATGGGCTATATTTTGAAGATCAACTACGAAGTGTTGTGCATGGAAATAAGATGGAAATAGATCTATTGCTATCAATTAACTAATAATAATATATTGTTAGCACTATTACATGTAAGCCTATTTGTGTAATAGGACATGGCTAATAATAGCATGTGACCTATTTTGGGATTAGATAAGTAGTGAAGGGAAAGTTCCCACCCTTATAAATATGTAGTGAACTACGTAGTAGAAGGGATGAAATATTATTATTATGGGATGAGTAGAGAGATAAATATATGTATGTGTGCAAGACTAGACTACTGTATCATATCTATGTGTGTATGGGCATAGAATGCCATTACTATAAGAAGATTTTGTTTAAATACCATATTTAATATAATGGAGGATATTGGCTGAATCTAAGTGCTAGTTCTATGTGTATCTAGATCTAGTATGTTCTTGATTTCATCATGGTTAATACTAAATTTTGTTCTCCCTTAGATATAGATCTGACATGCTCTGTAGAATGATGTATTAATAATGGAACTGCATGTGTTAAGTCTTCATCATGCTAACATTCTGCAATAAAGCAACCTAAAGAGGGACTGGTACCTTTGTGCACTTCGGATGAGTGCTCGGTCTAGGCCGACTGATGTGCCAACTCACCTAGGGTCTTATTGGGATTATATTACTAAATTCTAGGCTGCATCATTGTAACATGAACAAAATTACCTACAATTAGCAACCAAAAGAAAAAAATTGAAACGATTACCTTGCGTGAGTGATGAAGTGGATAGCAGACAGATATAGAAATTATTGGACAATTAGAGTGGATGATATGATGATCAAATTGATGATTATGGAGTAGCGTAATGGTGATGGAAAATTGTTGAAGATGAGTGGACTCTAGAATTCTTGAGAAAGATAAATGTTTACCGCATCACACCCAAATTCGCCCCGAAAGAGGTCTAGAAACAAGTTTATATAGATCATCGATGATCGGGAAAATTATTGGCAAATGTAGGAAATCTTAGTTAGGTGTCCAAAAGGAGTGATTTTACTTCTATTTCCAACTTGATTTTGGAGGATTTCGAAGAGGTTAAGATAATAGATGGGAGAGAATCAAACTTGGGTGAAGTTAAATACGATGAGGATGTGAGTGATTTTAGAAATTTGTTTTAGCTATGGCTAGTTAAGTGTTGCAAGGTAGTTAGGGATAAATTAAGGGTGGTCTAGTGATATTTTTAGAAGGTTTAGTCAACTAGTTAATTAGCTACAACTAGTGAAGGTATCGAGTTAGCATGGTGAGATGTGAGAGTGAGGTGGGAGGTTACTTATCTATTTTAATTTAGATTAATTAATTAATTAATTAGACTTAGGGATGTGGTGGTGTGTTCATTAAATCAACCTAATTAAAAGGGACCAATGGGTGTTTTAATGTCACGGAGTGTCATAAACGGGTCATTTTTTGTCATAAATGAGCTTAAGATTGTGATAAAGAGGCGGTGTAGATTTTGGTGTCTACAACAACATCAAAGACTCCCATATAGCCTCATCAAAGCAAACCATCTTTATTGATGGTCATTGGGTTAGTGTTCTCATTGATGTCAACCTCATTGATGGAAAAGCATGTCATGTGTGTCCCCATATAGTGTCATTCAAGTGTCAAACATAAATATTGAGTGGTTTCGTGAGTTTAGCAATGTCCTGATGCATGATTGAGTATGTTGAGTCATAGTATGAGGTCTCCCAAGTGAGTTGGAGTGTGTTATGATGTCATACATGGTCCATGAGGTGTGTTTTAGATGTCTATGAGTCTATCTTGAGTCAGCATGGTCATTGTTTTGTTGATTCAGGTCATTCCAGGCTTATTTCTAGCCCTAAAGTATGAAAATGGTGAGGTGTGTGATTTGGACCTAATAAATTATGGTGAAGCATGATGATGTATATAGGGAATGTATGGTGAGTTTCATGTCTAAATTAAGTGGTTTTTTTATTTTATGAGGTCCTTGGGATTCTATAGGTGAGAAATAGACAATTTAACATAGGTAAGTCAATATGGATGGATATTTTGAGAAATATTTGAGATAGATGGTGAGAATGGAAGGTTATATCATGTTTTCATGGTGGAAAATCCTAGCTAGGAGAAGATTGTAGAAAAGTGAGTATACCAGCCCATTTTTTATTATTAGTGAAAAATTTATGATTAGATCTTGTAGATGACTCTTCTAGGTTTCTAGAAAGGTATGGTAGAGGTTGTGACAGTATGTGGGCCCTGCTTAAAAAGTCTTGTTTATGAAGAGTTCTAGTTTGAGGATAAGTTTCCCAAATAAGGTAATGACTAAATTACTATTTATTATATCTTAGGAGTTTTTCATGATGTCCATGGAGGTTTAAGACCATGGTAAATCTTAAAAAGTGCAAAGTGTTCCCTATTTAGGTTGATTGGTCAAATGACAACTTTGGGGCAGTTAAAAGCATTCTTGATGAAATGGACATAACAAGAGGTATGGGTAGAGTTAAGAGGTGATTAAAGTTGTGTTGGAAATATAATTCAAATATATTTACAATTATATAATTTTTTTCTCATGATGATGATTTTTTCTATGTTTTCTAGGTTAGTTTATGGATAAGGATATTTTTTACTATCCACGAAAGAATTGTTCTTGCTGAAGTATTGAGTTGTTTGAAGCACAAGATGGACCGGGTGATACTTGATATCACTTGTAATGTGAATAGGGATGATTTTGGAATCAAATGAATCTATTTTAGGTCTTAAATTTTTCATGAATGGTGCGATCCAATTTCTTTTTGGAAACAACATTATGAGCAACTTGATATGGTGGAGGAAAAAGTAGTTATGGTTTGAGTAGGTGGATGTTTTAAGAGGTATATCATGCATATAATTTCTCTAAATGTTATTAAATTTCCATATAGTCATCACATTCCATATTTGAGTTCATATTGAGGGGTATTAATTTCCAAAGTAAGATTTAGGGTGTTGGAAGCAACTATTTGGTGAAGGTAATTAGCCATTGGGCCCATTAAACGAAATAATGTGATTGGTTCATGATAATTTACGACCATGGATTATGCTTAAAATTTATTTTAAAGATGTGTGGTGATTTTTGGATCTTGGATAAAAATATTTTTGGTGTTAGGATATTTTTTTCATTCTAATGCAAGTATTTTGAGGCTTGTTGGTCCATCGAAATTGGTATCTGGCTAGGTCAACCTATATGGGTCATATGTGAGTCATGAATATTATGGATATTTATATGGGATGTTTTTATTATGATGGTGTCAAAATAAAGGAATGAAACCAACCTATTTAAAATTTTAATAAAGAAGAAGCTATAAAATCATGTTTTTGGGTCATTTGAGTGTTAGTCTTGAATGGGGAAAAAGTGTGACCTAAAGGAAAGTTATTTATAGGTATGAAGGTATGTATTGAATGCTAATAATGTGTGTTTTAGATTTAGGAAAGTGTGGAAGAATGAGAGAATGTTTTTAGAGGAAAGACAAGTTGAGAAGGAAGAAGATTGAGCAAGATTGAAGACATAGGGTATGAGCTAGGGTTTGTGAGCTGAATAAGTGATCTCCACTAGTTTTGGAAGTAGAATTATCTGAAATAAAACATATTCAAGAGGATTAGTTGGTTCTTGGTCATCCTTGGGGTTTTTAGTATCCTTTGGAGTGGGTGCTTCACTAACTTAGGGGTTGGTGATCCTTATAGGGTTGGTGCTCCTTGTGAAGTTGATATTTCAATAAATTCTTTGTTGTGAGTAACATCAACAATTTTTCAGTGATTTTATTCCCCTAGAGGGTTTCCCACATATAGTTGGTGTTTTTTTACTATCTTTCTCTTATTTTGTGTATGGTGTATTAAATGTTTAAGTAAACACTCATATGGTTGTTATATGGTTGAATGGTCATTTGATTAGTAATAAATGATAAATGGAAATGGTTTAAAGTTTTAATATACTAGTTAAAACCCCTCCCTCTCACTCTCTTATGCTTCTAATAATTGGTATCATAGAATGTCATTGAGAAGCAAGTCTAATCACTTGAAGGAAATCCTAGAAGCAAAAATGGGTAAGTCAGCTGATCTTTGGAGGATTAAATATGATATTTCCAAGTCTTTTGTTTTTGGTTATTAATAGACAATGAGTGAAATGGATAAATATCATGGTATTTCTATCTAGAGTTTGGAATCACAAGTTGAAAGTATATCCAAAGCACTAAAGGAGAAAGAGAATACATGTTCCAGGTATGAGGAAGGATAGAAAGCCATGGGATCATATTTGGAGAGTGCATCTAGTAGGTTGAAGATGTATGAGAAGCTTGAGAAGAGATCCAAAGATCTTGATGGGATCTTAGAGGATCAAAGAGCCACAGATGAAAAAACATGCCTAGGGTTTGAAGGAAAGCATGATAAGAGGGATGATGAAGTTGTTCCAACTTCCAAATCAGATGTAATCGTGACCAAGAAGACTAATATGAGAAGGTATAACTTAGGTAGAACACCTAATGCTATAAGGTATGGTGTACAGTTCTTTAATGGTGAGTTTCATTCATGTTGTGAGTATGTCCATAAAGCCAAGGATTGTGGATGGAATCTAAGAGTGTTTGAACCAAGAAGAATAAAAAGTGATTGTGTATCCCATATGTGTCATAAAAAAGGACACATTGCAATATTTTGTGGAACAACAAGAGTTGCTAATAGGTATCAAGCTCAAATTTGATGTTTTCAAGGTGAAGTCTCTCATGAATGATTCTAATAGTGTTATGACAAATCTCAATGAAAATAAGGTGGATATTCAAGCAAGAGAAGTTACAAGATCAGATTCTCATTCTGAATCAAATCCTAATTCAATGAAGCTTGTCAAAGAAGGGCTCCAAACCTGTTCAAGAATGTTTCTTTACTCATATTGAGGATTTTATAACTAAATAACATCAAATGTTCCTAAATGCAATCCATTCACCTCTTCATGAGAAGTTGAAAGAGTTATGAGTATGTGATACTTCTAAAGTCATAAGGTATGTCAAATGATATCTCTATGTTTCTTTGAGCCCTTGTGTCCTTGATAGGTGTCTAAGTCTAAATGAGTATTTCATCTATTTTTGCTCTAAGGTATGTTTTTCCTATTTGAGGTGTTTCTAAAATTCTATATCTGAGTTTAGGTGTTGATATCTATCCATGAAGTCTTTGATAAGTGAGGTAGTCTTGATAGGTTGCTTTCAGAATTGTACATGGTGGTTGAGTAATGAATTTAAGGTTGGAAAGTTGTTGGTGAGTCACCAAGATAGTGATTGGTCTTGTAATATATGTCATAGAGTTGTCTTATTCTAATCAAGGTAGAAATGGTTTTTGCTCTTGGTTTGTCATGTCAAGGGATTAATGTGTGCACATTAAGGTCTTGTCTTAAAAAAAAAAATAAATTGGAATCATGTTTTATTTTATTAGTCATCACAATTCAGGTATATGCTTCAAAGATCTATGTCATCATCAAAATGTTTCATGTTCTTCCAAGGTCATATATCAAAATACTTAAAAATTGTTATAAAGGTTATGAGTTCATATTCTTGTATGATGCATATTTACCTAATAATAAAAGATTTTTGGTCATAAAATTTCAATGAGATGTCGAGGTATGATTTATTTTTATTCTCATTTGTTTTGTTATGTCATATATTTAAGTTCAATAAGGTCTCAAATTCCTTTTGGTTATGGGTTTTGATAGGGATATCATATTTAAATCCTATGATTTATTTTTTATAAAGTGTATGATGGTGTTCTCACTCAATCATGACATCAAGATGGGTTATGTACTTTTAGAAATTCAAGTTCCGAGTGTGACTGATTTTGGATGTAAAACGCTTCTTATATGGGTGTGAATAATCTATATCTAGTGTCTTCATAAAGTTGTTTATGTTACCATGATGTTTGTGTAAGGTCTAAGTCAACAATGTGTCTTATCTTGAGTTTTGTTTGTTAATAAAAATGTGTTCTATGTCAATTTTCTGAGCTCCTGATTATGAATAAGTCCATAGTATTGCTAATGTGCCAATATCTTTGATGATGTATTTAGTACTTCTCAATTTGTGTGTCATGTGCAATTCCAATTCATCATAGAAGAATCATGGGGTCTATGTTAAATCATGAAATTGTCTTAGTGTACTATGTATTAAATGATGGAAGTAATGAATTTATGGTCACATTCATGGTCATAGGTGTCTTAAGGGCATAAAAGGGTTGAATCCATTTCATTATAGAGATTTTATGCATCCATGTGTCAAATAAGGTATGAATACCATCATAAGTGGTATGTTCTAAAATTTGAAAGAGAACTCAAGTATAGTTTGTAAGGTAAAAAGACCAAATGGGTTTTTACAGGTGGATATGAGATACTTGAAGGTCTAAGAAACATAAAATGGATTCAAAATGCTATAAGGTATGTAATTAGTACTTAAAAGTATATGAAAAAGTGCATCTAAACTATTGATCCACAAGAGGGAGCTTATGATCTCATACAAAGCATAAAGCGTATACAAGTGGTCATAAAATTTATTAAAGATATCCAAATAAGGATGAGAGTTCATTTTAATTAGTGTTATGAAAACCTAGTGGAATGTATCAAATTGGTGACTAGGAAGGGTGACCGGAAGAGCTTCCACTAAACCATGTTAAAAGCTTGATAATTCAAAATATTACTTGAAGGATCATGAATTTAAGGTGTCTACAACTCTGTGATATTAGGATAAATTAAATTTTCAAGCCTTTGTAAAGTATATTATGATCTATAATGCTATCTTGGACCAGATATGTAGGATTTTTGACTTGTTGTATGTGATTAAATCTCCCAAGGTACATAAGTTAAGAAGAAAGATCAAATGATTTGTTTTTATCACTCTATGAGTGAATGATTGATGTTATTTCATGTATGGAATAAACATGAAAGCCTTCAGTTATTAGTGGAATGTAAATTTACAACTACAAGTGGTCATCTTGAAGATAAAAAACAAAGGATATGATTCATAATTTTCAGTTCAAGAGTGTGCTATCAGGGTACTCTTAACAGTGATCTAGGTTGAAAGGGTTTAAGACTAGGTAGTGCAAATCTAGCATTGAAAATCAAGATAACAATGCTTGTAAAATGTTGAAATTTTCTCTGATTTGACTCAGTTAGAAGTGATAGAGGATGTATGACTCTTGCATAAGTAAAGTAAATGTACAATCAAATAATTATTTTGAGGATCCATGGTCTTGTCATCTACTATTTTGGGTTTAGAGCTCTAATGATGGCCTATTCATGGATATCAAGTGCCTCATAAGAAGAAAGACTAATTTTTGTATTCAAAATTGTTTCAAATTTTTTTAGCATAAATAAGAGTGAATCTAATATTGATGGCTTGAATGTGTAATTTTCTTGCAAAGATACACAAAGACATTTCAATAAAGATAAGATAAGTTTTGTTGAGGTAAGATACTAGGGTAAACTAGAGAGTGAGAGATCATATGCTAGTTATTAAAAATCTCAAGATTTCAGAGGATTGGTTTGACTAATGTAAAGTTGCATGTTTGGTTAGGGACACTCATTAAAAGGTCAATATTGTTTCGAATGCATAGATTAATTGTTCCAAGTGTCTAGTCCTAAAAATCCTCTATGAGATGTGAATGACTTCATGAATTTTTTTACAAACAAGGTATGAGTCAAAGTTGTGTGTTGTGATCATAAATTGTAATTTTGTATTGACATTTTCTTAAGGGAAACCCTAGTTTTTTATGATCCATCATGAAATTTAAGGTGGACAAGAAAGTCGTGAAGAGCATCAATGCATAATTGAGGGTATGAGCTAGTTATGAAAAATATAGGTGGAATAAAAATAGGTGTAGATGTATGTGATTTACTTCTTGAAAGGGAGTCCTACACTATAAAGGTGGAAGCTTCAAAATACAAAGTATTAAAATCCTCCATATCATGTTACATGTGGGTACAGAGGTATGTTATGACTCTATACTATTCTTTGTTAGTTATTCAAGACAGATGGATCATGTCATGTCTCTATAGGATGTGCTCAAAGAGTTTTGGTGGGATATAAGATAAGTTATATGTTGTCATTATTTCTTATCCCAAGATACAAAAGGTTTCTTGGTGAAAGAAAATATCATTAGAAAAAATAAGGTTGAAAACACTAAAGAAAATGTTTAGGAAAGAGGAAGATGATTAGTTTCTAGATTATATCATGGTGGCAAGGTAAGAGATAATTTTTGTGTTTTTATTTAGAGAAAGAGTGTATATTTCTCGGGGGAGTTTTTTATGATCATATCGGGTCCATAAGATATCTACATGTTGTTGAAGGAGTAAAAAATAAGAGAATTTAGTCCCAAGGGGAAAAAATTAGGTAAGTAAGTCATTTTTGTATACAATCCATCATGTTGTGATTTTCCATGTTGTAGAGTCATTGTAGCCTTTTTCATAGATGGAAACGGAGGAGAGAATCATAAAAAACATGGAATTGGGGTTAGTTAGAGTGTTGGTCTTATTCATTACCATAAATGAAAAGGGAGATATTTTGGACATTATGAACTAGTGTTGTCATTGATGTCAACCCCATTGATGGAAAAGGGTGTCATGGTGTCATATGTGTCCCCATATAGTGTTATTTAGGTGTCATGCATGAATATTGAGTGGTTTGGTGAGTTCAACATTGTCCTAGTGCATGGTTGAGTATGTAAAGTCATAGTATGAGGTATCCCAAGTGATTTGGAGTGTTTTATGATGTCATACATGGTATAAAAGGCATGTTTTAGGTTTCTATGAGTCTTCATTGAGTCAACATGGTTAGTTCTTTGTTGAGTTAGGTCATTCAGGTTTGTTTCTACCCCAAAGCATATAGAAGGCTAAGGATGTATGAGATGTAGACCTAATCAGTTATGGTGAATAATGGTAAAATAATGGTGATGGTATATAGGGCATGTATGGTGAGTTTTAGGTCTGCATTCAATGGTTTTGTGCTTTTATGAAGTCCCTGAGAAGCTACAGGTGAAAAATAGAAAATTTAGCACATGTAAGTCACTATTGATGGATATTTTGAGAAATATTTGAGCTAGATGGTGAGCATGGAAATTTATATAAGTTTTTCATGGTGATTCATGTAAAATTTTAGTTTATTTTGGAAAATATTTTTGAATATATGCATGTTTTGGTGAAACTAGGTAAGTTGCAGTGTGATTTCCAAGCAAAAGTTGACCTTATGATGCTCATTGTGATCTATGTTATTTGAATGGGAACATAATATATTTGATATATCATTTTAGTCAGTTATAAAGTTTTTAAAAAAAATTAGGTTGTTTGATTGTCACATTTTTACGAACAATCATTAAGAAGTTAAAGTGGTTTTAAACCCTAGCAAAATCCTAGCTAGGAATAGCTTGAAGAAAAATGATCATACCAGCCCAATTTTGATTATCAGTGAAAAATTTATGATTTTATGTTGTATAGTACTATTATAGGTTTCCATTAAGGTATGGTAGAGGTTGTGACAGTATCTAGGCCCCACTTGAAAAATATTGTTTATGAAGAGTTCCAATTTGAGGAGAAGTTTACCAAAGAAGGTAATAACTAAGTTAGCATTTATGATATCCTAGGATATTTTATTATTTTACATGAATTTTTAGGTCATGGTAATGCTGAAAAAGTGCAAAGTGTTCCCTATTTATGTTGACTAGTCAAAGGGCAGTTTTGGGGCAATTAAAAGAAGTCTTCAGTAAAATGGACATAACGGGAGCTATAGGTGGAATTAGGAGGTGATTCAAGTTGTGTTGGAAATAAATTTTAAAGAGAATTAAAATTATATAATATTTATCTCATGATTATTATTTTTAATATGATTTCTAGGTCAGTTTTTGGATAAGAATATTTTTGACTATTTAGGACAAAACTATTATTTTGAAGTATTGAGTTGTTTGAAGCATGAGATGGATCGGGTGATACTATCCATCATCTAGAATTGAATAGGGATTAATTGGGAATAAAATTAATTCATTTTGAGGTATTAAAATTGTTAGGAATGGTATTAATATATTTATTTTTGGAAACAAAATTTTGGGCAGTGTGATCTAGTGAATGCAAAAGTAGTTGTCGTTTTACCATGTGGATGTTTCAAGAGGTATAACAAGCATATAAGTGTTATAAATTTTATTCAATTTACATAGAGTGGTAACATGCCATATTTGAGTTTATATTGATAAGTATTGAGGCCCAGTGTCAAATTCAGGGTGTTGGAAGCAACTGTTTGGTGAAGGCAATTAGCCACTTGGCCCATTAAACAAAATAATCTGATTATTTCATGATAATTGCGACCATGGATGATGTTTAAATTTTATTTTAAACATGTTTGGTTATTTTTATATCTTGGATAAAAATAATTTTTTTGTTAGGATATTTTTTCATTCTAATGTAAGGGTTTTGAGGCTTCGTGGTGCATGGAAAGTGGTATTTTGCTAGGCCGACCTATATGGATCATATGTGAGTCATGAATATTTTGGTGATTCATATGGGATGTTTTTATTATTATTTTGAGGAACTAAAGGAGGGAAACTTACCTCTTTCAAATTTGAATCAAGAGGAAGCTATAAAAGTATGTTTTTGGGTCATTTGAGTGTTAGTATTGTATGGGGGAAAAGTGTGAGTTATAGGAAAGTTATTTGCAGAGGTATGGAGGAATGTATTGAAGGATAATAAAGTTTTTTTCAGATTGAGAAATGTTTGGAAGAATGAGATCAAGGTTTTAGAGGCAAGAGAAGTTGAGAAGGAAGAATATTGAGTAAGAATGAAGACCTAGGGTATGAGCTAGGGTTTGTGAGTTGAATAAGTGATCTCCATTAGTTATGAAAAAAATCATTATCAGAGATAAAACATCTTCAAGTGGCTGATTTGGTGCTTGGTAATCATATGGGGTTGTATCCTCCTTTTGGATTTGGTGCTTCAATAAATTAGTGGTTGGTTCTCCTTGTAGGGTTGGTGCTCCTTGTAAAGTTGGCACTTCAATAAATTTCTTTATTGTGACTAATATAAAAAAAAATTAGTGGGTTTTCTTCCCCTTTAGGTATTTCCACATATATTTGGTGTTCTTGTATTGTATCTTTCTCTTGTTCTTGTGTATGGTGTATTCAATGCTTAAGTAAACACACATATGGTTGTTATATAGTTGAATGATTATTTGATTGGTAATGAATGATGAATGGAAATGGTTTAAAGTTTTAATAGAATTATTCACCCCTCCTCTCAATATATTTTTCTTCCAACACCTCTTACCCGCATCTGCCATGATCAATACTATTCCCCCTACAACCCTTTTTCGTAACCACTCCCATAAGTTCTTACATGGAAATATTTCAATGAAAACTTCAAGCATGTATGCAATCACCCTTCCACATATCAAAAATTTATATCCATGTGGTCCAATACCTTCATGGTTCAATTCTAATCTCTTTTATGTATACCATCATGCATCAGGACATGATACTGAATATTGTAAATCACTTTAAACTATTATTCATAATATTATCGATGAGGATGATATTCACGTTGAAGGGGATCACCCTCTTCCATCTACCAATCTTGATTCTTCATCCCAAACTTCATCCACCAAGATCTCTAAACCTCCTCATTCATCTAAGAATTTCATTTTCAGCCCTCCTCTATCCATGACCTCTCCCAAATGTCCTCTTCTCTTTATCAATGTTATTGTGATTACCATCCATTCTCACCCCCATGAATTTCAACCATCTACTCAATAAAAATATAAATTTGTTGTCTCTGCTCCCTCTAACGAATCTACACTGCTCCCTTCTTCATCAAAACCTAAGGTTTATATCTTAGCTTCCCTCAACATAGTTCTTTCAAATAGAGTGTTATGAAACAAATTCATTAGGAACTAGTTAATATGTCACTTTATGAGCTCATCCAAATCTCTAGATCATAGAAATCCCTCATTAAAGCTCTCAAGTGTATCCCTACTCCTAACGATGAGGCTTAACATGTCACTTTATTGGAGTACTTCCCACATCTACCTCTATATGCTCGACAATACCGAAATTACCGACATATCAATCGAAGAACCCGACCTTCCCCTTTTCATCACTTTGTGTATAAATGACACATTCATCTGTTATTCTATTATAGATAATGAAGCTATTATAAACATCATCTCATCTCACACCTTTGATTAACTCGAGCTCCGTAATTATTTTATCACCCAAATACGTGTGGTTCTTCATGTGTTCAATGATGTTGTTACCCCATATTTGAGCATGGTTATTTTCCTATCCATGTTGGTGAAAAACTCCTCCATGAAGTCTTTTATATCATAGAGTGGGACTTTTAATATAATATACTACTTAGATGACGATGGATTTGTGCCATGTGTAGCATTCCTTCCACCCTTCATCGATGCATCAAATATGAGCATGATGGGAAGATCCTAACTCTCCCCATGGAAAATCCTCCATTAAATCATGTCTCATGACTTATCATCCTAATGACATGCTCATTCCAAGTAAGGTTATTCTAAGGCATCCACTATCTCATCCATCTCCGTGTCCAAGCTTCCTAATGATGAATCCTTAGACAAAGTGATGGATCGTAACTTTCTGAGGGAGTACCACCTTCTCACACTCAATGTTCTTCACACACCTAATTGACTTTGTAGACCTGATAAATATCCAATCTATTAACCTAACATTGGGGATTTTTCTCCTTTTGGTCCCCCTCATCTTTGTACTAATCTCATCTATGGTTGTATTGATCACCCTTCCTCCCACATTGACATTCAACCATAAATGAAACCATATAACAATGGATTCAAATTTATTTACAAACAATATTTTTCCTACACTTATCTACATCACTACGCATGGAAAGGATTTTTAATGGGGAATTATGAATAAGGCATGCATAACATCATCCTTTATCAATCTTGAAAACCCCATGAAAAATTTGGGTTGGGATTTAAGGAATAATCTAATAATCCTCTCCCTCTATATTTATCTCTAATAGACATTGACCCTCCATCTTCTCCATCCCATGAGGTTATGGATTTGGATGACATCATGTTCATCTCCTCTGGATTTTTTTAATCTCCACCATCATCTAAGGACCGATCACTTATTAGTGTGAAGGTGAAACTAGGTATCTCCCTTTTAAATTTCTGGATATGATAATGCAAAATTCCCCTAATGTTACCTAATTTCCACTGCCCACTAAGATTGGATAATAAGAAGATTCCTTCTCAATCAAGGTTCTCATGGTTTCAAAACCCATCAAGAGTCGAGCCTTTGGAAATACAATTGAATCCATCATTAAAGCCAAGATTGGGACAAGCCAAACTCAAAAGGAAGAAACAATATCAAATAGTGCCAAGTGTCATCTTGGTGCGAGTTCTAGAAAAAGTAAAGGAAGCAAAAGCCTCGAAGCCCCATGGGGATTACATGTGGATTCAACTATAGATGACCCACCCAAAGTAAAAGTATTCATAGTGATATATGGCCTACTCATTACTTACCCAAAGGAAAGTTTCCCGATCACAAATAATGTCATGTGTCAGCCCAACGCACCCCCTGAAGATATAATGGAAGCAGAGACCCTAGAGAAGTGTTTGACCTCCATGTGTGTTTCATAATAAATTGGCTCCGAGCTCAAGGAAGATTTCTAAAAGATTGGTGATAATCCAAAATCCTTATAGGGGAAATTATGACACCTATCTAAAATTTTTAAATGATAAGATCTTTTGAAAAGATCAAAGGCAAGGGGTCATTCACTGGTCTTTTCAAGGAAAGTTAATGCATAGTTCCGTGTGAAGAGTGTGAACCTAGGAATACTTAATTTGTTCACCTACATTCAAAGTGTCATTCTCATAAAAATAACATGGATAGGCACCACTTGAATCATGAGCTCAAGACCCAATGCATAAGCAATTAAAGATCCAAATATGTAATAATGATTTGGAAGAATAAGTCCGCTCCAAGGGAGTCAATTGCAAAATAGTTAAGAGATGCATTAAATAGGCATGGCTCTCACTCTTTAAAGAAAATATAATGGGAAAGTGTGACAAAGATCTCAAAAAAATATTTCTGTCACTTCACACCATTTATCATAATTAAAAAAGTTCGAGAAGGGTCTCTCATGCCCTTCTCCTCCTATATATTGAAACCGAAGGCTTCAAAATAAGCAGACACTTCTAGAGTTAGTTAGTTTCTTCTTTTGTCTTAGTTCTTCTTCTGTAAAAGGTAGGAGGCTAGAGATTTAGCCTTCTTTTTGAGATTTGTAATGGAATTTTGCCTCTTATCTATTGTAATACTATGCACATTGTTTGGAATAATATAATATATCATGTGATGTAATTCATCCATCCTTTGCGTAATATGTATTATCTCTGATAGCCTTTATTTCGATGTAGATAACTATGCACGTTTTGGTGTTATTGTTATCTTTAGAAGTTGTGCTTGGATAGTTTGGAGTAGTGTTTTATGTGGATTGTCTCTGGTATGTGGTGCATTTTTTCCACTCTTTTCATTGCCCGTCTTTTTCTCTATTTCATCCAGTTGCGTTATGAGTTAAATTTTTTATTTTTTGGCACATCCCCCATATTACATTTAAAGTTTAGTTCGGTTTCTCTAACCCTCAGCTCATACTGAAAATAAGAGCCAACTTATTTAAAATCTAGAGGTCACCTTAGGGCACATGTCCCACTAACCTAAGGTTTCCTACAACTCGAAGGTTCATATAGAAAGGATTTCCGTCAATAATTTTCCTGGCACACCCGGTAGGATGACTCAAAGTGGTATTTTATCATTGCATCAACTAGGTATATTCCTTGTAAAGTTCAAGCTTTAATGGAGATAGTTGTAGAGATCATCAAACAAATCCACATGGTCTGAAAAAATCATTACAAAATCTCGCAGACCTCCCTCTCATCCATTTCCACGTCTTCCATTTCTCTTCATCCTACGAAGTTGTGAAATCATGAATTTATTACCACTATGGATCCATGTTTCCAATGGTATCCTTAGTATCGAATGAGTGGCGTGTCTTTCCAAAACAAACAACATAACTAGTTTCAAAGTCATCATGGTGACCTAGATGAGAAAAGTCAAAACTAGTTTGACTATGAAACCAATCAAGAATACGGGTGCACATTTGATGGATACCAAAAAGTGGAAGAGGTTATCTGATTGAGAAGATAGCACAAATAGAAGTAGGCATGGTTCAAACTCGGGCTATGGAACAAATGGAGGCATTCAGAATAGGATGCCGAGCTCCTTGTCTATGGGTTGGCCCTGATCTGGACATTATAGCTCGTAGGAGAAGCTTAGAGTTTTGGAAGAAGCATTACCTCCACTTCTACGGTGGATTTTAGGGCATTGAAATATATGGGTGAAGCATGAGATAAACATGTCTATGGGAGAGTCAATCATCGGATCTTTATTCATCTCCCATCCCACCTTAGGCTTCACCATACCATACTACTCCAAATGTCGAGTCCCCTTCTCCATCTCCAATCCATCCATTCCACCCTTCCCCTTTTTTTGAGAAGCTATACCCCTCACACCAACAAGTAATGGCTCCAAATCCAAAATAAGAGGAGCATATGGTGAGAATTGATACGAACTCAGGAGGTTCGTATCATGAGTTGAGTGTTCAAGAAGCTACGAGACATTGCCTCCATTTTTCCTCCCCACAAAGTAGAGTGCATGGAAGAGTTTTGGACAATAGGCTTCATATTGCAAGATGAAGCCACACATGATGGAAACTTATAAACTCAAAAGCCATCATACAAAAGTGGGAGAATTTGACAGAGGAGGAAGAAGATAAGATCAATTTCTTATCAGATTTGGGGGATGCCTTGATGAAGAAGAGGTTATAGAAATTAAAACCTTCACTACTTCATCAACCCTAAAACAAAAGCAACCTTCTTCTCAAAATAGTTCCCTGGAACTAGTCCAAGGGCTCTAGAGAAAAGTATCATTGAAATATTTTTTTATTTCAATCGAATATCCTAGATTTACCAGTGAAGATCTAAAATCAAAGAGGGAGGAGATAAGGATGACACCCTTAGGGAAGCCTACAAAAAATCCCTGTTCTAAAAGATGCAATCTAGAACAACATGAAGGAAGGAACAGGAGGTCAGACGGACCCCTGTTAGAGGACGGTCCTCATTAAGACCAAGGAAAATGTCAATACCAGTCATGCTCACTTCAGGCATGAGGATAATTTTCAAGGCCCCAAGGGTCAGCTATGACACCTCCAACCAAAAGATGAACATCTCAAGGAGGTATTCATTATGTTTCTTTGATACCATGGGGGAAGAGTGAAAGGTAATTTTTCACTCTTATTTCAGGCCATGCCTATAGCTAAATTAATTGTATGGCTACACTTTATAAGGAAGGGAAGTTATTTCTCCCTACCAGTTTCAAGTTTTTTTAGATTTTTCAAAAACCAGTTAGCTTAGGAGTAGGAGTAGATTTCTTTCTACAAAATAAGTGCGTATGCACACTCTACATGACTCATTTGAGTCATGTATGTTTTGTCTCTTTATATAGGCCCACATTTGTATTACTCCATTAAGAGGCACCAGATTCCCCAAGGAGACCCCAGCTCGCAGGAGAATTCACAGTTATATGTAGTGGTTGTAGTCTTCACTCCAAGAAAATGTAGAGCAACTAAAATTAGTCAGCAGAGTGACATTGTGGATTCTTCAACTTTCTACTCTCACAAAAACAAATGATAGAGTTTTCCTTATGAGAGTAGGAAAGAACAAGGATTGACTAATGCTGTAGAGGCTCAAAACCCTTTAGACACTATGGACCAGGTTCAAATTAGCTCATAACATGGCCCGGACCCAATGGATAGTGGGAGATTGTGGGTTCTTTCCATTTAGCAGGATAATGGCCCCTTGAGTCACCAAACTATTATCTAATTTCTGCTTCCCGCTAAGATTAGATAACAAAGTAGATTCCTACTCAATCGAGGTTCCCGCAGTTTCAAAACCCACCAGAGTCAAGCCTTTGGCAATACAACTGAATCCATGATTAAAGCCAAGATTGGGACAAGCCAAACTCAAAAGGAAGCAACAATCTCACAGAAAATGCCAATTTTCAACTTGGCAGTGAGTTCTAAAAAGTAAAGAAAGTAGAAGCCTCGAAGCCTATGGGGATTACACATGGATTCAATTGTAGACGACCCACCCAAAATAAAAGTCTTCATAGTGATATGCGGCCGACTCATTACTTACCCAAAGGAAAGTGGCCCGATCACAAATAATGCCAAGTGTCAGCCCAATGCACTCCCGAAGCTACAATGGAAGTAGAGACCCTAGAGAAGTGCTTGACCTCCACATGGATTTCATAATAAATCAGCTTTGAGTTCAAGAAAATTTCTAAAAGATTGGCAATAAGCCAAAATCCATATAGGGGCAATTATGATGCCTATCTAAAAATTTAAATGTTCAAATATTTTGAAAAGATCAAAGGCAAGGGGTCATTTGGCTGGTCTTTTTAGGGATGAAGTTAATGCATAGTTCCATGCAAAGAGTGAACCTGAGAATACTTGATTTGTTTACCTACATTGAAAATTTCATTCTCATAAAAATAGCATGGATAGGCACCGCTTGAATCATGATCTTAGGACCCAATGCATAAGAAATTAAAGATCCAAATATGTAATAATGATTTGGAAGAATAAGTCTACTCAAGGGAGTCGGTTGCAAAATAGTTAAGAGATGCATTAAATAGGCATGGATCTCACTCTTTAAAAAAACAAATAATGGGAAAGTGTGAAAAAGATCTCAAAAAATCTATTTTTGTCACTTCGCACCATTTATAATAATAAAAAGAGTTCAAGAAGGGTCTCTCATGCCCTTCTCCTCCTATATATTGAAATGAAGGCTTCAAAATAAGAAGACACTTCTGGAGTTAGTTTCTTCTTTTATCTCAGTTCTTCTTCTGTAAAAGGTAGGAGGCTGGAGCTTTAGCCTTCTTTCTAAGCTTTGTAATGGCATTTTACCTCTTATCTATTGTAATACTATGCACATTGTTTGGAGTAATATAATATGCCCTGTGATGTAATTTTCCATCCTTTACGTAATCTATATTATCTCTGATAACATTTATTTTGACATAGATAACAATGCATGTTTTTGTGCTATTGCTATCTTTAGAAGATGTGCTTAGATAGTTTGGAGTAGTGTTTTGTGTGGATCATATTTTTTTGTGGTGCATCTTGTTCATGATTTTCATTTCCCACCTTTTTCTCTATTTCAGCCAATTACGTTACGAGTTAAATTTTTCATTTTTATGCAATCACCCCTTTTGGGTTTAAAGTTTAGTTTGTTTTCTCTTATCCTCAGCTCATACCAAAAAGAAGAGCCAACTTATTTAAAATCTAGAGGTCACCTTAGGGTGCATGTCCCACTAACCTAAGGTTTTCTATGAATCCAATGGTTCATCCACAAAGGATTTCGTCAACACCTACCATTGATATTCTTCAATGCACCGACGATGATTTTATCCTCTCTTATATGGATAAATATGATTCTTATCTTCATAATATGTTATCTTAAGACACCTCCACCCTTCTTAATAAATCCACCATCAACATCAATAGAGGGACTCTGTAAGAGCCCCGTATTCTAAAAGTGGGTCAATCCTTTGATCCAAATGATATTGATTCTTTTACTACCTTCCTTTCTCAACATAGCCAAGCCTTTACATGGTTGTACACCAATATGATGGGTCTTGATCATTCCATCATTTTCCACAACATCATTACATTTCCTAATGCTAAGCTAGTTATGTAGAATATTCACCGCACGCACCCTCAAGTTGTCCTCCTTGTCAAAGAGGAGTTACAACAACTTTTGTAAGCTAATTTCATCATCCCTATCAACTATCCACAATGGGTTTCCAATATTGTACCCATTTTCAAGGTCTCTAGAAATATCTTCATCTGCACTAAATTTTGAGATTTGAATATTGCTTTCCCTATAGATGATTTTCCTCTTCCCAACATCGATAAACTTATGGACCTTACATAGGCCATGAGATGCTCTCTCTTTTGGATGGATTCTCTGGGTATAATAAAATCCTCATCACACCAGATTACAAACATAATAATTCTTTCATCACTCCTTGGGGGAATTTATTCTATCACGTCATGCCCTTTAGTTTGAAAAATTCCAGAGCTGCCTACAAATGAGCCATGACTTACATATTTCATGATCTCATCCACAAGAAATTAGAGGACTATGTTGATGATATTTTGGGTAAATCCAAGCATCAACGTAATCAATTTTATTGTCCTTGAAGTCCTTTTTGAGTTCCTTATCCACTTTTCCTCCTTATCAATCCAAAAAAGTGTGTTTTCAGGGTGATAACCAATAAAATATTTTGTTTTATCATTTCTATCATGGGTATTGAAGTTTACCCCACCAAAATTAAATCCATCCTTGATATTCCCCCTCCTTCTAATCTAAAGTGGCTTTGTACAGTCTTCATAGCTGAATTTAATCATTTCATCACTTCATCTCACATCTTTCTAACCACTACCAAAATTTTCACCATCTCCTTTGCAAAGATATCAACTTCAAGTGGGATGATAATTATCAAAAATAATTTGATGATCTACATCAGTATCTCTTATCCCTTTCTATACTTACACCTCCACATGAGGGGGATGCTTTCTATCTTTATGTCTACTGCTGATATCATGCCCTAGGAGCCATGTTGGCACATCTTGATGAGAAAGGTAAGGATCAGGACTTTTATTACATCAATCGCACCCTTCACAAGTATGAGACTTGCTACATTGAAGTTGAAAATCCATGTTGCACTCTTTTATTTTCTACCTCCAAGATTCACCATTATCTTCTCAATCATAAGACTATGTCATCACTAGCTTTCATCTTCTCAAGACCATGCATTCTAAGCCTTATCATAGTGATCATATCACTTGATGGCTTGTTCTCATGACTAAGTTTTACCTAGAGTTCATATCTCATAAATCAATCAAGGGCAAGGGTATTGTAGTTCACTTAGCTGATACCCCTCTTCCTAATAATTTCCTTTCTCATGAGAAATTTCCAAAAGAATCTATCAATACCATTGACCATGAGTTCACTCCCCTCAAGATGACACTATTCTTTAATGGATCTAAGTGCTTTGATAAGGGGGAGGTGCTAACGTAAGTTTTATTTTTCCTTACAATACTCCCATTCCTATTTCTTATAAGCTTAATTTTGAATGCACAAACAATATGGATGAGTATGAAGCTCTCATATTTGGCCTAAAAACCACTATCTTACTTGGTGTCCAAATCCTTGATATCTACAAGGATTCTCAACTCATCATTAATCAATTTAAAGGCATCTATCAATGTAAAAATGAAATCCTTCAAAAGTATAAGGATATTGTTAAATTCCTTCTTAAAGCATTGATTTCTACACCATTCAAACCATCCCTCCTTCATCCAATCATTTTTAGACAACATGGCTTCCTTACATCTCTTATCCCTTGAATTATGGAAGAATCTAAGCTCTCCATCATCGTTCAGTGCATTGAAAAACCCTCTCACCTTAGTGAGCTCCCTAGAGATAATATTATTGAATCTAATCCTTCTAATGTTTTGTATTCTCAAATATTTGATTATCTTGATCATATATTCATCCCCTCTAACCTATCTAAAAATGGTAGGAGGTTGTTTCTTCAACGTGATAACTGCTATGTCATCAATGGAATCTTGTTTCATTGAATTAAGTCTCATGAATCCACTCAAGTTATCCAAGATGTCCATGATGGTATCTATGGTGGTCATTTTAGTGGTTTGGATGTCACCATGTGTGTCCTTCACAATGGTTATTATTGGCCCTTTCTCAATCATGAATACTTTTAGTATGTTAAGAAATGTGTCAAATGCCAACATCATTCCAATCTAATCTGCATTCCTAGTCAAGCCTTGCAACCAACTCAGGACCTTTGGCCTTTCTCATAGTGGGGACTTGACCTCATTGGAATTATCAATCCATGCTATTCCCAACACCATCATTCTATCAGCATTGCTACTAAGTATTTCACCAAATGGGTGGAATCCATTCCACTCACATCAACTAAAGCTAATTAAATCATAAATTTTTTTATCAACATATCATTTTCCATTTTGACGTTCCTCATAAGATCATCACGGATAATGGAAATTCCTTAAAAAACAAATATCTCAAGAATATTTGCAACTCATTTAATATTAATCTTAGTTTCTCTTCTCCATACTAACCTACAGCTAATGACCTATCTAAAACCCACTAATAAAACCCTTTGTAATATTCTTTCTAACACTATTTATAAATTAGGTTTTAATTAGAATCTTTATATCCCCTTCACTCTTTGGACTTATATGAATAGAATCCTCACCTCTACAGGCACTACTCCTTTTTCCCATATCTATGGCTCTGAGGTCATCCTACCTCTTGAAGTACAAATCTCGTCCTTGCACATTTCTCTTCACGATTTTGTCTCTAATGAAGATTATCGCCAAGAGCTTCTAGTATGAATTGAATTATTAGATGAATGTTACCTTATTTATTTTAAACACAATCATGTCTATCAAGAGTGCATCAAATGTGCTTATAATAAACAACTCAAGGTACGTGAATTTAATATTTATGACCTTTTCCTTAAATAAAATAAGAAAGTCACTACTCTAGAAAAGCATCAACGTGGAAATTTTTCTCTCAACTAGGTTGGACCTTATATTATCATCCATAAGTATGGGTTTGGAGCCTATCGTTTGACCTCTCTTGATGTTAAACCAAAAACGGAACCTCTTAATACATTGCACTTACTACCCTTCTATTGTTAAGATACGTACCAACATGAAATTAGTCATCTCAGTGGTCATACATCCATCTTCATCTTCATCCATATTTCACCGTAATGATTTGGAATTATGTGGTCTACTATCATTTTCCAATATATGACCTTGAATATTGACACCATGGTTATGCTCACAGTATATTCCTAAAGGACAAGTTCTTTCTTCTAGGTGGGAACCCTTAAATCATTACATCCACTTCCTCTTTATTTACCTACTGGAACCATGCTAAGGGTCCACGGGTGTCACTTATACATTATACATGCCCTCCTACATGGTCCACCTAGAAATTCCCTGATCTTCCATAAAATATCAAAATTCTTGGATGCTCATTTTAAAATCTATATTACTTAGAAGAAAATAGATTGCTCCCTTGTAGGATAGTTATTCATAAAATAAAAATATAAAAAAGAATAGACCGATCCCTCAAAGGACAACTTTCATGCATATTCCATCCTACCATTTATAAAAGGAAAATCTAAAATCCAAAAAAGAACAAAGAAAAATGTAGAGCAATCCCTTGAAGGATGGTTACTATCTCATGTCATGATAGCGGAGGCTTCCCACATTGATCAACCTTCTATCACGTTAAAAGAAAAAGAATAAATTTAAAAGCACACATCTTAAGAAATATTCCCACATCAATCATCTTTTTCATCTATGAAAAACTTCCTGCATTTATCAGTTTATGCCATACTGCTCAAAGTTGGGGCATAGACCTAGGAACACCCACCAAAGGAGTACCTATTTTCCTACATACGAGTTACATATAAACCCCTTTTTCGTGTTGACATTAGGTCCATAAGTTCATCCTTCAAAAGTTTCCCTCGTGAACTTTAGGATTACTAACTAACGATGGTTATTTGTTAATCCTACTACTCTTGGTTGGAAGTGCATTACCTTAATTGGATTATTTTCTTATTTACCTCTAATCCAGTTCGAAGCATCATTTCTTCATGTGCTCCTTACTATATGATGGATTGTTGTTCATCTCTTTTTTGGTCACCTTCTATAGAATTCAAATCCTTTCTCTCATATTCCATTTATTTTCCATTCTTCACTCTCCCTAGTCTTAACCATCTTATTCATAATTCTATATATATTTCCAAAATCCATTATAAATTTGCAAATAACATCTACCATATTTTTATATCATAAATTTCTACTCCGTACCATCTATGTCTAACATATTTCTAAAAAACCATCACATCATTTGTATCCATTTATCTATGTCATAATAATTTCTAACAACTATCTATCCATTTCCAATCACATCTATTTATCATCTATATATCCATCACAAAACATCCAATCACAACCACATTTTATTTCAAAAACCATCAAAATACATAGTAATAGAATCCATAATCATCATACAATATCTACATCTAATCAAGTGCATATAAGATCTAAAGATACACATAATTAAAGTCATAAATCAACACATGAAACATGATGAATCATGATAAAAATCATATATATATATATATATATCATCATCATCCAAGTACATCAATATATCCATGACATGCCACTAAGAGCCATGTCTTAAAGTTAATACATTATCAAATTCTAAAAATGTGCATCCGATAATATCAAATATTTCTCCCCTAGGCAAGGTGTTTGTACCTCTCTTTGGGCCTCATCTCCTCATCATGTCCCAAATCTCGTCATGGTTGTGCCACACTAGTTGTGATCCCCGATGTAACTATTCATGTTTGTGCCCCTTTCTCCTCAATGATTTGTAAGATACACCATATATCTTTGCACTCGTGGCAGCCTCGATGTCATCATGCACTCATAATAGCTCGCCTCCACTACTAATGCCCTATAATTCTCTACACAAATAATACCTAGTTGACCTATTTGACAAGCTCCTCGAGATGTAGTTAGTGTTCCACTCTCAGAATCCACTACTAATATAGGGATAAGGTCTCCAAATCTTTCCCTGTAGGCCTTTCATGGCATAATATTATAGCCTCCTGCCATGTCTCCTCTCTCTCATAGCATGCCTTGTGTCCCTCTCCTTTCAAGATGTGTTGCTCTCTCCATGTAAACAAACCATATTTTTGAAACCCCTCCATCTCCACCCTCATCATCTCCAGTGCTATACCCTTCTGGTTGGCGTCGACCCAGCCATACCCTTTTTATCAAATTTATTTCTTGTCTCATTTTGATCAATCCCTCCTTTCAAATTATCTTTTCTTCCACTTGTTTCCTTGTGTGTTGCTTATACAAAAACTTTATCTATCCCACTGGGATTTTTTATCTATATCATCTTTCATTTTGCATCCAATAGCCCCCTTTATGGCCATCTTCATGTTCCCTATTGGGGAACCATTATTTTACTCTTTTTCTCATCATCCCACATGTATGCATATTTTGATTCCTCATATAGGAAGAATATTACATTCTCTTTATCCCCTATATTTTTGTTATAACCCTTATCTCGATCACTTTTCAAATTTTTTTGTGTATATTTGATGTCTACCTTTGACATGATGGTCCCACGGATTGCACATCAATTTGAGCAGATTCACTTGTATTCCCTCCATCTTGTAGTGGTTTTTTCTGACTCACAAGTTTATAAGACATTACCGTCATATCCATTGAGGGCATAATTTTTCCCTACCAAATTGATTCTAAAATCACTAGTATATTTTTGTACATTTTAATTTTTTTATCTTTTTTTGGGATATATTATCTCATCATTTTATTTTTCTCATTTTTTCCACATTTTCTTCCTTCATCTATGTCTTGAAAACATGTGATCGAATTCCCTTCATGTCTTCGATCCCTAGTTTGAGGAGGAGCACCTCATCAGTCATATTTTCATTCCTTCTCATTTTTTATCTCAAGACTTGGCCAACGCAAACCACCCAACAAAAGGGGAAAATGTAGACATTATTTTTTTTTATCACTACCCCCATCCCACGTTTTCTCTCTTTTATCTTTTTCCTACATACATACCTCTCTTCCCATTCAAATTATCTTCTTCCCTCATAAATTCAATTTATACCACTTATCATTATTTACCATCTTATTTATTTTTAATCACACCCTTAAATAATCATCGCTAAACATCTTCAATTAATTCTAATCCATCATCTAATTCATTTATTATCCCTATATCCTCTATTTTATCCTTCCTATGCCTGAATTAATAAATTCACCTTCCCTTTTCCTTTATTTAATAATTTTCACCCTCTACCTACCCATTTATCCATCCTAAACAACCCTAGCTCCTTGTCACCTTTTAAAACCCTAATCCTTCCTCATAAGGTTTCTTTATCTCGAGTTTTTCACCTTTCCATCACCTAAATGGATGGATCTTCATGATTAGTGATGAATCATTTGAGTCACCATCAAACCTATAAATTCTCTCTTACCCCTCCTTGCGAAATGGATGAAATTTTGGGTTCTTCTTTGGCCTTGGATTTATTTTTGCATGTTCTTCTCTTCTCAACAACATTTTGTTTTGAAGAACCCATTATCCAAAATTACCCCTAGTTATTTTGGCTTTAACAAGCTTTAAAAATGGACTTAGCCATTTTTACAAGTCTGTGATGGTGAAACGAGCGTCAAATTACACTTCCCAAATCCACCAGTCATTGGTGTTTGAAAACCCGCGAGATACTCAAGTTTAAAACATCAAGAGTTTTATGTTTTTAAATGCATGAGACAAAGGAGATTGATAAAAATAAAGGAGCTTGTTTAAAGACTTAGGTGGGTTTTGCTTAAACCCATGGGACATTGAAAAGTCATAATATAAAGGAAGCAAAGAGGATAGCTTGTGGCCATTTAAAAGCAAAAAAATTATAAGTCACCTGGACTTAGAGACTATAATGCAAAGAGATACATGGCACCATTTCATTAGCTCGCATTTCAAAAATATGAAAAATGTGAAGGCTCATCCAAATAGATCCAAGCACGAAGCAAAAGATTGATAGGTTCTAAAACTTGGGAAATGTGGAGCTTATTCATTCGCTCATGTTTCACTGTTGTTAATGGATATAAATAAAAAAAGTGATAACGTGAAGTGTGTGGAGCCTTTCTTTTGGCTCGCATGTTGTAATTATCAGAGAAGACTATTTAAATTCTAAAAGTTCATTAAGGCATAAATCTTCCTCATTGGCTAACATATATATATCGAGGATAGGAATCAAATGAATGACATGCAAGTGCGTGGAGCCTTTTTATCGGCTCACATTTCACAATTTTCAGTCAAGGGACAATGTGTAAAAAAATGTGATCATTTCTTATTGCTCTTTGTTTCTTGGGGTCTAACAGGGTCTGCAATGCGAAGGAGCATGGAACATTTTCATTGGTCCATGTGTCATAGAGATTGACAAAGGTAAAGGATAGTCTGACATCCCAAAGGAATGTGGAAAAGTTTTATTGGCCTATATTTTCATAAAGGTAGCCCGCAAAAGGTAAAAATAAAGGACAAATGGCAAGTGGAAATTTAAATCCTGATATTGTTACCCAATGAGGGGATAAAACTTGGCAAAAGTTAAAGCAAGCACACATGATAGAGGCTGATCCTCAAACAAATTAAAGGTTTCCATGTGTCAAATTTGTGTGCCTCCGACTGGTAAATCTTCAAATGGCCATATCTTTTGATCCCGAGCTCCAAATAAGACAAAATTTATACCATTGTAAAGCTCTCATCGAGCTCTTCAATTTAACATCATAAAAGTCTGATTTTTATGGATTTTGGTGGGTCAAAATGGAAATAATGGATTTAAGGGGTAGAAGAAGACTATTTTCACATGAAAATGATTAAATCAAACAACCCACCCACCAGACTTGATGAAGCATGGCTCTATTTTCTTCTACATGATGGAATTGACCTAGTAATGGATATGTGAAGTGCCCATGTGCTTTATAGAGGTCTTTAAGATAGATTGTTAGTGGTTGAAGATAGAAAATTCATTCCCCTTATCTTTTCACTCTTATCTTTCTTCCTTCTCTTTCATTTGAGCTATATATTGTAAATAATATTTCATTTTGAAAGGATGAATAATCAAAAATTGTGATGGAACTATGTATAATTTGTTCTAAAATAGTTTTGGGTCATAAAACCTCCATTTTTTGACTTGGATTTTGTTCTAATGCCTTCCTCTACAACTGTAAGTGGCCTGTGAATACTTTTATTACAATAAAGCTTGTTTTGTGACACATTTTTCTATCCTTGCTTGTTTTAGTTGCAACCTTGCCTCTCTTTTGCTTATTGCATTGTGTTGTGCATGTATTTCTCTTTGTAATTTCATTATGTTATATTTCATGTGAGAATAGATGGTTAATGGAGCCTTGGGTCTATGTCACTTATGTTTGGCCTTTCCCTTCTCCATTTCCTTCTCTTTCTCCCTCACTAGATGTCTATCACCCATTTTTCAGTGTTATTACCACATTTTAGCTTAGGATTTCCCTTCCATGCATCTTTCTAACCCTCTCTCTCTCCCTGGTCCCTTGGTATGGTTAGTTTAGGATTAGTTAGCTATATTTTCCTTTGTAGGAGTAATATTAGTTGTAGCATTAGATTAGTAAGACAAACTAGTGTTCTTTGGAGGTCTATTTCAAGTAGCAAGTCCCACACTTGGAGATAGTACCCATTTTACCCAATCACATTGCTTTCCTTAACATACTCACATGATAAGAAAACAAAGGGTGTTGTGATTTGGTGATAATAGTTTTGGGCCACCTGGTGGGACAGTTTTAAAGCACCTTACCACTTCATTTCATCAAGTTGGTGTCTTCTTGGTGATATTCAGCCTTTAGAGGCACATTTAAAGCACATCAACTCCAATGATTAAAAAAACCCATTTTCTTTTAATTGTAGACCTTTCTTCCATCCATTCTCATTCATTTTCATTCATCTTTCTTTCCACATATTTCCATTTTATTCCATTCTATGAAGTTGTGCAATCATGGCTTCACTCCCATAGTGGAATTCACACTTACAACAGCCATATTAGTTCAATCCATCTCCAAGTTTGCAAGGTTCATCTCCAGGTTACTACCAAACACCTCCAAATCAATAATATAATAAATATCAATAGTATGCATACCCATATGAGAAAGATCTAGATTAGTTGGGTCATTCACTAAACTATGGAGTTGTTGAAGAGTAGGGTTATGCAAAATTTGGAGGTTATCTCACACTTGGTGATGCTGATTTGTAGTTGGAGATTTGAAAGATGGAGGCAACTATGGTGGAAACAAGGGCCATAAATCAACTCAAAGCATTTAGATTGGCTTCATGACACCTTGTCCATGGGTTAGCCCTATGCCATTTCACTTCAGCCCTCAGCAATAGAAGCTTACTTTCATAGTTGAGATGCTTCCACAACTTGAAGCATGGATCGAGGAGATTAAGGCCTATGAATCCAATATTGGTCTATCCTGTCAATGGGAGACACCTGCATTTCCATCCTACAACCCTCTCCCCATTCCACAATCATTGGAATCTCAACCTAAGCCCCAATTTCCAAGCTTCTTGCCTATTACCCCCAGTGTGGATTCCCCTTCTCCATCTTCTACTCTTCCACCCACTTGATTTTCTCTACCCTTTTCCCTCCCAAAACTCCATCCCCTCCACAACAATAAATTCTATCTCCTCTACCACCACAAATAATAGAAAAATCAATTGAATATCAACCCACCCCTCCTATTGCAATCCCAAACCCATTTTGGGAAGGACTAATCAGAAAATTAGGTAAGGAGGGAAAAAAAATGAAAATCCTAGCAGGGAAGAAATTGCAAGAAACTTGGAAGAGTGGGCTGCAAGGTTCAATATCAAGAAAATGCCACTGATGACTAGGCCTTCACAAAAGTTGGAGTTTAAGAACAAGAGGTGGATGCTAGCGTGTGTAGAAGAAAAAACACAAGAAGAACATGATCAAAAATATCTTTTCTATGAATGTAGTGTGCATGTTGGTACCATATTCTTAGAGGTTTCTAATTCATCTCATCTTGTAAAGTCAGAAGATGAAAAGGAAAATCAAAATCCATAAGAAGAGGAGCATGTACAAACAAAAGTAGAAAAACTCCCTAAAGTGCAAGATGTTTCAATGGAATGTAGTGACCCTCATTTTCCTACATGCCTAGAGATTTCTACACTATTGGAAGGTTGCATTGATCCACCAAAACCATCATCATCAACTGCAACCAACCTTAGGAAGCCTCATGTCATGGAGGAGAAAAAATAGGTTCAAAGGTTCTGGATGAAGAAGATATCATTGAGAACTTCTTGCATTCTTTCATTGAATGTTATGTTATTGATGAGCCTTCCATGGAGGAGGAGGAAGATGATGACAACAAGGCCAAATCATTCATTGTGGAAAGGTTACTTTTGGAAGAGGTAGTGATGTTTGTAGAGGAAAAGCAACATTAAAATAAACTTGCAAAAACCACCTCCTTCAAAGTCTTCAAGATGATCCCTCATCATGATGATGAGCTTCAAAGAGATGGGAAAATGACAAGGATCGGTGAATTATCTCCCAAGGCCCCATGCCCCAATCGGATACCTAGCTAACTTAGATCCAAAATCAAATTTGCAACCGGTCATGTTTATTTCAAAGCATGAACATGATCTTCAATGCACCAAAGGTCAAAAACAATACCTCTCAAGTCCAAATTCCTAAAAACTAAAAGAGGTGTTTGTCTTGTTTATTGATACTTTGAGGAGAAGGGTGAAAAATAAGTTATAATGAGGTTTTTCACTCTTGTCAAAGGCCATGTCCATTGCTAAATTAATTACATGGTTGCAATTTGTAAAGAAGGGAAGCTATTTCTCCTGCTGTTGTAGGCTTTGTTTAGATTTTCCTTGGTTTGGTTAGAGTAGGGTAGATAGGTTTGTTTTTAGTAGAACAAGTGCATTATACACACTCTATATGTCTCCACTTAGAACATGTATGATCTTACCATGTTTGTATATATGATCTTAAATACTAAATCATTTGGCCCTAATGATCCATTGCATTCAAGAGCATGTGGTGCCTCTTCCTTGGTCAAATTCACTACTTGGGACAATGCCAATTGCATGTATTTCATTTCCAAATCAGCATGAGATCCAAAAATCTGCAATGCTTCATTATTTTTCAAGGATTCAATTCAGTTTTTCTCCAAAACTTGGTAAAATCATATTCGAGGAAAATGTAGATACTTTCTTTGCCTCAAGTAGATCAAAAGAAGAGTAAATTGAGTGAAGTCTTGAGTTTTACAATTTTCCACTCTCACAAAATCAAAATCAGAAGACTTTTCACAATGAGATGGTCAATTCTAGCTTCACCTCGAGCTTGAGTAGTCTAATGGAAAAATTGGATAGTTGGAGCAATTTCAAAGCTTCATTTGGAGCTTCACTGATTAAATTCAACATTCTAGACCTCATAAGTTAATTTCATGCTTCAATACGGCCCTAGGGTAAGAAATTTCAATGTTACAGATCAATTTTTAAGGTTTTGGCTTGACTCCATGCCCAATGGAATGCATAAAGGCTATTGATCTAATCTAGTAGGAATATTACCTGAGAGGTTGCCAAATTGTTATCCAAAATTACCCCTGGGTTATTTTTAATTTATCAAGCTTTAAAAATGGACTTAGCAATTTTTACAGGTTTGTGATGGTTAAATGGCCATCAAATTATAGTTCCCAAATCCACCATCGATTGGCATTTGAAAAATTATGGGATACTCAAGTTTAAAACATTGGTGGGTTTTATTTTTTAAAATCCGCAACACAAAGGAGCTTGATCAAAGACTTAGGTAGGTTTTTCTTAAACCCGCGAGACATTGAAAATCCATAATACAAAGGAAGCAAAGAGGATAGTTGGTGGCCATTTAAAAGCCAAAAAATTTCAAAGTCCCTCAGACTTAGAGACTGTGATGCAAAGAGCTACGTGGCTCCATTTCATTAGCTCACATTTTGTAAATCTAAAAAATGTGAAGGCTTGTCCAATTAGATCTAAGCACGAAGAAAAATATTGAAAGGTTCTGACACTTGGGAAATGTGCATCTTCTTCATTCACTCACATTTCATATTTTTTAGTGGATATTAAATAAAATATCTTGACAATTCGAAGTGTATGGATCCTTTCTATTGGCTCACATTTCAAAATTGTCGATAATACTATTTAATGTCCGACAACGCATTAAGGCATGGAGCTTCCTCATTGGATAATGCTTTACAAATTTCAAAGGCTGGGAATCAAAAGGACTGCGGCATGCATGTGCGTGGAGCTTTTCTATTGGCTCACATTTCACAATTTTAGTTAAGGGACAAAGTGCAAAGAAATTAGGTCATTTCTTATTTTTGGGGTCTAACTGGGTTTGCAATGTGAAGGAGAGTGGAATCTTTTCATTAGTCCACATTTCATGGATATTCTGACAAATGTAAAGGACAGTATGAGATCTTGAAGGAACTTTGTGAAGTTTTATTGGCCCGTATTTTCATAAAGGAAGCCCACAAAAGGTAAAAAAGAAAGGAGAGATGGTGACATGAAATGTAAAGCCTGATATTACGACCCAATGAGGGGATGAAACTTGGGAAAATGTGAAACAAGAACACGTGATAGAGGCCGATCCCCAAACCAATTAAAGGTTTCCATGTGTCAAATTCCTATGTATCCCGATTGGTAAATCTTCAAATGGCCATATTGTTTGATCCCGAGCTCCAAATAAAACAAAATTTATACTATTGGAAATCTCTCATAGATCTCTTTAATTTGACATCATAAAAATATGATTTTGGTGGATTTTCTTGTGTCAAAATGGAAAAAATGACTTTGAGGAGCAGGATAAGACTATATTTACATGAAAATAATCAAATCAGATAGCCTAACCACCAGACTTGATGGAGCATGGCTATATTTTCTTCTACATGATGGAATTGACATAGTAATGGCTTTGTTAAGTGCCCATGTTCTTTACAAATGTATTAAAATAAAGTTTTGGTGGTTGAAGACATAAAAGTCATGCCCCTTCTCTTTTCCCTCTTCTCTTTCTTCCTTCTCTTTCATTTGAGCTATATATTATAAAAATATTTGATTTTGAAAGCATGGATAGTTGATATCTGTAATGGAACTCTCTGTAAAAAAATTCAAGAATAGTTGTGGGATGTCAAACCTCCATTTTTAGACTTGTCTTGTGTTCTAATGCCTTTCTCTACAACTATGCAATGGTATGTGCATAATTTTATTGCAATAAAGCTTGTTTTGTGACACATTTGTCTATCCTTGCTCATTTTAGCTACAACCTTGCCTCTCTTTTACTTATTACATTGTTTTGTGCATTTATTTCTCTTTACAAGTTCATTATGTTGTGTTTCATGTGAGAATAGATGGTGAATGGAGCTTTGGGTCTCTGTCACTTATGTATGGCCTTTCCTTCTCCATTTCCTTCTCTTTCTTCCTCACTACATATCTATCACCACTTTTCTAGTGATATCACCAACTTTTAGCTTAGGATTTCCCTTCCATTCATCTCCCTAGCCCTATCCCTTTGTCCTGGCCCCTTGGCATCATTAGTTTATGATTAGTTAGCTACATTTTCCTTTCTAGTAGAATTAGTTATAACATTAGATTAAGAAGAAGAACCAGCCTTCTATGGAGGTCTATCTCAAGTAGTAAGTCCCACACATGGAGATATTACCCATGTTACCCAGTCACACTACTTTCCTAACACACTCACATGCTAAGAAAATAGAGGGTGCTATGATTTAGTGATAACAGAACCCTTTCATCATTGTGGACATTTGAAGATACTTTAAGATTGTGTGGAACCCCCTTTATCTTTTGTTTTCTCTTGTTCTTTAGCTCTTTTGTAGGTTCAACAATCATAGGGTTCTTTGTTTCTATCTTCCCAAATCTTCATCCCCATCTACAGATCATCAATCTTGTCCATCCTTCTCCATCAAACCCTAGTTCACCCCCAGTCACCGTTGACCCTTCCTGGTCACTATTGACCCATCCCCCATTTTTTTGTTTTCTCTGTCATTCAGTTTTCCCATCATCCCTTGATGGTCCCACATTTTTTTAGGCTTCATAACTTGTCATTCTTCCCTTTCTATCACTTTAGATATGTTTTGTTAGCTCCAATTGTTGTTGAATCATATAGGTCATCATCGATCAGATTAGTATTTATTTCATTCACCTTAATATTTCATAATTTTCTTGCATCCTTTTTGTCAAATCTAGTTTCCAGATCACTTGTAGGTTCTTATTTTTCATCTCATCTCATCCCAGTCCAGGTATTCCTCCAAGGACTTTAGATATGCATTTTTGTCATTATTTCACTTGATCTAATCAAGTCACTATTGATTTGGCCCTATAGTCTTAGGTCACTGTCAACCTTCACAGGTTCAGTTTCATTTTGTTTAGATCAGATCTACCTCTTATTACCTTTATTATAATTTAGGATTCTATTTTAGTTCAATTATCTACTATAGTTAGAGTAGGTATTTACCGTAGCTCATGTTCACCTAGGTACTTTATTTACCTTTATTGTATTTATCCTCACCCACTTATGTGTGTGGATATTTATTTTTATTTATTTAGATATTAGGGGGATATTATCTAGTTGTTAGGTATAGTTCTTTCCTTGATCTATGGTATTGAATAGATCCTTGATGTCTAGTTCTCTCCTAAATCTATGGACTTAACTAGTTATTTTATGACTAGTTCTTTCCTTGATTTATGGCTTGATGTACAACCTTGACTGGTTCTTAGATTGTTATTCCTTACCTATATAAGCAAGGCCCATTCTCATTATATTTCATTGAGTTCCATAATAATATATGATATTATTACTCATTTGTTTGCAAAGGTTTATGTAAAGTTATTCTAGTGAATTTCTTTCATCTTATTTATCGTGGTGTTTGATTAGCATTTGTGTTCTTAGCTTGGTACGATCTAGTTATCATTCCTTTTATGGTATCAGAGAAGGTTATTGCTATTGACATCCATATGTAAATTTTATTTTGTAAATAAATTCTTTGTATATTCATATATTCAGGTTTTCTTTTATTTTGTTGTTGTATGCATTTTTATGCAAAATAGAGGCTTCCATTGGATTCAGAAGGTGGAAAAACCCTAAGATCGAGTGTAAACTCGACCATTTCTGGAGGTCATAATTTTTTTTGGTTTTCTTTGTTGTAGAGAAATGCACGTTAGTTTGCCTCAGGATCCACGCCAGCTAGGAAAGAAATTGTGGAAATCAATTTATGTTTTTGTTGGATTTCTTGAGATTTAAACTAGTTTTTTTCTATTACGGTTTGAAATCCTTAGCCCCTGGTCATATGAGGGCTTAAAGCTTGTGATTCCTAGTAGTAGGTACTTAACTCCAGCCCCCTTCATTTTATTTGTGTGGTGAAGGAAAGATTATTTTATTCTATTTTAGTGGGAACTAAAATAAATAGTAGAGCATAATATTGAAAATCTTGTAACTTTTGATCGGTAACTCAATTTTGAGTTTCTTTTTTTTGTAAAAGTGCTTGAGTACATTAGATCATGTTGAGCCATTAACAACACATAATTACTACACATGGAAACTAATAATGGGCTAGAAATGATTATGGGCTTTAACTTCTTCAGAACATCTAGTGTTCACTAGAGACTATGACAAATTTTATTACCAGTGCAAATTTGATGAGTGTATGGGTTTGATAGGAACTTATGTAAGTGACAATATTTTGTTTCATTTGGAAAAGTGTGACTCTCCTTTCAAACTATGGGAGAAATTAGAGGATTTATTGAGTAAATTAGATCATATGAGCACCATGCAACTTGAAATTGAGATCACCTCTCTTAATCCTCGAAGATTTTCTAACAATTGTAGACTATCTTACCAAGTTCAACCATTTTTGACACGTTTAAGGGGAGTAGAAGAGATAAGAAATATGAAGAGTGTGCTTACTTAATTATATCCAAGTTGAGAGGACCATTTCATATATTTTCTTCTACCTTTTTCTCTAGCATGGATTCCTTAGGTTACATATTCACAATGCCTTAGAAACATTTTGTGAAAGACTTACTAGGGAAGAATATAAATTGTCTCACCTTGAGTCTTCTACATCTCAAAAGGAATATGTTTCATCTAATCCTAAGGGAAAGGGAAAACCAAAAAGTAAAACCAAATCCACCCCTTCTCCATCTCAAAGTGCTCCTAAACCCAAAGAAAACAACTCTAAACCCAAGGAGTCTTCTAAATCCAAGAATAAGTCTAGCCTTTCATGATATTTTGTGGGGGTATTGGTCATGAAGAACATAGGTGTTATAAGAAAATATAAGCCTTAAAGGATGCAGTAAACAAACAAAAAAATATATCTCCATTCCACCTCCTTCTAATCATCATGGCAAAGCACTTAATGTTGTTGGGAGATCTCAGTCACCACTTGCAGACAGTTGGGTTATAGATTATGGTGCTTCTCATCTCATGAATTCTTCCAAGGAGTCTTTTGTTTCTTTAGGTTTGAGTTCTAATTCCAAAATTGAGGTTGGAGATTCTTCCTTTCTTTCTGTTAAGGGAAAAGGTGATATACAACTTGATGGTGGCAGTATCCAAGATGCACTATATGTTCCTAACATCACTACAAATTTTTTTACTATATATCAAATTTTTCATTTGGTCAAGGGAAAATAGTGATTTTACACCACATGGGGTAGAAGTAAAATTTATTGGAGCCTTATTCACTTATTGCTCAGGGTATTGTTGATCATAGTTCTAGACTATATCACTTTGAGGGTTTTGATGACACTTCTTCTATAGGGATAGGATTGGTTTCTCATGCAAATTTAGAGAGTAAGATTTGACATGAAATATTTGGACATCTTAATTACATATATTTGAAGGAGTTGAGAACTCATGGTATGGTAGATGGTCTTCCTAGAGTTTCTTGTCTTGAGGAGTTTTCTCTGGCTGTGCATTAGGAAACAAAATGAAGATCCATTTCCTAAGAATTTTCTAAGATATCTTCTTCACCACTTGATCTTATGCATAGTGACTTGATGGTTTTTTCAACCCCCTCTTTCAATGGAGCTAAGTATGCACTTACCTTTATTGATAATTTATCAAGGTGTACTTGGGTTTATTTTATCAAGTAAAAAGTTATGTTTTTTCGTACTTCAAATTATTTAAGGATTTGGTTGAGAAACAATCTTCTAGTTACATAAAGAACCTTCATACTGATAATGGGGGGAGTACTTTAGCAATGAGTTTTCTGAATTTTTAGTAACTCAAGGCATTATTCACCAACATTTTGTTCCTCATACTCCACAATAGAATGGATTAATAGAATGGAAGAATAGAACTTTGAAGGAAATGGCTAGCTGTATGATTCATTCTAGAGATATACCTCCTATCTATTGGGCAAAAGTAGTTAATTGTGCTATCTACATTCAGAATCACACACCACATAGAGCACTTGAGCATTTGACTCTAGAGGAAGCTTAGTCAACACTAAGCCAGATGTCTCATTTTTTTGAGTCTTTGGGAGCCATGCTTGGGTAGAAAGCTTTGGATAAGAAGAGTAAACCCTTTATATTTGTAGTGTATTGTGAGGACATGAGAGCTTATCATATTTTAGACCCTGATACAGATGACATTATTTTTCAAACACATGTTCAGTTTGATGAGCACTTCACTCCTCATGATTCTTCATTTTCTTCTATCTACTATTTTTGTTCATTGCCACTCTGATCATACAATGTATATTTAGTATGTTAGTGAGGATATTGTGATACTTTTCTTGTATGTTGATGATCTATTACTTATTGACAACTCTTCTTCCCACATTTAGAGTATTGAGAGGGCTCTTTCTACACAATTTGACATGAAAAATCTTAAGTTATTGCATTATTTCCTTGGTTTGTAGATTTCTTAGAAATATTCAAAGATTCATTTGAGTCAGCAAAAGTACACCCATGATATTCTTAGGCACTTTGATATGGACGATTGCAAAGCAATTCCATCTCATTTTTAGTCTAGGCTTACTAGTACTTCCACATGTACCACACCACTTTTGATCCTACATTGTATAGGAAGTTGGTTGGGAGTATCATGTACTTGACCCATAATCACCTTGATATTTCATTTATAGTAGGGATTGTATCTCAATTTGCACATTCTCCTTATAGTATTCACCGGAAGAATGCTAAAAGGATTTTACGCTATTTGCAGGGAACTTCCCACTTTGGCCTACACTACACTAGGGGTTCTACTCATTTGGTTGGGTATATAGATTCAGATTAGGAAGGTTTTATTGATGACAGGTGTTCCACTTTTGATATTATTTTTTTCTTGGTTCTTCTCCAGTTGCTTGGGCGTGCAAAAAGCAACAAGCAGGTTATTGCACTTTCATCTTCAGAGGTAGAGTACAAGGAAGCAGTTACATCGAGTAAGTAGATTCTTTGGCTTTGACAATTATTGACAGAGTTTGGATTCCCATAGGATTCATTGATTATATTTTGTGTGACAATCAAAGTGTAATTCACATTTCTCGCAACCCAGATTGAGCACCAGTGAACAAAGCATATTGAGATACACATCCACTTCATTCGTTAGCACATTCAAGAAGGATTTATTTTCTTGGAGTACATTTTGAATCACTAGTAGGTTGCAAAGATCTTTACAAATCCTTTTGCATCACTTTGTGTTACCTTGAGTTGCGTGGAATTCTTGGGGTTTCAAATTTTTATTGGGGGTGTTCATGATAACATATTCCTTCTTCTTATTCTTTCCTTCTTTTGGTTTGAGATTTCTTCATGGATATATTGTACATGAGTACCTCATCAGGCCTAGTTGTCGGGAATCATATTATAGACATGCCACTTCTATTTTGGCCCCTAGGTTCACTTGATGGGGGTGTTAGAGTAGGTATTTACCTTAGCTCATGTTCACCTAGGTACTTTATTTACTTTTATTGTATTTATCCTCACCCACTTATGTGTGTGGATATTTATTTTTATTTATTTAGATATTAGGGGGATATTATCTAGTTATTAGGTATAGTTATTTCCTTGATCTATGGTATTGACTACATCCTTGATGTCTAGTTCTCTCCTAAATCTATGGACTTAACTAGTTATTTGATGACTAGTTCTTTCCTTGATTTATGGCTTGATCTATGACTTTGACTGGTTCTTAGATTGTTATTCCTTGCCTACATAATCAAGGCCCATTCTCATTGTATTTCATTGAGTTCCATAATAATATATGATATGGATACTCATTTTTTTGTAAAGGTTTATGTAAAGTTATTCTGGTGAATTACTTTCATCTTATTGATTGTGGTGTTTGATTAGCATTTGTGTTCTTGTCTTGGTATGATTTGGTTATCGTTCCTCTTAACTACATTCAATTTATTAATTATTTTATCTTATTTTTATCAAAAACATGGGTTGACATCCATCCTAGGAATTTTTCAATTCTCAGGATTGACATTATCATGAAAACCACTCATCTATCTTCTAATCCATTTTTTCATAAAAAGTTCCCTTGATTTGTAGGTCATCTATCTCGCTGCGAGGAAGGATCTGACATTTTCACCCATATACATCGTCATTCCATCTAGAGGTACCTTAAAACCTCTCATACTTGGAGTTATTTATTTTCTTGTTGCGATTTCACTAATACAAAAATGGTAGCAAGGAAACTAGTCTAACATGCATATAGAGTAAATTTAATACTCTAAAATATAATTTCATCATTATGTCCAACAAAGTGGGATTCTCTTCTAGATTGATGGCTGATGTGGGATGTAAAAAAACATTCATTGCATAGTTATCTCCAAGATATTTTCAATGAGTATATTCTTTCCCAAATAGCATAAAAAGTGAGGGATTGGTGACACTTAGAACTTATTAACTGGTGTGGTATGATTCTCCTTACCAAGTATGAATAATAAAGAAAATGAGGTAGCATTTCAGGTGAATTTTGTGTGGAAGGATTCAAGGTACATATCTTAGCTAAAATTTCACTAAATACTACCACTTGTAGAGAATATGTGGATTAGGCCTATAGAGAAGTCTTCAACCTTTTCTTTTTCTTCCCAAGAACTATTCAATCCAAGTCTTCTAGATTAAGCTACCCTTATAGGATTTCTTCCCCATCATTTTTTCTTTACGTTCTTTCCTCCCACTTTTCCTCTAGACTTTTTGGGTTCACTAGATGATGACATGCCTCGACTTGTTCTTATAAAACATGAAACCTCTCTCCGTGTGTGTGTGTGTCTATGTGTGTGTGTGTGTGTGTGTGTGTGTGTGTGTGTGTGTGTGTGTGTGTGTGTGTGTGTGTGTGTGTGTGTGTGTTCCCACCCTCTCCTTTGCATATGTTAGAAAAAACCCCAAATAATAAGGTGTAAGTAAAGGTTTAAAACAAGGCACTAAGAAAATAGGGAAAAACATGATAGTGATCCAAAAGATCAACCATTTTTCAGTCCTCTAAACCCTTAAATGTCACATAGATGTCTAAAAATGAAATAAAATATCTCAAATTCCATCAAGGGCCCCAAATTTGTTACATAACAATTTGGGTGTCAACAAGATATTTGAGGCTAGTTCTAGAGTCTTTTTGAGTGAAGATAGGGAGGAGTTAGATTATAAAATAAATGAAATGAAGTAAGTAATCCAACATCTTTGTAAATCCATAATTATTATTCCGTATGCACACAAAAAACACTAAACATGCCTATGAAATCCTTTTTATAGAAAGAAAATCCTTAAGAAAGGATAAAAAATGATATTACATAATGAAAGTCCAAATCAAAATGAATTTTACAAGAAAATTTAAATTTTCAGAGGGTCCACATTCATTGAAGGAATGTGACACATTTCTACACAAGAAATGGAATCTACTATATATGAAAAGTATTGTAAAGTCATTTTATAACTCTAGAATATCTAGTTTAACCACAAAATAAATATCAATGAAATGTCACGAATTTTGATGATATTGTTTCAAATTTGACTACATTTTTATCCTCATCAGAAGGCATAATAAGTTGAAAATGGAAGAATGAAAAATTTATGTGTAAGGCATTTGTTTACCATAACCAAGAACATCATGATACTCTTAGACAATCCTTCTAAGATACATGATGCTCCATTATTAATTTTTCAAGAAATGTGCAAGAGATGGATATGGCATTACTTTAATGCTAGCTAGGTGTATATAGCCTTGAAATAGATAAATTTGGTTCTAAACACAACTTATGGCATTTATCCATTTCTATCCATGATGGAGGATACTAGAATTACCCACTTAAGAGTGAAAGCCTATAATTTTGATTCAACATTTAAATTCTTGGATTTTCTATTTTAATTTATTTTTTAATATACTCAATGGGTAGTGTAGACACCCAAAATATAACATAATTTCTCAAAAAATACTACTAAGTCCCCATTAATTAATTAAATCCCCTTCTTCACATCATGCATCCCATGTCTAATTAATATCCATAAATCTATCCTAAATAATACTTAACTACATCTTAGTCAAACATCTTCAATATCCCACATCTACCAATATCAATCAACCTCCCCTAGCTAAATTTTTTTATAAAGGAACTTATAAATATACAACACACCATATCTTATGTTAGTTTCATATTTATGGAAACCTTGATAATTTGGTAAATCCTCGATTTTGATAGCTCTTCCAAATCTTGAAATCCTTCAGTTTTAGGAAATTTTCTTGCATCATCTCCCTCCCTGCAAGAATGCTACCCAAATATCACACAAATAAACTTCAGTATCCACATCCATTTGAGAATATTGTTTCATCAAGGAGAAGATTTTAATTTTCATGTGTTTATGCAATGGTTTTTCGTTGAAGATAAAAAATGAACAAGACCTAAATAACAATAATCTATGGCTTTGAGGAAACATGGGACCATCTCCAAGTTGTGGGACTTAAACTGAGATAAACATCCAGAGAAGTATGGTTCCTCTACATATTCCTAATTCTAAACTAGTCATAGGAATTGAAATGAAAGTATCTAGCAATACTTTATCATTACAAGGGGCTTGGGTGAGATAAATATTCATAAAATTAAATACTACATAGAGGAGAGGTGAAAACACCAAGTACAAGGGGAAAGACACTTTTAAATGAGAGAAAATGGAGGAAAATAAAGGTGGAGAGGGTAGAAATGAAATATATAGTCCATAACAACATTTAAAATCCCATTTTCATACAATGCACAATAGAAATAAACCATGCAATATGAAGAAACATACACAACATACCTACAAGTAAATGAAGAGGTAAGAAAATGTAATAAATCACTAGCTAGGGCAGAATAACATAAAAAAAAAGTATTTTATTGTTTTAAGATGATGTAAAAATAATTACATTGAAGGAAGAAGGTATAAAAAAATTGTACAATCAAAATCCAAGGCTTGCAACTCAAAAATACTTGTGCAAAAATTTTCAATGATGCTCCTGTATTCTAAAAGTATCCAACATTACAAATGAGCCCCCATTACAATACATTGAAAAATGAAAGAGAGAAGAGGGAAACTCGAAATTCAATTTTCACCTCCCAATAACTTACACATTTTTTTCTAAAAAGGGGCAAAGGAAATATTCAACAACATCCTTCATGATATTTTTCTTGTGGAAGAAGAAAAGGAGACAAAATCTTATTAGATATTATTTCTTAGTTACCTGGGATTGTGTTCATTAATTTTTGGAGAATTTTATTCATTTTTACCCACCTAACCTAAAACAAACATAGTTTCACATTTCCATGGTGTAGAGGATGAAAATACCTTTCCAACAATATAAATTTTTTCAAATTTGGACACTCGGGAGGAAGATATGGCCATGCAGGTCTAGGGAGTAGGGGAAGGAACACGAGTTCCCAGTATGCTTCCACATTTTACATTTAATTTTTTTTTCCTTGGTAATGCAAATATTTCAAGAATACTAAGAACTTGGGGAATGTGAGAACCAGTTCCATAATTTCCTTAATTTTCATGTTTGTCCACATTGTGTTCAAGTTTGGCATTTTACGGATTATCGGCCCAAGCAGGTGAAACTTAGTGAACTATTTCACTAAGTCATTGGTTCCCCGAACACCCTCTACTTCATAGTGCTTCTACCCCAGGCTACAATTTTACTATTTTAATTTATTCCCCCACATTCCTTCATTTTCTTCATGTACTAAAGCACATTGTGGGGAACTTATCTCCCTGTGGAACTAGTTCCACACAACCTCGGTTCACCCGATGCCCTTCTCACCCATAACATACTACAAACCCTTCACCCTTGAATTTTATTTTTTATGAATCCATACTAAGTATGGGGAACCTTTGACGTCCAGGAACTGGTTCTGTTTCAACTTGGTTCCTCTGCATGAGGTTCCAATTGACATCCCCGCGCTGTAATACATTAGACACTTTTCTAAAATTTCTACTTTGCAGCCTGAGAAGGGATGTGGGAAATTTTTTACCTTCGGGAACTAGTTCTTGAGTTATTTGTGTAATGTCTCTAACATGGTTGATATCTATGATGAATTCTATACTCGAAGTTGTAAATGTTGATATGTGATTCTTATTTGAAGGCGGTGTACTCTCGTTAACTAAGTAATCATGTTTTTGTAGATAATATGTTATCTTCTGAAAATAGATACAATTTTGTCATGTCTATTCTAAATTCAAAATGAAGTATTTAATTTCTTCTTATGTTAAATGTTCACTACATGTGGATAGAAGAAATTGATTCAGCTTAAACTCGTTTATAGTCTTTATTGCATTTGAACTTGTGCTTCAGTATTTATGATCTTTGATGCATGATAGTTATACCTTGGATCAATTTTAGTGATCCAAGGCATGCTTTTGATTTTATGATGTCAAGGTCATCTTGACCGAGCTAGGAAAAATGTTAGATTTATGAACCCAGGATTGCTATGGGATCACGGGGATTCTTTCTACTCATACCCTTCACAAGTGATCTAATAACATCTTTTTGATTCTTCATTTGGTAATGATGAATTGACAATTTTGATTTAACATAATAATGTTTAGGTAACCTAATTAAATCTAAGTTCCTAAGTTTAAGCTGGATAATATCATTATTTTGGTTGTTTATTAGAAAGGTGGGGGGAACCTAAGACTAAACTAATAAAATAACCTAAGGACCTAAGATGGTTTCTAATCTAATGTTTATTAACCTAACCTAAGACTTGGACTAGCCTAAAAGGATGACATGAATGAAATACTATGGGTGTGGTGGCACCAATTTCTAATTAATTAAGAGGATTTGATGGGATTTAAAACACCTTGTTACCTCCAACTTTGGCGAGTGCATGAAGGTTTAGTGGAGGATGAGTTAGCACTCTACTAAAGTTTGGTTACATGGATGTTTTGAACTTAGTTATAGCCAACTTAGAGTTGGCTAAGTTGGGAGATAAGGAAGGACTTTTCAGTCCTGTTTGCATTAATTGATCTTGACCATTGTGAAAAAACTTGGGAAATAGGAGAAGATGGAGAAAAAGGTGGTTCTTAGTTTTTCATTGTCCATTTGGTTTTTGTGAGCTTTGTAGCTATGCATGTCGTTTTTCATTTTAGAACCTCTAGTTCAAATATTTGCATGTATATTTTTACCTTGCATGTAGGTGGTGATAACAAAAATCAAGATAAGAAGTTATAAGAGGAAGAAACAAAAGGTTTTAGAGCTTGGTGTTTGGCATTTTTGTGGAAAATTTTCTATCGAGGTTCTACTTGAAGATTTGCAACAAGGAATAGAAGATAGGAGCTCTATCAGGAATGATAGGCCCTATCTCTTTAAGTCTTCTACTTTTATTTAAATGTCTTCATTAAAATAACTCTGCTCTTTTTGGAAAAAAATTATTCTAGTTTTTTGTTTCTTCTCCTTACTTCAATAACGTTTCGAATTGGTTCTTTTGGATGTAATATGATTTTGTGTTTTTTGTGTGGAATATGAAATATGGGTGGTATTGATTTATTTACAATTGTGATTAGCTTGTTTGCATAAAACTTTAGGAGATAATAATAGAAGTTGTGTTTGTTTCATACTGTGTTTTTACCATGTTTAGGTAACTTGGAAATGTGAAACGGATGCCAAGTTTTGACAAAGTCATGTGACTTTAGCTTAAACTATTTTTCCTTGTTGTTAACAGTTGGAAACCAACCTTTTTGGTGGGATTTCATTGGAATTTTAGTGATTCCAAATTTTCGGTGTTTTCTCAATGGGATTACTTTGTGGCTATACCCTATATTATTCATGAAGCTCTCTACTGATTTTATTGGGACTTACGCATCTATAATAGGGTGAAGGTCCTTGTGATACTTATTTTGGTTGTTTACTTGTTGATAGCTATGAAGAAAAACATTATTTGGATGAATTAAATCATGATTTTATTTTTGTTATCATACATAGAATATCCAACTTATATAAAATTGATATATAGTTATTTTTGGTTATCACCAAATGGGAACTGTATCAAGTATTTATTAATTTTATAGAACCTTGTGCTGGGTGTTAGTAGCTCTCAATGGAAGTTGAACAAGAAGGTATACCTGTGTAATATTTTTGTTTTGTTCCTTCTTGGTTGATTCATTTTAGTATACCCATTTTAGGCTTGAGGTTCCCTTATGTATGTCTTGATGATCCTTGGAAGGCATTCAACGAATGTTGTTTATTTGATTCTTGAAGAACATTTTGTTGGAGGAAGACTGTTATTACTTTTCCTTTCTTCCATTCTTTGTTGATGGTATTGTAATCCTTCTTGAGTGGAATAATTACATTTTAGACACTGGGATCTTCTTTCCTTTTTGGTTTGGTAAGTTAGCTTGGAAAAAGAACCCATTTGGATTAGCCTGTGAAAATTGGTGATGTTTAGTTGGAATTTTCTAAGTTATGATATAATTTCTATAGGTTTTGTATAGGACAGAGGTCTGTATAAATTTTTTTTATTCTTTATTTGTAATTCCAATTCATGAGTTTTGGAACTTGGATGACTTGGAAAATTGGTTTTGACCTTTTCTGGGTTGTACATCTTATTGCACTTGAATTTTTGTGTTTGGTGATAGTGTTTCCTTGACCTTGAATGATCCAAGTGTAATATTATTCATGGGAATGATTTGGGACTCGAGTTGGTTCAGAAATTTTAGTTTCTTGTTCCTTTCCTTGAATTGGAGTTGGTTAGTTTTAACTTGTGTGTTTCTCTTAATGATTTCTCATTCTTCTTGTATCTTGTAAAAACTATAACTATGTTGTTGTTGTTTCCTTCCTTCTCAAGATTCTTTCCTTGAGCTAAGTGTAGTCTTTTGGATAAGACTGGGATCTTGTGTAAGGGTTGGGATTGATTGCTATGTCTCTAACATTATCTTTTGGGAACAATAGTTATGTTTTGTTGTTATTTAGGGTACTACATGGTGTTTTCCATGACTGTTGTATTGAATTCTGAACTTGGATTTGATAGCAAGCCTTCCGAGGACTTATACTGTGAGTTATGTTGGTCTTGTATCTAATTTCTTGATTGGAAACTTTCATATTCTTATTTGATCATCAGTTATAATATAAGTTGTTAAATTTTGAATACTAATACAATATACTTGTTATAGAAAGGAAGTTGTTTATATCATTTTACTTCTTCTTGAATAAGAAATAAGTTGAGTTGTGGAACTTAAGTTAGGAGCATGGTTGAGAAGTAAAGATTAAGTTATAAATATGATTTACTTCTTTCTTAAATATTGTTGTTTAGATGACAAGAAGGTTTTACTAAGTTCATATTTGTGTATGAGATAGAATTAATTATGTTGATTTAATTAGTTCTTACTTAAACATTTATTATTGTAGATCTATGGTATTTTTCTCTCCTTATTGGTTTGTTGTATTTTGGAAAGTCTTTCTGTTAATCTTAATTTGTGATATCAAAAGCTGTTCCATTAACAATAGGGTTCCTTTTATGAAACAATTGGATAAAAACACATTGTTTTAATGTTATAGCACTTATCATGCTCAATTCATATGAACTGACTCGTGCTAAAAATTTTGTAGATGGATTTCGTAAAAGATGAAAGGAGAAAGACATATAGAAAGTTACATCTATTTGACTAAAGAAATTATCTCTTTGTTATGATGGTTATGTAGTGAAATTACTTGAAATGTACTTTTGTCGGGAAAAGAAAATGTATTCAAACTAGTATTATATTGATGTAATGACATTTTGTAATCCTTGAAATATTTCTAAGTTCACTAAGTGGATCACTCCCTTTTGATAAATGAATGAATTAAATATTGTTTATTATTGCTTTACTTGTGATACTTTCATTGGCATAAATTGTGATATATTATTAAGTAATATCATTCATGAAGGGGGAAGTTTAGGTATTTATGTGATATGGGATTACAAAACTTATTAGATCTTATAATATATCAGCTTCTTGGTTTAAGGACCTACTCTAGTAGTTGATCTATTTTCAAGTAAAAGAGCAAAACTAAGTTGATACTCTTGAGTGGATCCTTAAATAGTAAAAAAGGGGAATATGATTGAATTATATAAATGAGTATGAATTCTTTGTTGTGTTTAAGCATATGTGATATGTTTTCATAATTAGGACATTAGTCCTTGTTAAAGGAAAAAGGATATTTTCCTTGTAATTAAACAATGAGATTTATTTGAGATCTTGTTAGGTGTTATGATTAAATTATGAGGATGGTGGGTTGTGTTTTCCTTAAGAAGATTTCTGCAATTGAAATATGAATTCTTAAAAAGGATAATAAAAGGATTTAGACTTCAACATTATGAAGTCTAAAGTAAAAGTTTCAATAAGCTTGTTATAAGCTAAAATTGAAGTAAAAGATCTAATGATCACACTTTCATAACATTAAGTTCAATCATGACAACATATGAAATAGATAGATAAGATTAAGATAAACATAAGCATGAATTCAGAATGGTTAGGAAAGCATATTTTATCTACATACCTACCTCTCTGTGTAATTTACACCTTATAACCTTTTTAGGTTAAATGATGCTTAGTTGACCTTAAAACATTGTTTTCATTAATCTATAAAATATTGATTAATTGGGTTAGTAAAATTTTAATCTTAAGTATGTTAGTCCAGTTGAGGAAACTCAGTTGGATGTTGGAACATAGAAACTGTGACATAGTACCTTCTTAATGATAGGGGTCATTACGAGGATACTATGATGCAACTTGTTATGCCTCAACACCCCACTTAGTTTGAATAACTCGATTCACATCGGTGAAAAGCTGGATCATGGTCCCACCCTAAACAAAGATAGAAACATGATCTATAGTTGAGGTCAACTCATGTTGACTTAGGGTAGCTACATACACAAAATCGACATAAGTTGGTGATTATGTCTATGTATCCTTAGTCACCATGAGTAGTCTTCACACTAGTGCCTATTTTTGACCTTGTCTAGTGTGAAACCTTGAATAAGATTGAGTTAACAGAAGTCAAGAAATTCCTTTCTAGATAATAGAACAAGTGTGGTTAAGGAAATATTCCTTTCATGAGTATGTCATCTTTGAATGTAAACATGGTAAACATGTTTAAAATTTTTGGCCAAAGTATCGCAAGCTACCTTTGGTTTCATTGTCCTATGTCACCTAGTCTAAAATGTAGGATTTCATATGAATATCTGTAACATGTAACATTCCCATTTATGACTCTAGAAAAAGGGAATTTTTATTTTTTTACATAATATTCCCTGCTCTAAATTATCATAATTTAGAACACACGTTCCAATTTTTAAATAATCTTCTCTATTTTAAATGATTATTATTTAAAACACACATTACTTTCATACCAATGTTCTCTATTCACATATTCATAATATGGAACACACATTCTATGCCATTCAATCTCATAACAGATAACCATATGCATCTATAATGACTCGATGAATTACCGATCTCCCATTTCATGGCTTAGAGTTTCATCGATCTCTCATTTCATGACTCAGCTTCTTACCGATCCTTCATATTAGTTCAATGTAATGTATACTACATATACCTCGTTCTCTTTACCCTTTCGGGTATTGAAGTGTTCTATTTAAGAGGCCTATCTGAATATCTGTTACTGATATTCATCTGAAATCTTGCTTCTTAAACTAGGTGATCCAGGACAATGCAACCAGTAGCTTACGATACTTTGGCCAAATATTTTCACATGCATAGTATGATTATATTCCTAGATGACATACTCTTCAATGGAATATGTCCTTCACCCCACTTCATCTGTTATGTAGAATGGTATTTTCTGACTCCTATCAATCCTCTTATCCAGAGTTGAACCTTAATCCAAGTCAGCAATATGAAAAGGTATAGGGAAGCATTCGTGATGAGTAAGGGTACACAAACATACCTCATCGACCCTAGTTGTTTGCGTGTGTCAAGTTACCTTTAGTCATCGCGAGTCACTCCATATATAAGGACATGTTCCTAACTTGGTCCAAAATAAAACTGAGGCCAAGTTCAAGCTTATGTAAACCTAGATGATCGATTCAGAAGGGTGTTGCAACATGTCAGCTGCAACATTGTGTCATCATGAAGACCCGTACTTCATGATGATACCTTATTGCAATTTTGATTGTACCAACATCTTGCGGAATCCTCCCATCTAGGGATACATATCTAGCTAAGAGGTTGATCACTTTCTTATCATTATGATTTAAGAATAAGTTTCAGTAACCTTGTTGATCCTCTAACCTCTTCATTCATTATAGTTGCTAGCTATGAATGACTTAAATTGTCATGAAGCTTAATATATAATCACTCCTCCCTTCTGAAGGATTATATATCATTTCTTGGTTTGTTATTTAAAGTCTCATACGTACAGTCCAAATCAACTTAACATAGTAAGATTAACTTACTAAGCTTAATCAAGTTCATTTGCAACTGAATCTAGATTCAAGTTTCCTTTATATTAGACCTCATTTGAATGAGGTCTATTTTTGATACACAGGAATCCATTTCTTTTCAATTATCTTACCTTAATTTAAGGTTTATTAAGAGGAGATATGATTTCCTCTTTTCAAGTATCCTTTGGATACGACACCCCAAAGGGTATGAATGGATTCTTATTCCATAACTAATTGTTCTTTCCTCATCATCCATTAGTTAAGATCCATTTTTGATGATTAATTACACATGAGTTCATATGTATGTTACTCTTTTATCAAGTTAATTGATAATCTATATTGACCTACGTATTAACCATTTGTACATTCCAACTTATAGGTTGTATTTAAGAGAAGAAAGAGTGTCAATTCCATCCTTTTTTATATCCTTTTTATATCTAACAGCCATCATTTATATAGGTACAATTTCAAGGAATAAGAATAAGTTCACAAATTTCATTTAACAATTCAATAATGATACAATAATTAAAATAACACACCATTCCTTTTCTCATTCCTCAAAGTAATATATGTATGTATGTATGTATGTATATATATATATATATATATATATATATATATATATATATATATTGTACAAGTCCAGTATTTGAACTTCACTTATTCAAACAACAATGATAACTCAACAGAATACAACTTTTCTTTTTCAATTACATCCGAAAGGAATAAAAATGTCTCATATAAGGTCCAACCTCTAATTAAATGAGAGAAGCATCATAAAAGAGCACGTCTTCTTTAACACTTATGAAGTCCATCTGCAAAAATTACTAGCACGGGTTAGTTCACCGAACTGAGCATGTTAAGCACTTAACATTAAAATGATGTGCTCTTGACTAACTGTCTCAATAAAAGAACCCTGATTTTATGAAACATTCAAGCAATTTAGATAGATAACTCATAAGAATAAAACACCACTAAAAGAAGAATGGATTAAATGACCTCATCATAATAAATAAACATCATGATCAAACAACATTCCTAATTAGAAATCTCTTCAGTGAATTTACAATAGACAAGCAACATCACATCCCTGAATTCTTAGTTGTTCCATACTATAATGTGTAGAGTTCATTCCAGATTTAATCGAATGTTAAAAAAGGAAATAAGTATATATGTTAACTTTAAAAATTCCCAAAAGAGAGGTAATTGAGAGAAGTAATGATTTACCAATCATACAAAACAAGATCAATTTCATTTAATCTTAGTAAATGGAAGCTTTATGATGGAATAACTTCTACTCAAACAAAAATTATTTCCCATCTAATAAGCACTCAGCTTTGACCAAGTTCAATGAAAGAGAAAGACAAGATCGAGACACCAAGAAGGTGACTTTTGTCACCTTTCAGAATTCAACAACATAGTATAGTATTTTACCCCGCTCGGAGTGAACATAAAATGCAAATCACATTTACATACACCGAAGGCAATCACACATCGATTCAATATCTCCTTAATAGAAATTTAAAAGAGGAGAAGGAAGAATTATTTCTTCCTATTATCTATTTTACAATCTTCTATGGTTAGCACGACTGAACTGGTCGATTTCATGCAAGGAGGGATAATAACGTAAGTAACAGTCAAAGAGAGGTAACAACCAACTTTTCCTTTCTTTTTTTTTAAAAATACTTGATAATGAAACCCACAACTTGGAAGGGTTGATAGTCAAAATGAGAAAAGATTCTCAATACTTCATACCAATATTTTACCAAAATATAAAAACTGTAACATATAAATCGGTTAAAAATAGTATACTTCCCTCAACCCAAAACAGGGACAGCCTCAGTAGCTTCTAGCTACCTTGGTAGAAGTTTTCAATGAATTTAATTACAGCTAACCCAATTTATCAAGCAACTACTAACCTTCTAGTTCCATCCTTACATTAATGGCCATTTACGCTATAACAAGCAAGTTCATCCTAAAGATTAAAATGATTAAAATATTACAACCAGGTAAAACTTGATCCCAATTCCACAGGAATAAAAGAAATTATTTAATCACAAAGGGAAAGAATTCATCCTGGTTCAAATATAATAAAAATTACAAAGGAGTTGTCATTCACAATACCTATACTCATCATCGAGTTCAAAAGGGAGAAGAAACTGTATATTCTGACACAATCCTTCAAACAAGCAAACCGAGTTAATCTCAGGTTCAAATAAGAAAATAATATTTTTTTTTAAACAATCATTATGGGTACCCAGAAGTAAAAGAAGTAACATATCTCTTCCAAACCATGAAATACGAATGAAAACATGGTAGTCGCAAGGCTTCAAGTAACCAAGTCGTATTTAAACCACATTTCCAGCAAGGAAGACAATTTCAAACAAATTCCGCTTTATCATTCCATGAAATCCATAGCTTTTGAGCATATACAACTCAGGAAAAAGAGTAAATATATCACTGTTACTTTCAACAATTTCAAACCCACAAGGAGACAACAATCCAAGCACCCATTTCATTAAAATCATAACAACAGTGATGAATTCACATACATTTACAGTTCCTACTAAGAACATCGATTTTACATGCAGGCATCCAGAAATTACCCATATTGCAACTTTTCCAAACAACAAATTCAAACAGAAGATCATAACCAGAAACACACTAGAACATTTCCACAAAACCACTCAATTCTAAGAGTAGAGTTCTTTTAATGAAGATGTTTAATAAAGAGCATAATTGTTTAATAGGAAGAGCCTAACATGCCTGGTAAGATTTCTTGTTAACTTGCAGAAGATAACAACCGAATATTTTCAAGGATTTCTTCTCTACAACAACTTCAACAGCCAAATTTCCCAACTACCTTTTTGTTTCCACAAGCTCAGAGAATGCTCGAAGGTGCTCAAGATTACAATGGGTCAAAAATAAATTTTCAGGCTCAAAAGGGAAACCAAACACAGAGAAAAAACCATAAAACCAAATGAATAATAATTCCCACAAAACCCACTTCTCCTCTTTCCTAGGTGGGTTTCTTCACTGAAACCAATGCCATTAATTACATTGAATGCAATTTCCCCCTCTTTCCTCATGCCACCGCCAATTCAAACTTGGTGAATTTCCATTTTAGATTTTTGCATGTATTTTAAATTTAGCAACAATGTTAGTTAAACATCCACTAACTTCCCATGCTTCCGCCAACTTGGAAATTTAAAAGAATGCAAGGACTGTAATTTATTCCACATTAATAGTCTAGAAACCATCACCACTATCCTCCCACTTTCCACATAATCCATAGGTCCCCCTTAGGATTAGTAATAGTTTAGGTCCCCTTATTAATAGTTAGGTTTCCACCTTAGCCCTTAGGTCTTAGAATTTATCCTAGGTTAAGTTACAACCTTTTAGATTAAAGTCCAAGTAGGTTAGGTCATTACAACATAAGTTAGAGAACAAACCATAATAATTCAATAATAGGTCCAAGTGGGTCTTACCACCTTAGGTTAAAGCCAATGTAGCACAGGACATTCCATCCAAGGCTAAAATATTCACCTCAATATCCTTATAACAAATATTTTACCTTCTCATGATATCCCGCGTTATAGTTTATGTATTCAGGAGATCAAATCTTACCGTTGGCAGCATGATGCTGAGCAAGAATACCTAAAACTAGGTTCTTTACAATTTACAACAAAACCCAACTTGGTTCTGAAATACATTTCTTTTAGAAAGTCAATCAACAAGATGGAAATAAAGAAAAACTAAAGTATACCTTGGATCAATGGAATTGATTCAAGGTGTTTTGTTGTGTGTGTGTGTGTGTGTGTGTGTGTGTGTGTGTATATATATATATATATATATCAAGTATGAAAACAATTCTGCTGGTTCACAACTTGTGAATTGCAAAGTAAAATGATATCATTTCCCATTAAACAGAACCACAATAAGCATGAATTTAGAACAACAATACTTACTCATTGCAAACATGATTTTCAATGTCGAAGGAATACGCCTTCCTAAGACAAATCACATGTTGACATTTACAATATCAAAAGGGAAAGTCATCGTAGTAACTGTCATGATCAAGATGTTACATAACATATATTCAGATAGGATTCTTATATAAACACTTGGGTACCCCTAATAGGGTAAAGGAAACAAGTATACATAGTATACACATTATTAAGTTAACATGAGAGATCAATTTAATACCGAGTCATGGAATGAGAGATCATGTTTCGAGTCATTTACAACTACATATGGTTTTCTATTATGAGATGGATTGGAAATGGAATGTGTGTTCTAAATTATATTAATTTAGAATAGAGAACATTATGTAAAAAAATTCCTTGTGTCTAATGTCTTAAAATGAGGATGTTACACTTTGTGCCACCCAAATTTCTACAATATACTAGGAATAGCCCATTTTTTTAACTTTCTCCAAATTTTCTAAGTGTTCTATATTTTTGAGCCTAGAGAGAAGAAGGAAATGCATAAAATTATTTCTAAGTCCCTCAAAGTAACTATAAGTTCCCAAAACATGAAAAATACCTAGTTTTCACCATTTTCATCTCCATAACTCCATGAAACTACTAAAGTTTGTATTTACGAAGTTAGCCAATTTTCAAGGGTGAAAAATTAGATAAGAGTTTGGTGACTTATAGGGTAATCATCCTTCTAGATTGAAAAGATCAGTGGCCATGAAGTATCCAATAGGTATGGAGTCAACCTGCTAATTATGGAACCGATCTGAAACTTTGAAACTCTACCCAAAAATCCACACGAAGCACTCGCCTGGACTTCAAACTGATCCAAAAGTTGAACTGATCACTCTCATTATAAAAATATTTTGAATTGGTTTTATTAAATTTACAAATTGTTTAAAGTTGATCTTTTTATCTTATTTCCTAAATCTATGATGAAACTGAGCAAAGTAAAAATCCTAATCTCAAATGCATACCACTTTGACCCTATAAGTGATATGTTGGGGTTGAATGAATACACCTTGAAAACTACCCCAAAGTCTAAATTTAGTTTCTCTACATTTGTCCCTATGAAGTATTGCAGCTTATCCTTGTCACCTTGAAACTCTTATTCTCTCCACTTTCAAGAAACCATCATGAACACTACATAATGAAACCATCCAAAAGAAAAATTTTTTGTAAAGAACTTAGGAAAACTAAAAATTATACTACCAAAAAAATAATGTGCTGAAAGCACTTGGAGGAATTGAAAGATAAACTACTATGTACAAGATGCAACATGATAGATTAATGAGAATGTTTGAGATAAATCCCATTGACTAGGATTTATAATGCATTTTCATCAAGATTAAATAAATACATAAGAGTTAGCTTCTTTGCAAGTACTAATGACATAAGGCCCACTCCAAACTACATCAAACTTGGAGTGTTATCCCCGGTTTAGCATTTTCAAAGTATCCCATTTCAAGACTAGGTCACCAAACTTGAATGTATGATTTCTAGCCCTTCTATCAAATCATTGTTTGGTTGATTTTTATGCTTTTCCAATCCGATCATGGAATAATTTATCAACTCTTCAAGATCAACTAGCTATTCCATTATGATTTTTCTTTGATCTGCACCTTCAAATTCCAATTGTTGAGCTAATTCAAGTGAATTCAACTCAAGTGGCAAAGGGATCCTAGTTTATTTTCCATATACAAGTTTGTAAAGGAAGTACCAATTTCCTTTTTCATTATGATCCTTGGTGGTGAAAATTAATTAGCAACAATTAGTATGTTTTCACTTAATCCATAGTCATTTATTCATCATACCTAGGGATGTAAAATTTCAGCTCTGACAGTGCTTTATACATAGTTACAGGTGCTTACGAGGTATAAAATAAAATATTGTTGTCACAACAATTAGAAATACAATAATGGAAGTAAAATACGTTGTAGATGAAAGTAAATTCTACAACTAAGTAATAAAATAGATAAAAGCATAACACAAGTAAAGGAATGAACTACTGAAATTCAAATGTATGCCTACAAGGAACTAAAAAAACAAACAAAAAGGAAGGGGGGTTTAACAAACCAAAAGTGGGCCTTGCCTTGTGTGATAACCCTTCCTAAGGCTTGTGTCTACAACAAAATGATACAACTTTGATTTTATTTATCAGCATGAAGATTCAGAATGAAACTTATAGTAATTCCTTAACTATGGATTGATATCTACTACAGTCTCGCCACTCTCTTTATAATCAGTAGAGACATGAAGAGAATCCTTCAAACTAATAATTGCATTTTGATTTAGTAAAATATCACTACCAAGAAATATGTAGATTCTTATGCATGAAAAAAACTTAGAAGAGGTGTTCTACTACAATAATATAACTAATTGTTCAATCTAATAATCAAGTTAAAACAACTAGTTCCATAGTAATTGTAGAGCATAATCAGTATTAGTGTGAGATCTACTTCATGTTATTGTAATTGATTCTTTATTGGCATGCATGAACTCATGTGAAGTATCCACATTGATTAAGCTTCGCGCAATCAAGGTCTTGTATATGTGTGTGTTCTCCTTTGGTTGAAGGTGATTTACTATAGAAAATTCATAGTTGTTGCATGTCAGTTGCTGCTATAGATGAGTCCCTTTCATTGTGATAGAGTTCCTTCGGCTGCATGTTAGTGATAACATATAAAAAATATTCAAACAATTATGGCATTCAGAAAAAGTGTTATTTAATCATTTCATTACATTCAAGAGATTAACATGTACATTCAAAATCCATAAAATAGAGTAACTTAGTAATAGATATATTAATTAATATAAGTTCCATAAGTTTAAGTTCAAGTGGAGATGTCTAATAGGATAATAGGGATAACAATACAAGGGTATATAAAATACAACACCTTATAACATATGATATAATTAAAATAGTAATTAAAAGGTCTCATCAATCCCATTAGCCCAAAGAGAATTTTTCACCTTCGTATGTCACTATCTTTGATTGATATCCATTATTGTCTTCACAATTATAATCAAGTTCTTGTTAGTACACTCTGCCAAACCATTTCCTTAAGGGTAGTTTAGAAGAAGTCTTCAAATAAATTCCAAGTACAAGAGCCTTGTTGGTGCCATTTTTGAGCTTGCATAGTGTGCCCTAATTTTTCATGTCCAATTTCACTCAAAAATGTTTTATTTCTCAAATGGGTGACCTGTAATTTCTCCCCTAGTTGAAATGCTTCAAAAATGCCCATAAACTTGTTGTTTTTCCCTAGTTTAAAAGAAAAATTCATGTGTGCTCTTATTTGTGCCCTAGGTGTTCCCAATTTTAGGTTGTGTCATTTTCCCTTTGCAGATCGTGTAAAAATTGAATTTGACCAATTCATACTTGTTTGTATTTGAAAATCCAATCCCAAGGTTGAAAATAATGTCAAAACATGATTCAATTGTTTTAAAATCATGAAATTTGCAATCCTTGTTGAAAAATTTGATTTCTAGGGCATCCTTTAAATTTTCCACATTTTGATGGTCATATGGGTGTCATTTACCCATGTCAAATTCATCATCGCAAGGTAATGCTAATGTGGCGGGTTCCTATTTGGCCGGGGGTGTCGGGAAATATTTTTAACTTATCATTTTTGAGATTTTGGAAAAAGGAAAATTTTGATCCGCGGCTCTGCCTTTTGCAATGAAGTGCCTACGTGGCACATTTTGATTGGCTAGGGGATTGGTGGTGGGTGAGCTTTCCTTAGGAAATTTTTCTTTCATTATGCAAAATTTTCAAAATCAAATTTTGGCCCGAAGGCCCATAGTGAATAGGGAGAGGACACGTGGCAACAGAGGGCATGTGGATGGCGGAGAAAAACTGTGTGAAATTTTGTGTTTCTTGGCTCAAAAGTTTAAGGAAAATTTTCACCCGAAAACTCGTGGCCAACAACAAGAGGACACATGTCCACAATTTGCAGGAGGTGGGTTAACAGGCTGGCAGAGGCAGAAAGGAAATTTTTCCATTTTTTCCAAAGGGGTTCAAAACAAAAAATTTGAAGCGCTAGCCCACTAGTAAGTGAGAGATGGACACGTGGCAGACGACAAGGTGGGTCGGTGTGCCGGTGGAGGCAAGAAGAAATTTTTCCCTTTTTACCAAAGGGGTTCAAAACCAAAATTTGAAGCGCTATCCCGCTAGAAAATGAGAGATGGACACGTGGCAGAGGACAAGGTGGGTCGCCGGGCCAATGGAGGTAGGAAGGAATTTTTTCCCTTTTTCTAAAAATAGCTCAAAATCAAAATTCAAAATGCTAGCCCGCTAGTGAATCACAAGGAGACACGTGGCAAGGGAAAAATCGGAGGTGTAGGCTATGGGGAAAAAGGTGAAATTTTTCCCAAATTCCAAAAAAGGTCAAAATGTCACAAAATTCAAGCACGATTTCAAAGGGACCCACCATATGCCACGTGTTAGCTCCAAAATTCGAAGGCGGAGGGGTGGAGGAAAAGGTCAAATTTTTCCATTTTTTCAAAAAAGTCAAAAAGTCAAAAATGAGCCCGAATTGATTTCAATCATTTTTGACACGTGTCTCGCCTTATCCAAAGGTTAAAAAGGTAATTTTGAGCTTACTTTTGGATCTCATCTTCCACGTGGAGGCTGATATTAAATGTTGACACAAGATCGACGATTACTGTGCATCCATCTATTTTGGCCGCCATGGGAGCTCCAGGAAGCTTGGAATCACGATTTCTCCATCAAATTTCATCAAATTTTATATGATTTTGGGTCATCTTGGCTTCCTGAGAGCATTGGCATCATTTTCATGACTTAATTCTTCGATCTATGGTGTTTTTGAAGTAAATTTTTTCCCCAACACAAGAAAGCACGTGAAATGAAAAAATCAAAAGTTGCAGAGGTAGTTTAAAAGGGTAAAAAGGTAAAAATGATGAATGAAAGATGCTTGCATGCCGAATGGTAAAAAATGTGACCCTAGGTGGAGAATGATCTTAATTTGTGTAATGATTTAACTTTTGTGCATACCTAGTAACCTATGAGTTGTTTTTCTATTTGGTGTCACTGTCATTAAATCATGAGGGTTTTTGTAACAAATTTGATCCCATAGCATATTATTTTCTTGGGAAGGAAGACTCCAAGGTGGCATGAGGTATATAATGCATTTTGGAGAAATTGTAAAGGGTTGGGAGTTGAAAATCACGAGAAAATTCTGAGAGAAAGCTCATTTTCTGAGAAATCCATCAAAGAACCAGGTTAATGTCTCATGTGTTGGAAATTCATGTATGTGAGTTGGTTACAAGTGTATAGCCATCACACAACTCTAATATTGTTCATGTAACTCTCCCCTACTATTGAATCCAACAAGTTTTGAATTAAATTTGTGTTTTCTTTGGGCAATATGGTGTTTGTTATCATTTTTAAATGCATGTGGATAGTTTTCATTATTCTTTTTACAATCTTACATTGAAAGTATTTAGAAATCACACAAAATCTCCATTTCTTGTTGATAGTTTAGTGGAATTTGCAATCTCATGTTCAGAAGAGCCTTCATCTGATAAGGAGATAAACAAATTTAAAATCAACTTACCTTCCTTGATTGCAGAGATTTCCTGTAAGCCTATTGGGGTACCTTAGGTGTGGTTTGTTCATGGATTTTTGTGTTTAATTGAGTTCTTTACTTCAAGCCTTTGTGGTGAGTTCTCAAAGATTGTGTGAAGAGTATAACCTGGGCTTCCATTTATGCCTCTTCTGGTTAAAAGAACATCCTGATTATTTGAGGCATTTAATCTGATAGTTGTTCAAATATTGTAGAGATTGTCAAAGATTTGATCTATCCTAGTTTGTCTTGTCAATCCCCACAAAAATCATCTAAACAATAAAGATCCTATCATGTACTACCCTTGATTTGCATTTGTATACCCAAAAGATCAAAATCCATTTGCAAAAGTATGCATAACAGATCAGGATTTCCAATGTCTCTAGTAACCTTTGCCTTGTTTTGAGAACATACCCATGTTTTGAGAAGTGACAACTTGTGAGAGTTTAGATATGGGGTGTTGATCATGTTTTCATCAAGGTCTCCATCATAGAATTTCAAGCAAAGAGAAGGACATATTCATCTCCTTCACCATTACAAGGTTACAAAATAGGTCCTCTTACCTTGGTTGCAAGGCACAACCTAAAACAACTAGGACAAGATCAAGTCCTATTGGAGTGCTATCCATTTCTTCACAAACCTGAGTGCCAGCTAGACCATATCCTCCCTAGCTACCAATGACATACAACATGGTCTAATATGTCTCTAGGCTCCATGACATATCTATGGTGTTGCTCAGACTGAAAAGGAGAAAAATTTGGATACCAACACGAGTGGCGCCATTTCCAGGACTTCTTAGAATTTCTTTGTGTTTTTCAAGTGTTTGAAGAGTTTGACCATTTGTGTATTCAAGTATTTGAGCTGCTACATTGTTAAAATATCATTCTATGCTTCAGATCTACAAGTTTTAAACAAGGGTTTCAAGTTTTGTCTACCCTTTTTCCATTTCCTAGCAGTTCATACACTTTGGTTGCATTATGATTAATTGATCTAAGAAGAAGAAGGTCTGATCTATAAGGCTTTGTAAGTTTTTCAGTACTAGAAAGCATTTGACAAATTATTTTAGTGCATTCTTGCACAACTAAGGTGAAATTCCTTAGTGGTGACTCCATGCTAATTTGATCTTGAAAATACCAGTGTCTTAAGCTTTCTGTCATTTATTTTTGTGTTGCTAACCTCTGCAAAACTGGAGGGAAGAAGATCTCTCTTCCTTAGAGACTCTACTAAGAAATTTTTCTCAGAGTCAAGAAATTTAGAGTTGGAAGGGAGAAGAGTTTGGAAAGTGGTTAAAGGTCAGACATCAGGAAAAGATATAGCCATTGGTGAGAGAGATCAGCCTTTGGTAGAGGACTATCACTCTTCTTCAAGTGATTCTAATTCAAGCAATCCTCTCATAAATTTTTTTACCTCAGCTAGTGAAGGTCCTTTTGTTATACCTGGTAAGTTCCTTCTCCAATCTTTATACCTCTATGTTTTAATTTGAGTAAAACTTTCAAGAAAATCAGCACTTAGAGAATACCAGTCTTGTGAATCACATTCTTGAGCCCCAAAGATATAACACTCCTCATCAACTTGTCTCACCTCCAAGATCACCTCCACCAAACAATATGGCTCAGCCTAGACCTCCATTTTTTTTAACACCTTTGGTCCTATAGATTTTAGAGGAATGGATGGTTACCCAAATGTTGTCCCACAAGATGTGAGAAACAAGTTACCAAAGTTTCAAGGCAACAATGCAATAATAGGTGATCAGCATCTCAAAATCTTTGTTAATATGATGGAAGATTTTGAGATAGAGTTTGAAGATGTGTATATTAAGTTGTTCATTCATACACTAGAAGAAGATGCTAGGGATTGGTACAAGGCTCTACCTGATAATTCTGTTGATTCATGGATTGAAATGAAAAATGCATTTAGGTTGCAATATGGTGACAAGACTGATCCTAGATTTCTTTTGTCTGAGTTTGAGAATATCAAGAAGAACCCTAATGAATCAGTCCATGACTTCAACACAAGGTTTAACAAAACTCTGAGAAGGCTGCCTGTTGGTTTGAGGCCTTGTGATGAATCTTGTCTAATCAAATATGTAGATGCATTTGATAAAAAGGAATCCTATTACCTAAGAGACAAGAACCCAACCAATCTAAGACAAGATTTCTCCATGGCACTTCAAATTGAGAACAATATTAAGGCTATTGGGAAACCTCTCAAGAGAGATGGTGTAAAATTGATAAACCTTGAAAAACCTCAAGCTAGCAAAGTTGTTGATTTAGAAGAAGTTGTGAAAACTTTGGCAGGGGCTATCAAAGAAATCTCATACAAGTTGGCAAGAGATGAGAAAGGAATTGGGCAAACTTCACAAGGTCAACCTAGGTAGCAAGCACAAGATAGATTTGGCAATCATCCTAGGGGTGATCAAAGACAAGATGATAGAGGTAAAGGACCTATGGGAGGGGGAAATAGACAACCCCAAGCACGTGAAAGTAGCTTGGTTCCTGACCCTCTAACTATCAGAGTTGTTGTTGTTGATGAAATTGCTGATATGGATTAGTGTGATAGATGTTTTATTCCTCATCCTCCATGTGAAGTGGACCAACAAGTTGATGAAGAAGATAATGAGGATGGAATTTATGATGAATTTTCATGGTGGGAAGCTCTTCAAGCTCACAATGAGAAACAACATCAAGAGAGGTTATAAGTGCTAGGACTATTGCTACCTTTTGGGATTGCATCAAATGGGTACAAGTTTTTCTCCCCCCTCATGCTCTTGAAGTTGATGTAGTGTAAGATTTTGAAATTCCTAACAATGACTTTGAATACTTAAGAGCTTTGATGATTAAGAAGTATGATGGTGGTATCCCTTCGGAGGAAGATAGACAATTATTGATGAATGTTGTTGTAGCTCAAGAGAAATATTATAACACTAGAAGAAAAGGTTGTTAAAGGAGTTGGGCCTCAAGCCAAACCTAAAACACCCTTGCTCACAAGCATTCCAAAAGAAGCTCCTAGGAAAGAAACACTTGCTAAAAGATTTGTTGTCCCAAGCAAAAATTACAGTCCTCATCATGCCCAAGCTGCCAAGAATCCATTGCCATTTAGTGAATCTGTTTGTAACCCTTCTAATGTTGTCCTACCAAAGAGTGTCCCCTATGACATAGCCCAAGTATTGAGCCAAATTAAAGTGAGTGTTCCAATCATTGAGTTGCTTAGAATTCTTGAGCATAAGAAGAGAGCATTTGAGTACTTGGGATTGAAAGAAGAGAAGGTTACTCCAAGAAGAAATGTAAATGTTGTTGAAACTCCACCTCAGATCATTATTGACTTTGAAACACCACCAGCAGTAGAAGATCTTGGAGAGACACTTGAGGTATATTTGGGGACATCTTTGGTTGATTCCCAACTGAATGTTGATCCATTCTTCACAACTTTGCTCATAAAAGATAGGCTACTTCACAATTGTATGTTTGATTCCAAGTGCATCATGTAATGTCATGCCTCTAGAAGTCATGAATGAGTTGGATATCAAAGTGACAACTTCCTATGGGAAGTGTACTGCCATGGATTCAAGGGAAGTTCCGGTGGTTGGTTGTGTGAAGGGTTTGGTAGTGCAACTTGCACCCTATCCGAGTAAGAGTTTGAAACTAGATGTTGTAATTATGGACTGCCCTACCAAATGGGGTATGCTTTTGTCAAGAAAATGGGCTGCAAGTGTTGGTGGTAGTGTTCAGATGGATATGTCTTTTGCCACCATTCCCATTGAGGGCATCCTTGTCAAACTTTATGGTGAAAAGAAGATGTTGCACCTAATTAAAGATCCCAACAATGCTTCCTATGAGGTGTTGTTTGCTGATGTAGATGCTGAGAATTTTATTGGTTTTGCTGATGGAAAAGAACACAAAATGGATAGATCAAAGTGCCTTGATATGGTAGGTTCTCCTTAGACCTTGTTATTTGATGGAGCTTGCTCCAAATTTGGAAATGGTGCTGGTATAGTTCTGCTTTCTCCTTGTTTGGAAGAGTTTGATTTTTCCTTCAAACTTAATTTTGAATGCACTAAAAACATTGTTGAGTATGAGGCATTGTTGTTGGGGTTAAGAATTGCATGGAAGTATGGAGTGAAAGATATTTTTGCAAAAGGAGACTCAGAGTTGGTTGTCAAACAAATAAGAAAATTGTATGCTACAAAAAATCAGTGTATGAAATAGTATAAGCATGCAGTTTGGGATCTAATTGAAATGTTTGATTCCTTTAACATTGTGTATCATGACAGAGGTCTTAATGTTGTTGTTGATAAGTTAGTAAGTGTTGGGTTCTAGGTTTGGAGATTGCACCATTTCACCTTATTGTGAATACAATATTGAAGTACTAACTAGGCCAGCTGTCCCTGATAATGTGAAGCATTGACAAGTGTTTGATGATGATTCTCAAGTGCTAAGGTTCTTGCAAAATCAAGGTGAGTTTGTAGATCAGCATATTGATTGGGAACCAATGGTGTGTATGACTGAAGGAAGAGAAACTTTGTTTTGAAAAGATATCATCCAATTGAAAACAAACACCATTCCTAGATGTCTTGTTGCACTTGAGTCAAATTTTAACAATGCTGATTGCATCATAAATAGAAACATGTCTACCTCAAGGGACATGGAAGAGCATGACTTGGGAACAAAGGACAAACCAAGGAAGGTTTGGTTGGGCAGCAATTTAAGTAAAGAAGAAAAATAGTCCCATGTCAAACTCTTGAAAAACTATCAAGACTACCTTGTTTGGTCCTATTCAGAGATGAAAGCATTTAGAGAAGACTTGTTTCAACATGAGATCCCTCTTGAAACAAGTGCCAAACCATTCAAACAAAGGAAAAGGCCAATTAATCCACTTCTCTCCATGAAAATGTAAGAGGAATTAAATAAGTTGAGAAATGGAGGTATTATTTGGCCTACTAGATATTCATCTTGGGTGCAAACCTTGTGCCAGTCAGAAAGAAGAATAGAGACATTAGACTTTGTGTGGATTTTAGAAATCTAAATAAAGCATCCATGAAGGACAACTATCCCTTGCCAAATATGGAAAATATGTTGCAGCTTGTGACAGGGTCTAAATTACTTTCTACATTAGATAGTTTCTCCGGGTATAATCAAGTGGTTATCAAATAATCAGAAAGACTTAAGACAACATTCACTACTCCTTGGGGAACATATGTTTTTGTTAGGATGCCCTTTTGTTTGATGAATGTTGGTGCCACTTTTCAAAGACCAATGGATGTTGATTTTTTTGGTTACATCAATGAGTTCATTTGTTTACCAAGATGATGTGATTGTATTTTCAAGGCAAAGAGGTGATCATTTGCAGCACTTGGAGAAGATTCTGATAAGATGTAGGAGTATGGCATTTCTATTAATCCAAAGAAGTGTCATTTTGGCATGCAAAAGGCCAAGATGCTTGGTCATATTGTGTCAAAATATGGTGTTATGATAGACCCTGAGAGAGTGGAAGTAATCAGCAAGGTACCTATCCCAAGAACCAAGAAAGCCATCCAATCTTTCTTTGGCCAAATCAATTTTATTAGAAGGTTTGTTTCCAAATTTTTTGAGTTGACTCTTCCTATCACAAGAATGCTAAAGAAGGACCAAGTTATCAGGTGGGAGGAGGAATTTTGTCATTCAATATTTTGAAGGAATTAAGGATGCACTAAGCATGCACCTATTTTAGCAACTCCAAACTATAAGAGGCCTTTCCAAATCTTCTCTTTTTCCTTCTGAATATACCATTGCTTTCTGTTTTTCTACAAAAGGATGAGAATGAGGATGAGAGACCTATTCCTTATTTATTAAGGCTTTACAAGCTGTTGAGTTAAAGTATACAATCATGGAGAAACAAGCATTTGCCTTGGTGAAAGCAACAAAGGTTTTAGGCCTTATATATTAAGTTCAAAAGTTTTTTCTTATGTTCCCCACACCATGGTGAAAGACATCTTATCAGAGATGGAGATCTCAAGTAAAATATGTAGATGGGTGAAAAAACTATAGGAGTATGATATGGACATCCAAACCACAAAGTTGGTAAGAGGTTTGGGTCTTGCTAAGCTCATGGTTGAGAGCAACTTGTAGAATGTGGAAGTGAATCAGCTAGAGGAAGAAAGGGTAGATGTGCTTGCAAAGTTGGTAAATTCTGAGTGGTACAAGGATGTAATCTTTTACCTTAGACACCTTTGTTGTCCTGATCATTTAAATAAAAATTAGAAAAGAGCCTCAAGTTGGATTCTCAAAAATATATCATCACAGACCTTGGGCTAGCTTGGAAGAACCCTAAAGGTGTCCTCTTGAAATGCATAACTAAAGATGAAGCTCCCAAAATAGTTGTTGATTTCCATGGGGGAGTTTGTGGAGGACACTTTGCTAGAAGAGTAACAACACATAAGATTTTGAGAGCTGGTTATTGGTGGCCTTCTCTCTTCAAAGATGCAACCCAACTAGTTAGAAAATGTGATAGTTGCCAATGCTTCTCTGGAAGGCTGAAAGCTTCAGGCTCCCTTCTTTGGCAGCCTGTATCAATTGAAGCTCCTTTCAAAAAAGGGGGATGGACTTCATTGCTGAGATTTCAGATCCTTCTAATGCTGGCCATAAGTGGATTCTTTTAGCCACTGGTTATTTTACAAAATGGGTTGAAGTAATCCCATCTAAAAAGGAAACACACCAAATAGTTATGGAATTCTTGTTGAATCAAATCATATGCAAATTTTGAGTCCTAGTCAAGATTATAGCTGATAATGCCATGTGCTTTAGAGCTAAACCATTAATGGAAATGTGTAATGAATATGGAATCAATCTAACTTATTATTCAAACTATAACCCCCAAGGGAATGGACAAGCCGAGTCCAGTAATAAGAACTTGTTGAAGATCATTAGAAGAACCTTGGAACAAAACAAGAAGAAATGGGGTAAAAATTGAAGTTTGTAGTTTGGACTGATAGAATAATTCCTAAAAGAAAAACTAGTAAAAGCCTATTTGAATTGGTGTATGGAACTCAAGCTTTTTGCCCTTACACCTGTAATTATCTTCATTTCAGTTTTCCCAACAGTTGGAAGATCAAGAGCTTGGCCCATATGAATCAAGGATCAATCAGATTATTGAGCTTGATGAGGAGAGAAGAGCATCCCATCAAAGGCATGTCAGATTTAGGGAAAAATTGAAGATATTGTTTGACAAGAAGGTCACTCCTAGAGCCTTCAATGTTAGAGATCTGGTCTTGTTATGGGATAGTAGGCATGAAGACAAGGGAAAACATGGAAAATTTGATGCATTATGGATGGGCCCTTATGCCATTGATATCAAGATTGGTGAACATACCTTTTTTCTCAAAGATCTAGATGGGGAATTGCTGGAGTTGCCTGTTAATGGTAGACATTTAAAACATTTCTTGGATTAATCCCCAAAGTGAGGTATACACAAATTGTACAATTTTATATTCTTTGTTTTTTCTCTATTTTCTATTGTTTGGTGGTTTGTGGTTTTCCTTTGTTCTTGGCAGCCATTTTGGTTAGGTTCTCGGTTGGTTTTGGTGATTTTGGCTCTTGACTCCTCTGCCCAATGGAGTTTTTGGCACTTGGTCTACGTTTTTTCCTTGTGGACACTCACTTGGAGTGCCCATCCCCAAGAAAGAGCCAATGTTGGTGCCATTTTTGAGCTTGTATAGTGTGCCCTAATTTTTCATGTCCAATTTCGCTTGGAAACTTTTTATTTCTCAAATTGGTGACCTGTAATTTCTCCCCCTAGTTGAAATGCTTCAAAAAAGCCCATAAACTTGTTGTTTTTCCTTGGTTTAAAAGAAAAATTTATGTGTGCTCTTATTTGTGCCCTAGGTGTTTCCAATTTTTAGGTTGTGTCATTTTCCCTTTGCCAAATTGTTTAAAAATCAAATTTGACCAATTCATACTTGTTTGTATTTGAAAATATGGTCCCAAGGTCAAAAATAATGTCAAAACATGATTTAGTTGTTTTAAAATCAAGAAATTTGCAATCCTTGTTGAAAAATTTGATTTCTAGGGCATCCTTTAAATTTTTCACATTTTGACGGTCATACGGGTGTCATTTGCCCATCAAATTCATCATCGCAGAAGGTAATGGCAACATGGTGGGTTCCTATTGGCTAGGGGGTGTCGGGAAATATTTCTAACTTATCATTTTTGAAATTTTGGCAAAAGAAAATTTTGATCCATGGCTCCACCTTTTGCAATGAAATGCCTACGTGGCACATTTTGATTGGCTAGGGATTGGTGGGTGGCGGGGTTTCCTTAGGAAATTTTGCTTTCATTATGCAAAATTTTCAAAATCAAATTTTGGCCCTGAAGGTGCATAGCGAATAGGGAGAGGACACGTGGCACAGAGGGCATGTGGATGGTGGAGAAAAACTTGTGAAATTTTGTGTTTCTTAGCTCAAAAGCTTAAGGGAAAATTTTGGCTTAAAAGCCCGTGGCCAATAACAAGAGGACACGTGTCCACAATTTGCAAGAGGTGGGTCGGTGGGCTAACGGAGGTAGGAAGGAAATTTTTCCCTTTTTGCGAAAGGGGTTCAAAACTAAAATTTGAAGCACTTGTCTACTAGCAAATGAGAGATGGACACGTGGTAGAGAATAAGGAGGGTCGGAAGGGTCAACATTGAAGTTTGTGAATTTTCAAAAAATTTGTAAGAGAGGTTTGAAAGAAGTGGCACGTGGTGGGGGTTTAGGAAGGAAAATTTTCCCTTTTAGCCAAAGGGGTTCAAAACCAAAATTTGAAGCACCGGCCCAATAGCAAATGAGAGATGGACACGTGGCGAGAGGACAAGGTAGGGTAGATGGGCAGTGGAGGTAGGAAGGAAATTTTTCCCTTTTTCCAATAAGAGCTCAAAATCAAAATTGAAGTCGTTGGCCCATTGGCGAATCACAAGGAGACACATGGAAAGGAAAAATCGGAGGTGCGGGCCCGCAGGGAAAAAGGTGAAATTTTTTCCAAATTCCAAAAAGGTCAAAATGCACAAAATTGAAGCACAATTTCAAAGGGACCCACCATATGCCATGTGTCAGCTCCAAAATTCAAAGGCGGAGGGGTGGAGGAAAAGGTCAAATTTTTCCATTTTTCAAAAATGTCAAAAAGTCAAAAATGAGCCCGAATTGATTTCCAATCATTTTTGACATGTGTCCCGCCTTATCCAAAGGTTAAAAAGGTAATTTTGAGCTTATTTTTGGATCTCATCTTCCACGTGGAGGGCTGATATTAAATGTTGATACAAGATGAACGATTATTGTGCATCCATCTATTTTGGCCACCATGGGAGCTCCAGAAGCTTGGAATCATGATTTCTCCATCAAATTTCATCAAATTTTATATGATTTTAGGTCGTCTTGGCTTCCTGAGAGCATTGGCATCATTTTCATGACTTAATTCTTGATTTATGGTGTTTTTGAAGTAAATTTTTGCCCCAGCCTGAGTAAGCACGTGAAATGACAAAATCAAAATTTACAGATGTAGTTTAAAAGGGTATAAAGGTAAAAAATGATGAATGAAAGATGCTTGCATGCCTGAATGGTAAAAACATGCCCCGGGGTGGAAAATGATCTGAATTTGTGTAATGATTTAACTTTTGTGCATACCTGGCAACCTACGAGTTGTTTTTCTATTTGGTGTAACTATCATTAAATCATGAGGGTTTTGTAACAAATTTGATCCCATAGCATATTCTTTGCTTGGGAAGGAATACTCTAAGGTGGCATGAGGTATATAATGCATTTTGGAGAAATTATAAAGGGTTGGGAGTTGAAAATCACAAGCAAATTCTGAGAGAAAGCTCATTTTCTGAGAAATCCATCAAAGAACTAGGTTAATGTCTCATGTGTTGGAAATTCATGTATGTGAGTTGGTTATAATTGTATAGCCATGTACAACTTGAGATTATTCATGTAACTCTCCCCTTTTGAATCAACAAGTTTTGAATTAAATCTATGTTTTCTTTGGGCAATATGGTGTTTGTTATCATTTTTAAATGTATGTGGATAGTTTTCATTGTTCTTGTTGCAATCTTGCATTGAAAGTCTTTAGAAATCACATAGAATCTCCATTTCTTTTTGATAGTTTAGTGATATTTGCAATCTCATGTCAGAAGAGCCTTCATCTGATAAGGATATAAACAAATTTAAAATCACTTTACCTTTCGTGATTAGAGAGATTTCATGTAAGCCTTGTGGGGTACCTTAGGTGTGGTTTGGTCATGGATTTTTGTGTTTAATTGAGTTCTTTACTTCAAGCCTTTGTTGTGAGTTCTCAAATATTGTGTGAAGAGTGCAACCTAGGCTTCCATTTATGCCTCTTCTAGTTGAAAGAACATCCTGATTATTTGAGGCATTTCATCTGATAGTTGTTCAAATATTGTAGAGATTGTCAAAGATTTGATCTATCCCAGTTTGTTTTGTCAATCCCCCACCAAAAATCATCTAAACAATAAAGATCCTATCATGTACTATCCCTGATTTGCATTTGTATACCCATAGAAGATCAAAATCCATTTGCAAAAGTATGCATAATAGATCAGGATTTCCAATGTCTCTAGTAACCTTTGTCTTGTTTTGAGAACATACCCATGTTTTGAGAAGTGAAAATTGTGAGAGTTCAGATCTAGGGTGTTGATCATGTTTTCATCAAGGTCTCCATCATAGAATTTCAAGCAAAGAGAAGGACATATTCATCTCCTTCACCATTACAAGGTTACAAAATAGGTCCTCTTACCTTGGTTGTAAGGCACAACCTAAAATAGCTAGGACAAGATCAAGTCCTATTAGAGTGTTATCCATTTCTTCACAAACCTGAGTGCTAGCTAGACCATATCCCTGGCTACCAATGACATACAACATGGTCTAATATGTCTCTAGGATCCATGATATTTCTGTGGTGCTTCTTAGACTGAAAAGGAGAACAAATTTGGATGCCAACATTAGTGGTGTCGTTGCCAAGGATTTCTTGGAATTTCTTGTGTTTTTCAAGTGTTTGAGGAGTTTGACCATTTTTTTATTCAAGTATTTGAGCTGCTACATTGTTAAAATATCATTCTATGCTTCAGATCTACAAGTTTTAAACAAGGGATTCAAGTTTTGTCTACCCTTTTTTCCATTTCCTAGTAGTTCATACACTTTGGTTGCACTATGATTGATTGATCTAAGAAGATGAAGGTTTTATCTATTAGGCTTTGTAAGGTTTTTCAGTACTAGCAAGCATTTGATAGATTATTTTAGTTCATTCTTACACAACTAAGGTGAAATTCCTTAGTGGTGACTCCATGCCGATTTGGTCTTGAAAATACTAGTGTCTTAAGCTTTCTGTTAGATAGAGGCAAAGGCCAATTAATCCACTTCTCTCCATGAAAATACAAGAGGAATTAAAGAAGTTGAGAGATGGAGGTATTATTCAGCCTACTAGATATTCATCTTGGGTTGCAAACCTTGTTCCAGTCAGAAAGAAGAATGGAGACATTAGACTTTGTGTGGATTTTAGAAATCTAAATAAAGCATCCATGAAGGAAAACTATCCCTTGCCAAATATGGAAAATATGTTACAACTTGTGACAGGGTCTGAATTGCTTTCTACATTGGATGGTTTCTTTGGATATAATCAAGTGGTTGTCAAAGAATCAGAAAGACTTAAGACAACATTCACTAGTCCTCGTAGAACATATGTTTTTCTTAGGATGCCCTTTGGTTTGATGAATGCTTTGGTGCCACTTTTCAAAGACAATGGATGTTGATTTTACTTGTTACATCAATGAGTTCATTGTAGTTTGCCAAGATGATGTGACTGTATTTTCAAGGTAGAGAGGTGATCATTTGCATCACTTGGAGAAGATGTTGATAGATGTAGGGAGTATGACATTTTTCTTAATCCTAAGAAGTGTCATTTTGGCATGTAAAAGGACAATCTGCTTGGTCACATTGTGTCAAAATATGGTGTTATGATACATCCTGAGAGAGTGGAAGTAATAAGCAAGGTACCTATCCCAAGAACCAAGAAAGGCATCCAATCTTTCTTTGGCCAAATCAATTTTATTAGAAGGTTTTTTTCCAACTTTGCTTTGAGATGACTCTTCCTATCACAAGTATGCTAAAGAAGGACCAAGTTATTAGGTAGGAGGAGGCTGCCATTCAATATTTTTAAGTAATTAAGGATGCACTTAAGCATGCACCTATTTTAGCAGCTCCAAACTATAAGAGGCTTTTCCAAATCTTCTCTTTTGCCTCTGAATATATACCATTGCTTTTGTTTTGCTACAAAGGATGAGGATGAGGCTGAGAGACCTATTGCCTTCTTTAGTTAGGATTTACAAGCTGCTGAGTTAAAGTATACAATCATGGAGAAACAAGCATTTTCCTTGGTGAAAGAAACAAAGGTTTTTAGGCCTTATATATTAAGTTCAAAAGTTGTTTCTTATGTTCCCCACACCATGGTGAAAGACATATTATTAGAAATGGATATCTCAAGTAAAAGATGTAGATGGGTGAATAAACTATAGGAATATGGTATGGACATCCAAACCATAAAGTTAGTAAGAGGTTTGGGTCTTGCTAAGCTCATGGATGAGAGTAACTTGTAGAATGTGGAATTGAATCAGCTAGAGGAAGAAAGGGTAGATGTGCTTGCAAAGTTGGTAAATTCTTAGTGGTACAAGGATGTAATATTTTACCTTAAACACCTTTGTTGTCCTGATCATTTAAATAAAAATTAGAAAATATCCCTCAAGTGGCTTCTCAAAAATATGTCATCACAGACCTTGGGTTGGCTTGGAAGAACCTGAAGGTGTCCTCTTGAAATTCATAACTGAAGATGAAGCTCCCAAAGTAGTTACTGATTTCCATGGGGAGTTACTTGGAGGATAGTTTCTTTGGAAGAGTAACAACACATAATATCTTGAGAACACTGGTTATTGGTGGCCTTCTCTCTTCAAAGATACAACCCAATTGGTGCTTAGAAAATGTGATAGTTGCCAACACTTCTCTGGAAGGTTGAAAGCTTCGCCAAGATCATTGTAGGCTCCCTTCCTTAATAGCGAATGTGCAATGAATACTTTATCAATTGAAGCTAATAAGAAGAAATCATGGGAGATGGACTTCATTGGTGAGATTTAAGATCCTTCTAGTGTTAGTCATAAGTGGATTAGTTTATGTACATATGATTATTTTACAAAATGGATTGAAGCAATCTAATCTAAAAGGAAACACACCAAATAGTTATGGAATTCTTGTTGAATCAAATCATATGCAGATTTGGAGTCCCCGACTTCCTTACATTTTATAGAAGAAGAAAGGAGGAGTGAGAAAATCGAAATTTATTCCAACCACCTCCACATGCACTTCCAACTCATCTCACACGGCATCAGATTAATCACTTCTGCATGTGTTTGATGTCCGTGTTTTCCGACTCCAACTTGCATTTTATTTCGAATCCAAAGAAATTTTCCCCTGCGGGATGTGCATCGATGTGGGAGGACGCAACTTGCTTTTCCCGACTCCGAAGATTGTAGCTGATAATGCCATGTGCTTTAGAACTAAACCTTTAATAGCAATGTGCAATGAATATGGAATAGAGGTGATGGTATGACTTATTCTTCAAACTATAACACCCAAGGGAATGGACAAGATGATTCCATTAATAAGAACTTGTTGAAGATCATTAGAATAACCTTGGAACAAAACAAGAAGAAATGGGGTGAATAATTGAAGTTTGTGTTTGATGTCTCGTGTTTTGACTGATAGAATTGTTAGGAATTAGTATTCACATGGTTGTTAGTATGTTACCGTAAGGTAAATATTTGTTACATGTTAGTTTATTATACATATATATTGTTATAACAAATATATAACAATATATATTATGAGATTATTGTTGTTGACGTGAGTTTTAGATGGTTGAGGTTGTTGGAAAATATACAACAACCATCACCTTGTTTATAGGAAAGTATTTTCCTATATATTTGTAATCTATTGTGCAACAAATATATAGAGAAGAATATTCAATCTTCACTAGAACCTTTGAAAGAAAGGAATTCGAAGGTTCTCCCATATTATATCTGTGTTGAACTCCATTAATTGAGTAAAACCTGTGATAAAGCTCTTGCAATACCTATCATTGGTATCAGAGCACTTAAGATCCAGAAATTCCTCTTCCATAAGTCTGGTCACCATTCTTTGAGCAAGGATCCATGAGAGTCTCTTACAGGAATTTCCCTTTGTTTAATGCCATTTTGTGAAGTCAGATATGTGTACGATCTGTCTATTGCATGTGAGTTATCAATGGCTACGCAGCGTTGAATCCTTTGGTGATATCTTAAATTGTGGTCTACCTCCATTCAACACTCTACAAATCTCTTTCCATTGGGACAGATTTATTGAGTCTTTTCCTGCATATTCCAATATTTGTAGCTGTGTATTGATATGTGACTTTCTATTTTTGCGTGATTGTGAATATATTACATCAAGACCGGGACCTAGCTCATACGTGGCTGTGACTTTGCTCATATGTGATTTGACATCAAATTTCTAAACGTGTAGCATCAAGGATCACGGATTTCGCTGTCACACACCACTTCTCCGAGGGCTCAAGGCAACTCGATTTTCCATTATTTGTGGAATCTGGAAAATCTGCATATTAATCCATTTTGGCTCATATACATCTACATCTGGCACGACATTAGCTCCAGATCTAGACAACCATAGTTCTCTGGATGGTGAAGAGAATCAAACATATGTTTGCATCAATATATTAATCTAGACTTGCATGCCGCAGTTCTACAGACTTATGTTCTGTTAATTCATGCCTGATTTTATGAGATCCATGCGTCTACTCCAGTAAAGTTAGAATTTTTTGATCTGTTGCAAATTTCTGCTAGGAAATACAAGCTTGATGTTTGTTGCAGTCACATCCTTTGTTTCCTAATTATTGACGGCTCAACTCTTGATCAGTAGAGTTCTTGTTCGAGCGGGTTAGAGATTTTTTGGAAAATCAACATTGCATTACACACCGACTTTCACTATCCTCCAAAGCTGGTGATCGGGTTTTCTCGGCTTATGGTGCCTTCGCCATGTTAAACACAGGTTGGAAACATCCTGACATATGCGATTATTTTTTCGATTTTGAACCTATTACCTTGCCCGGACCTTTCTCAAGGTTTTGGCGATTTATTGAAGCATTGAATGACATTATATGACATTATAACTATGATAATAGGTAGTGTAGTACAGGTCAGCAGACATATCCTAATAGCAATATGGCAGTGTATGAGGTATTTTGAGCTTTATGATCACATCCTAAACTAAACTAGCGAGAAGGAGGATGGAGGAAGGAGGCAATGGAGGAAGGAGGTCGAACAGTGACCTCTCATCAGTCACCAATGACGGGGCCATGTAAAAGCTGTGGTGGCATATGTATGGTGTGAGTATATGATTTTTAGTGTGGTTTCCATTTTATTAGTGTGCTTCAGTTTGTCGTGTTCTTGTTGCTTTGAGTGGTGTGCTTTATTGTTAATACTGGAAAAGAATTGTATAAGAAAGCATAAAACTATGAATATCCTATTTTTGTGTGATTGTGAATACGAATGAGAGAATATCCTCTCGACTTCCATACTTCTAGAGTACGAGGATGGGAGGAGGATTTTTTTGAAACTACATTACACTACCATTACATACGCATAACCTGATCGTGTTCTTCTCATTGAAAGATGGTCTGCTAGTGAATATGTTCACCCGCAATGGTGACCATGTGCAACAAGATCAAGACAACAAGATCCAGTTAGTATGATATAGCATAATACATTTTTCCCTTTCTAATTTCTTATTTGGAATTTCACATTATGGGGGGGGAGGAATACATACCAATGTTCCATTCCCATTCTATACCGAAAAAAATTAGTCAAGGAAATATTCTAGTGGTAGTGGAATTTTTCTATGCTGTTCAAGATCAAGTGGTAGTGATCAATGAGCTCTAACGAATGAAGAGAGAGACTATGATTAAGAACATTACGATTCTTATAGGAAGTAATGTGAATTTTTTTCAGTATTTCTTCTATTGTGTGGTTTTGTAATATGCAAGTTGTGTTTCTTACATTATTCCCTGATGTATAAGCATAGTGGAGAATCAAGTAGCACCATAGTAAGTCAGTTCATGGATCTTGAAAGGGTTTGTGGGAGGATCCAGAAAACCACACGAGGTCGGAAAGGGTTTGTGGGTTGATGAGTTCTGTCACGTCAAGGTTTGTGGTAAACCTATTTAAAACCATGGAAGGAGAGAGCCTTTCTTTTGGATCAAGGTCATGAGTCACAGAGTTGGACATGCCACAGGGGTGAGCATACTTGCATAGTTGAGAGTGTGGATGTTTTTCTACCATGTAAACACTAACAGGGGGAATGTTAGGAATTAGTATTCACATGGTTGTTAGTATGTTACCGTAAGGTAAATATTTGTTACATGTTAGTTTATTATACATATATATTGTTATAACAAATATATAACAATATATATTATGGGATTATTGTTGTATGTGAGTTTTCAGATGGTTGAGGTTGTTAACAACCATCACCTTGTTTATAGGAAAGTATTTTCCTATATATTTGTAATCTATTGTGCAGAAAATATATAGAGAAGAATATTATATTATATCTGTGTTGAACTCCATTAATTGAGTAAAACCTGTAATAAATCTCTTGTAATACCTATCAAGAATAAATCCTAAAAGAGAAACTCATTAAAGCCCATTTGAATTGGTGTATGGAACTTAGGCTTTGATGCCCTTACACCTGCAATTATATTCATTTCAGTTTTCCCAAAATTTGGAAGATCAAGAGCTTGGCCCATATGAATTAAGGATCAATCAAATTATTGAGCTTGATGAGGAGAGAAGAGCATCCCATCAAAGGCATGTCGATTTAGGGAAAAATTGAAGAGATTGTTTGACAAGAAGGTCACTCCTAGAGCCTTCAATGTTGGAGATCTGGTCTTGTTATGGGATAGTAGGCATGAAGACAAGGGAAAACATGGCAAATTTGATGCATTATGGATGGGCCCTTATGCCATTGATATCAGGATTGGTGAACATACCTTTTTTCTCAAAGATCTAGATGGGGAATTATTGGAGCTTCCTGTTAATGGTTGACATTTAAAACATTTCTTGGATTAATCCCCAAAGTAAGGTATGTAAAAATTGTACAATTGTACAGTATTTTTTTTGCTCTGTTTTCTACTGTTTGGTGGTTTGTGGTCTGCCCTTTGTTCTTGGTAGCCATTTTGGTCGGGTTCTCAATTGGTTTTTGGTGATTTTTGGCTCTTGACTCCTCTACCCAATGGATTTTTGGCACTTGGTCTACGTTTTATCCTTGTGACACTCACTGGGAGTGCCCATCCCCAAGTAGGAGCCAATGTTGGTGCCATTTCTGAGCTTGCATAGTGTGCCCTAATTTTTCATGTCCAATTTTACTTAGAAACATTTTATTTCTCAAATTGGTGACCTACAATTTCTCCCCCTAGTTGAAATGCTTCAAAAATTCCCATAAACTTGTTGTTTTTCCTGGTTTAAAAGAAAAATCCATGTGTGCTCTTATTTGTGCCCTAGGTTTTTCCAATTTTCAGTTGTGTCATTTTCCCTTTGCAGATCGTGTAAAAATTGAATTTGACCAATTCATACTTGTTTATATTTGAAAATATGGTCCTAAGGTTGAAAATAATGTCAAAACATGATTTAGTTATTTTAAAATCATGAAATTTGCAATCCTTGTTGAAAAATTTGATTTCTAGGGCATCCTTTAAATTTTCCACATTTTGACGATCATACGGGTGTCATTTAACCATCAAATTCATCATCGCAAGGTAATCACAATGTGGAAGGTTCCTATTTGGTGGGGTGTCGGAAATATTTCTAACTTATCATATTTTGAGATTTTGGCAAAAGGAAAATTTTGATCCACGGCTCTACCTTCTGCAATGAAGTACCTACGTGGCACATTTTGATTGGCTAGGGGATTGGCGGGTGGCAGGATTTCCTTAGGAAATTTTGCTTTCATTATGTAAAATTTTCAAAATCAAATTTTGGCCTGAAGGCCCATAGTGAATAGGGAGAGGACACGTGGCATGGAGGGCATACGGATGGTGGAGAAAAACTTGTGAAATTTTGTGTTTCTTGGCTCAAAAGCTTAAGGAAAATTTTGGCCCGAAAGCCTGTGGCCAATAACAAGAGGACATGTGTCCACAATTTGCAGAGAGGTAGGTCGGCGTGCGTGCCAATGGATATAGGAAAGAAAATTTTCCATTTTTTTCCAAAGGGTTCAAAACCAAAATTTGAAGCCCCTGGCCCACTAGAAAATGAGAGATGGACACGTGGAAAGAGGGCAAGGTAGGCAGCGGGCCGTAAGAGGAAGGAAGGAAATTTTTCCCTTTTTTGCCAAAGGGTTCAAAACCAAAATTTGAAGCGCTAGCCTAGTAGAAAATAAGAGATGGACACGTGGTAGAGGAAAAACGGGTCGGGCAGGTCGGTGGGTTGGCAGAGGCAGAAAGGAAATTTTTCCTTTTTCCAAAAATAGCTCAAAATCAAAATTGAAGTGTTGGATTGCTAGCGAATCACAAGGAGACATGTGGCAATGGAAAAATCGGAGGTGCGGGCCCATGGAGCAAAAGGTGAAAATTTTCCCAAATTCCAAAAAAGGTCAAAATGCATAGAATTGAAGTGTGATTTCAAAGGGACCCACCATATGCCACTTGTTAGCTCCAAAATTCAAAGGCGGAGGGGCAAAGGAAAAGGTCAAATTTTTCCATTTTTAAAAAAATGTCAAAAATTCAAAAATGATCTTGAATTGATTTCCAATCATTTTTGAAACATGTCCCACCTTATCCAAAGGTTAAAAAGGTAATTTTGAGCTTACTTTTGGATCTCATCTTCCATATGGAGGGTTGATATTAAATGTTGATACAAGAGCAATGATTACTGTGCATCCATCTATTTTGGCCGCCATGAGAGCTCCAGGAAGCTTGGAATCATGATTTCTCCATCAAATTTAATCAAATTTTATATTATTTTGGTTCATCTTGGCTTCCTGAGAGCATTGGCATCATTTTCATGACTTAATTCTTCAATCTATGGTGTTTTTGAAGTAAATTTTTCCCCATCCTGAGCAAGCACGTGAAATGACAAAATCAAAAGTTGCAGAGGTAGTTTAAAAGGGTAAAAAGGTAAAAATGATGAATGAAAGATGCTTGCATTCTGAATGGTAAAATACATGCCTTAGGGTGGAAAATGATCTGAATTTGTGTAATGATTTAACTTTTGTGCATACTTGGCAACCTGCAAGTTGTTCTTCTATTTGGTGTCACTGTCATTAAATCATGAGGGTTTTGTAACAAATTTGATCCCATAGCATATTCTTTGTTTGGGAAGGAAGACTCCAAGGTGGCATGAGGTATATAATGCATTTTGGAGAAATTATAAAGGGTTGGGAGTTGAAAATCATGAGCAAATTCTAAGAGAAAGCTCATTTTCTAAGAAATCCATCAAAGAACTAGGTTAATGTCTCATGTGTTGGAAATTCATGTATGTGAGTTGGTTACAAGTGTATAGCCATCACATAGCTCTGAGATTGTTCATGTAACTCTCCCCTGCTATTGAATCTAACAAGTTTTGAATTAAATCTGTGTTTTCTTTGGGCAATATGGTGTTTGTTATCATTTTTAAATGCCTGTGGATAGTTTTCATTGTTATTGTTGTAATATTGCATTGAAAGTGTTTAGAAATCACAAAATATCCATTTATTTTTATAGTTTAGTGGCATTTGCAATCTCATGTTTAGAAGAGCCTTCATATGATAAGGAGATAAACAAATTTAAAATCACTGTACCTTCCTTGATTGCGAGATTTTTGTAAGCCTTTAGGGTACCTTAGGCATGGTTTGGTCATGGATTTTTATGTTTAATTTAGTTCTTTACTTCAAGCCTTTGTGGTGAGTTCTCAAATATTGTGTGAAGAGTGCAACGGGCTTCCATTTATTCCTCTTCCGGTTGAAAGAACATCCCGATTATTTGAGGCATTTCATCGATAGTTGTTCAAATATTGTAGAGATGTTCAAAGATCTGATCTATCCTAGTATTTTTTGTCAATCCCCCACCAAAAATCATCTAAACAATAAATATCCTATAATGTACTATCCCTGATTTGCATTTGTATACCCACAAAAGATCAAAATCCATTTGCAAAAGTATGCATAACAAATCAGGATTTCCAATGTCTCTAGTAACCTTTTCCTTGTTTTGAGAACATACCCATGTTTTGAGAAGTGACAACTTGTGAGAGTTTAGATCTAGGGTGTTGATCATGTTTTCATCAAGGTCTCCATCATATAATTTCAAGCAAAGAGAAGGACATATTCATCTCCTTCACCATTACAAGGTTACAAAATAGGTCCTCTTACCTTGGTTGCAAGGCACAACCTAAAACAACTAGGACAAGATCAAGTCCTATTGGAGTGCTATCCATTTCTCCACAAACTTGAGTGCTAGCTAGACCATATCCCTAGCTACCAATGACATACAACATGGTCTAATCTATCTCTAGGCTCCATGACATTTACGTGATGTTGCTCGGATGTAAAAGGAGATCAAATTTGGATACCAACAAGCCTAATCAAAAAATTTAGAGCCTGAGAAAGGTTTTGCATTATCAAAAATGATAGCGTGAGTGATACCAAACCTTATGAACATGTCTTCAAGGAATTTGTATATAATTTATTTTGTTTCTTCCTTGAGTGGCACAACTTCTATCCACTGGTAAAGTAAACCATTGCTATCAAAAACCATTTGTGCCTAGCACTTGATGAAGGGTTGATCATGAAAATGAAATCAAGGCCCCATTGGGAAAATTGTTGATATGCTTGAATTGGATGAAGTAGAATGGAATACAATATCTTTTTACAAGTGAAGAAAGCACATTTCATACATTATTTGACCTATTTGTGAGAATTAGAAAATAGAGTAGGCCAAAAGTAACCTGCTTTTATAATTTTCATTGTCACGACCTTAACAAAGAAATGTCCACTGAGAAACCATCTTGAAATTAATTCAAAACCCTATTTATTTGTTCAGCATCAATCCACCTCAGCAAAACTACATCAATATTTATCTTAAACAAAATCCCATCAATTAGTGCATAAGGAATGGACTACAATCTCAGATGTGTTATTTTTGTTTTATTTATGCCAGGAAGATATACACCAATAGATAAGAAGGTAGTCATATCACAAATCCAACTATGATAATTGATTGCATCTCCTTTATCATGCTGAAATTCAATGTTATGTAGAATTTCTTCATTCATTAAGGAGGTTTCTTGGTCACTCTAAGCATCCAAAGCAAAATGCTTACAAATTTCTCTACCTCTTACCAACTTTGTGGCCTTAAAAGTCATGTCATGCTACATTATTTTAGTCACCCATCCAACTCTTTTCTCACTAATTTCTTCTCCCATAATGAAGTCTCTCACACTAGAATGTGAGACTAGAACTTTGATATGATTAGTGGAAATCATACTCTTGAATTTATTTATATCCATCATGATAGTAAAGAACTATTTTTATATGATTGTACTTCAATTCATAATCCTTCGATTTGATTTGAAGAAAGCCACTAGTTGTTCCAATCATTGATCGTTTTATTGATTCGATTAACAACAATGCTAGATTCAGCTCCATATACATATATAATGAAATCATTGGTATAATTAGGGTTGATAAGTTTAGGATCTTGGGAAATTTACTATTTAATCTTAGAAAATATGTCCTTCCCTTCTACTATCCATTTGAAAGATGAATCCTTCTTTAACATTAGAGTGATATGCATAACTAAGCCAGAAAAATTAGGAATTAATCTCCTAACAAAGTTAATCTTTCCAAGGAATGATTATAATTCTTTACTATGAGTTTGTAAGGAAAGATAAAATATGGATGATATTCATTTTGGATCAATGGAAATTCCATTTGTTTCATCGAATAGTTTGTGTAAAACATATAAGGTAAGACATTAGGAGGAATACCTGTAAAATCAAAGGTTGAAGGTAGAATGTGTGTGTTGTTGACTTTTGATCCAAGATGACCACGGAGAGCTTCCCTTTGGCTAGGAGGAACAACCTATAAAAAACACAAGACCACAAAATAGCATTAATAACATAGTTTAGTGGACTCCCTAGTGAGTGCTAGATCTGGGTAATGAGGTGTCCTAGAAGGCTGGCAATCCACTTTCAAATACAATTTAATGCAACAAATACCATGAAATAAGGAAATCCTACTGTATTTGTATGATTTAGGTATCTCATGTTAATACAATAAGTAAATATAATCCAACACAAAAATTTGTGATTAGATCTAGAGGTTTGGTAGGTTCTGGGTTTTGGAGGTCTGACAGAGGTATGATAAAGGGTCTAGGAATGATAGGTGAGGTATGGGTTGGTTTTTGTTGAATTGAAGGATTTCTGGTTAGAGGGTATAAAATGACATAGAGACCGATAACGGTCAGGTGACCACCGCTGGTATAGGGGTGAAACCGATGGCGGTAAGGTAAATCGACGTCACTAGGGGAAATGGGTTATAAATTCATAAAAATGGATTTTTATCCCCTCTGTGATTGCACAAAGAGTAAATAAGTCATGGATGGGCTCGTAATATGGCTAAGAAGACTTAGGAATGTAGAGGAATAGGTTAAGAAAGGTGGAAATACTTGAAATGGGTGGATAGGTGGATTGGTGGGAAGATGGATATATCCAGGTAATAGCAAAAATGGAAATACTAAAAGAAGTAAAATATCTATAGTAAAGTAAGCACAGATGATGAAAACCATGTTACTTACTTGTTGCTATGAATATCTCATGAATGAAGGTGGTTGGTGGTTGATAGGCGAGGTGATGGAAGGTTAAGTGCCAAAATTGCAACTGTGTGTTCCCGTGGATACTATAAATGCTACGGAAGAGAACATGTTCCTTGTGTTGGACTCTAGTGGTTTGTAGACATCGTTTGGATGAAGAAATGGATCTAAGATCCATGATTGATTGTAATAGAACTCCCAAAACTTAATGACCAACTTGGGTAAAGGGTTGTAAAATTGTATATAAAGGAATCAATGGCGGTTTAGGTGACCCATGTTGGCTGAGGATAAATTGGCATCGGTTAGGGTGAAATAATCATATTTACCAAAAATAGGTAGATCTCCCTAGATTTGGTATGTTTTCCTTGTTGGGTCCACTTAGGAAGTGGAGTTCAAGTTAGATAGGAAGATCTTAGAAGAATCCCAATTAGGTTTAGGAAGAAGTCTTAGATAGTTAGTTCAAGTTAGTGACTCAACACTGGGAGTGATGACCTAGTGTTGAGGGTGATGACTCATTCACTTTGTGAGTTAAATGCCTATGGAATGGGTCAGGGTGAGGTGTGAGGATTAAGTTAACTAAATTAAATATTTTAATTAATTAATAATGTGAGGATGAATATCAATATGAGGTAAAGGGGTCACGATTAGTTAAATGTGTTATGTTATTTAATCTAAGGGGACCAAAGGGAGTGTGACCAAAATTTGGGTGTCTACATTTGCACCTTTATATCAAGTATTTTGTATTAGTAAGTGACACTAACAAAAATAGGAAGTAGATGCCCCAGGTATGAGTGCAAGTTAGGTTGCACCAAGTATGGATGAAGGTGATCCGACTCAAACCAAGAAGCGATGAGGTGTTAAAGCGAGTCGGTGAGTGGTTCGTTAAATAGGTAAATGATGAAAACAAGGGTAGATGGGTTGTAGGTAAGGGTGATTTCGGTTCGGGTAATAGGTAGTGGTAGTCTAACATATGCACACATATAGAATGTGATATCATACCGGGGTGAAGACCATGCAAACTCCACTTCATCAAAGGTCGATAGGTTTATCAAACAAGGTTAAAAGTGGTTTAGGTATCAAAGGTATAGGATACGGTCTTGAAACACTACTAGAAAAGGTGCAAGAATATGCAATAGGTTTGTTCTAGGTCACCAAAGGTATGGTAGGGATAAAAAACATGACATTAAGTAAGTTAAAGTCACAAGGTTGAGAAAAATGAGTAGTGTCATCGTAACGTATAACTAGTAAGTGAATTCGAGTGTCAAAATGGTTGAGGTTGGGTTGATTTATTTAGGCAAGGTTATAGGTAAGGCTGCGATAGGGGAAAAACATGTCCCAAGTAATTGTGAGGTTGGGTTGTAGGTAATAAGGTCATTAGGTTAAGTTTAGGTTCAATAGGCATGGTTGAAGGAGAAGAAATCCTAGAATGTAGGTGTCGAAGGTCTAGTCTTGCATAACATAATTAATAAGTTAGAAAAGAGACAAACAAAGTAAAAGAGGTGGAATGCTCTAGAAGTGGCAAGGACCATAATGAGCATATCGAGGACATGTTGATGAACTTAAACCCCTAAAGGTAGTGCATGATTGACTGTTCTAAGGGTGAAGGAAGTTACATGATCACAAAATGTCACATTTGTGGCATGTCCCTTGAGTAGGTAGAAAATAAGAAAGAAAGGAAGATGAGGTGAAATGGGTTGTTTAGTGTAACCTTGTTGTGAGACAACATGCCTCTTCTACAAGATACCCAAAACTGAAATAGGCAAGTCCATGATGAAAAATTTGTACTTCTCTTGATTTTTGTATTTTCTTTATTCTTTTTTATAGGTAGTCGATCCAAGAATTCTATGTGGGATAAATAGAATGACTCCTTGAGGTCTTCGTGAATATGATCGATGTGGGAATATTTAGAATATTCTATTTTTATTTTATAGAAATAGTCTTCTTTTTGGATATGCTACGTATAATATGGCTAGCTTTGTATAGATGTCCTTTGAGGAGTAGTCCATTTATAACAACAAGAAAGAAAGATAGATGTCCTTTTGAGGGAGTCATCTATTTTCCAAAAGTTTGAATCAAGGATTTGAATTTAAAAATACCATATATTACTTTTACACTCTTCTTTTTGGACTTTAAGGTCGCGAAAAAGACTATAAAGGAGTATATGCTTCTTTTATGAATGAAAACCATAACATGTAGAGGTTAACTATAAAAGAAAGGTTTTAAGTGATGAACAACAATGGGATTCCATTCTAAAAAGAAAGAAAAGTATCCATGACAATCATGACATGGGTCGAGTCGTGGTACTCATATTGAAGATAAGGTTAAAAGCTGACGAGATAATCATGTGATTCTTTTCTAGTCTTTGATCCTTAAAATACGTAAGTGGAAGGTGAAGGTTACTCAAGGGATGAGCGTTTAATAAACATAAGGTGATATAGGAATTGATTCAACAATAGAATGGTTGAAGATGCAAGGAATTGAGGGGCTTAGGTTCAGGTTTACCTTCGATGGAAGATAAACAATAAACACCCAATCCATAGGCATGAGTAATGATATAGGGTCCAAGCTAGTTAGGAGATAACTTGCCTCGTTTACTTTTCTCAGCATTTGTTACATGTTGATTTTATTTCAGGATGAGATCACCGACCTTGAAGGTTCGTTATTGGAAATTTTATCATAGGCACGTTTGATAAATTTTTGGTAGATTTGAAGGTGATCAAGAGAATTTAGATGACATTCATCTAATAACTCAAGCTGCGCATAAGCAGTCTTGGCAAAAATAATCATCATTGAGAATATCTTTGAGTGCGATACGAAGAGATGGAATTTGGACTTCGAGAGGAAAGGAAATATACGTATCATATACCGAAGAGAATGGTGTGGCATAAGTTAAGGTGAAAATAATATTGCGATAATCCCATAAGGTGAAAGGAATTTCCATGTGCTAATCCTTACTAGTATCGTGAACCACTTTCATAAGTATTTTATTTAGGGTTTTGATAGTTGATTCTACATGGCCATTCATTTGAGGATAATAACGTAAAGAAAAAATGAGTTGAATGTCAAAGGTGTCAAAGATTTTCCATATGGTTTTGTTTTTATTTTTTTGCATTATTAGTTATGAGGTGGTGAGGAATACCAAAGCAAAAAATGATGTGATGGTTGATGAATTCATAGATTTTCTTAGATTTTGTAAAAATGAGAAGTCTGACTTCCACCCATTTAGTGTAATATTCAATATTGGTATTAATCCATTGATGGTTTTGGGAAGAATCAACATTAATTTCTACGACAAGATCCAAACCCCATTGAGAGAAAGGCCAAAGTTGTCTTGCAACCTATAAGGCATGACTAGGGTGTGATGAATATTTCATGTTGCTTTAATTTCATTAAATGTTTTACGTAGTCGAGCAGTCTTTTTTGGGGTTTTTCAGTAATAGTTGAGGAAAAGGATGTCCTTAGCGATAGCAAAGCCCCTTTGAAATGATGTCCACAAATCCTGTTGTGAACTTCCTTGATGGTGCATGGGATTTCAAAACTTGTAAGGCATCAAATATGTAAGGAATTGAGGGTCTTAGGTTCAAGTTTACCTTCGATGGAAGAAAAATGATTAGCACCCAATCCATAGGCATGAGTAACGATACAGGGTCGAAGCTAGTTAGGAGAAAGCTTTCCTCGTTTGCTTTTCTCAACTTTTTGTACATGTTGATTTTCCTTCATGATGAGATCACGAGACCTTGAAGGTTTGATTTTGGAAACATTTATCGTAGGAATGTTTGATATGTTTTTGGTATATTTGATGTAAATCGAGAAAATTTAAATGACATTCATCTAATAACTCAAGCTATGCCAAATGGTCTTGGCAAATATCATCATTGTTGAGAATATATTTGAGTGAGATACGAAGAGATGGAATTTGGACTTTGAGAGGTAGGGAAACCTCTATATCATAGACAAAAGATAAATGTGTGGTAGAAGTTGAGGTGTGAATACTGGTGTGATAATCCCATAAGGTGAAAGGAATGTCCTTGTGCTAATCCTTACCAGTATCGTCAACCACTTTCATAAGAATTTTGTTTAGGGTTTTGTTAGTTGATTCTACATGGCCATTCATTTGAGGATAATAAGGTTAAGAAAAGCTGATTTGAATGTCAAAGGCATCACAGAGTTTCCGTAGGGTTTTGTTTTTGAATTTTTTTTCCGTTATAAGTGATGAGGTGGTGAGGAACACCAAAGAAACAAATGATGTGAGTGTTGATAAAATCATAGGTTTTCTTAGATTTTTTTTTAAATGAGAGTACGGCTTCCACCCATTTAGTGTAATATTAAGTATCGTAATAATCAATTTATGATGTTGGGAAGAATGAGTGTTAATTTCTCTAACAAGATCCAAACCCCATTGAGAGAAAGGACAAATTTCATGTGTGACCTGTAAAAAGCATGACTAGGGGTGTAATGAAGATTAGGATTTTGTTGAAATTTCATAAAATGTTTTCCATAGTCACAATAGTCTTGGTTTAAGGTTGTCAAGTAATAGCAGATGCGAAGGATGTACTTAGCAATAATGAAGCCTTTGAAATGAAATCTGTGAATCCCATTGTGGACTTAGTTGATGGTGCATGGGATTTTATAACTTTCAAGGCATCAAAGATGTAAGCAATCGAGGGGCTTAGGTTTGTGTTTACCTTTAATGGAACATAAACGATAAGTACCCAATCCATAGGCATGAGTAACGATATAGGGTCCAAGCTAGTCAAGAGAAAACTTACCTGTTTAATTTTCTCGGCTCTTGTTACATGTTGATTTTCCTTCAAGATGAGATCATCGACCTTGATGGTTCATTTTTGGACACATTTATCATAGGCACATTAATACGAGTTTTGGTAGATTTGAAGGTGATTGAGAGAATTTAGATGACATTCATCTAATAACTCAAGCTTCACCAAGCGGTCTTGGCAAAAATCATCATCATTGAGCATATCTTTGAGTGAGATACAAAGAGATAGAATTTGGACTTTGAGAGGAAAGACAACCTTTTAATCGTAGACCAAAGAGAAATGTCGGTAGAAGTTGAGGTGTGGATATTAGTGCGATAAGCCCATAAGGCAAAAGGAATGTCCATGTGCTAATCCTTACCGTATCGTCAACCCTTTCATAAGTATTTTTTATGGTTTTGCTAGTTTATTTTGCATGGCCATTCATTTGAGGATAATAAGGTGAAGAAAAACTAAGTTCAATGTTAAAGGTGTCACAAATTTCCCGTATGGTTTTTTTTTTTTTAATTTTTTTCTATTATTAGTCATGAGGTGGTGAGGAACACCAAAGAAACAAATGATGTGATGGTCGATGAATTCATAGATTTTATTAGATTTTGTAAAAATGAGAGAAGTGCAGATTCCACCCATTTAGTGTAATATTCAGTATCGGTAATAATCCATTGATGATGTTTGGAAGAATGAGGGTTAATTTCTCTAACAAGATCCAAACCCCATTTATAGAAATACCAAATTTCCCATATGACATGTAAGGCATGACTAGGGGTGTGATGAAGATAACATGTTGATGAAATTTCATAAAATGTTTTATGTAGTCATAACATTCTTTGTTTAGGGTTTTCCACTAATAGCGAGTGAAGGATGTGCTTAGTGACATTGAATACATTGAAATGATGTCTGCAAATCCCAACGTCAACTTCCTTGATGGTGTATGGGATTTCATAACTTGTAAGGCATCGAATATACATGGCATTGGGGATTACATTTGAGTTTACCTTGATGGAAGATAAATGACAAGCACCTAACTCATAGGCATGAGTAACGATATAGGGTCCAAGCTAGTTAGGAGAAAACTTGCCCCATTTACTTTTATCATCTTTTGTTAAATTTTGATTTTCTTTTAAGATGAGATCACCAACCTTGAAGGTTAATTTTTGACACATTTATTGTAGGCACATTTGATATGTTTTTAGTAGATTAGAAGGTGATCGAGAGAATTTAGGCGACATTCATCTAATAACTCAAGTTGCGCCAAATTCTCTTAGCAAAAATCATCATCATTGAGCATATATTTGAGTGAGATACAAAGAGATGGAATTTGGAATTCAAGAATATAGGCAACCTCTATCTTTGTAGACCAAAGAGAAAGGTGTGGAAGAAGTTGAGGTGTAAATACTAGTGCAATAAGCCCATAAGGAAAAAGGAATGTCTATGTGCTAATCCTTTCCGATATCATCAACCACTTTCATAAGTATTTTTTTAGGGTTTTATTAGTTGATTTTGCGTGGCCATTCATTTGAGGATAATAAGGTTAAGAAAAATTGAGTTGAATGTCGAAGGCGTCACGAGTTTCAGTAGGGATTTATTTTTAATGTTTTTTCGTTATCAGTCATGAGGTGGTGAGGAACACCAAAGAAACAAATGATGTTATGGTTGGTGAATTTATATATTTTCTTAGATTTTGTAAAAATGAGAGGTATGTCTTCCACCCATTTAGTGTAATATTCGGTATCGGTAATAATCGATTGATGATGTCGGGAAGAATGAGGGTTAATTTCTCTAAAAAGATCAAAACCCTATTGAGAGAAAGGAAAAAGTTCTCGTGTGACTTGTAAGGCATGACTAGGAGTGTGATGAAGATTACCATGTTGCGAAATTTCATAAAATGTTTGATATAGTCACAACAATCTTGGTTTAGGGTTGTCCAGTAATAGTCGAGACAAAGGATGTGCTTACGAGAAAATGAAGCCTTTGAAATGACATATAAAAATCCCATCGTGAACTTTCTTGATGGTGCGTGGGATTTCAGAACTTGTAAGGCGTCAAAGATTCAAGGCATTGAGGGGCTTAGGTTAGGGTTTACCTTTGATGGAAGATAAGCGATAAACATCCAATCCATCGGCATGAATAATGATATAGGGTCCAAGCTAGTTAGGGAGAAAACTTTTCGATTTAATTTTCTCAAAGCACTTGTTACACGTTGATTTTCCTTCAAGATGAGATCACGACCTTGATAGTTCATTTTTAGACACATTTATCATACGCACGTTTGATACATTTTGGTAGATTAGAAGGTGATCGAGAGAATTTAGATGACATTCATTTAATAACTCAAAGCGCACCAAATTATCTTGGTGAAAATCATCATCGGAGAGAATATATTTGAGTGAGATATGAAGGGATGGAATTTGGACTTGAGAATCAAGGAAACCTCTATACCGTAGACCAAAGAGAAAGGTGTGGCGAAGTTGAGGTGTGAATACTAGTTCAATAAGGCCATAAGGTAAAAGGAATGTCTATGTGCTAGTCCTTACCGGTATCATCAACCACTTTCATAAGTATTATGTTTAGTGTTTTATTAGTTTATTATGTGTGACCACTAATTTTAGGATAATAAAGTGAAGAAAAATGAGTTGAATGTCAAAGGTGTCATAGAGTTTCTATAGGTTTTTTTTTTTAAATTTTTTTCATTATCAATCATGAGGTGGTGAGGAACACCAAAGAAACAAATGATGTTATGGTTGATGAATTCATAGGTTTTCTTAAATTTTGTAAAAATGAGAGTGCTGATTCCACCCATTTAGTGTAATATTCGAGTATCGGTAATAATCCATTGATGATGTTGGGAAGAATGAGGGTTAATTTCTTTGACACGATCAAAACCCCATTGAGAGAAAGGCCAAAGTTCTCATGGGACTGTAAGGTGTGACTAGGGGTGTGATGAAGATTAGCACATTACTAAAATTTCATAAAATATTTGATGTAGTCATAATAGTCTTGGTTTAGGGTTGTCAATAATAGCCAAGGTGAAGGATGTGCTTAGTGATAGCAAAGCCAGCTTTGAAATGACATCCAAAAATCTTGTCATGAACTTCCTTGATGGTGCATGGTATTTGGGCTGTTAAGGCATCGAGATATTCAAGGCATTGAGGGATTAGGTTTGGGTTTACCTTGATGGAAGATAAATGATAAGCACCCAATCCATAGGCATGTGTAACGATATAGGGTCTAAGCTAGTTAGGAGAAAACTTACCTCGTTTACTTTTCTCAGCTTTTGTTACATGTTGATTTTCCTTTAGGATGAGATCACCGACCTTGAAGGTTTGTTTTTGGACATGTTTATCATAGGCACGTTTGATACATTTTTGGTAGATTTGAAGGTGATCAAGAGAATTTAGAAGACATTCGTCTAATAACTCAAGTTGTGGAAAATGGTCTTGGTGAAAATCATCATCTTTGAGCATATCTTTGAGTGAGATATGAAGAGATGGAATTTGGAATTCAAGAGGAAAGATAACCTCTATACCATAGACCAAAGATAAATGTGTGGCAGCAGTTGAGGTGTGAATACTAGTGCGATAAGCCCATAAGGAAAAAGGAATGTGCGTGTGTTAATCCTTACCAGTATCTTCAACCACTTTCATAAGTATTTTGTTTAGGGTTTTGTTAGTTGATTTTGCATGGCCTTCATTTCAAGATAATAAGGTGAAGAAAAATTAGTTGAATGTCGAAGGAGTTTCCGTAGAGTTTTTTTTTGAATTTTTCCCATTATCGGTGGTGAGGTGGTGAGGAACACCAAAGAAACAAATGATGTGATGGTTCATGAATTCATAGATTTTCTTAGATTTTTAAAAGTGAGAGGTAAAGCTTCCATGCATTTAGTGTAATATTTAGTATCGGTAATAATCCATTGATGATGTTGGGAAGAATGAGGGTTAATCTCTCTGAAAAGATCCAAACCCCATTGAGAGAAAGGCCGAATTTCTCGTGAGACCTAGAAGGCATGACTAGGGGTTTGATGAAGATTAACATGTTGCTAAAATTTTATAAAAATTTTGATGTAGTCACAATAGTCTTGGTTTAGGGTTGTCTAGTAATAGCCAAGGTGAAGGATGTGCTTAGCGACAGCATGAAGCCACTTAAATGATGTCCATAAATCCCTTCGTGAAATTCCTTGATGGTGCATGGTATTTCAGAACTTTTAAGGCATCATAAGAGGATACCGTCAAAACCACATTTATAGAGAAGAACACCCATGATGACATAGTGAGAGACACTTTTGAGGAAGTATTGTTGTCCATTGTGAGTAAGATCGGAGAAATAAGCGAAAGGTAAAGGTGGTCATCAAACTGCTTATAACAAAGGTCACATGGGTCAGTTTCAATGTTTCCTACAAATTTAACATCTAGAAGTAGATAATTAGGTGATTGTAACCTTTGTATATGACAAATATTTTCAAGAGGGAGGGTGAAGCGGGTATTTGAGAAGTGAGATAGGGCATGGTGTATGTAAATTTATTAGTGGAATGTTGGGTGCTTTGAAGTTCATAATGGTCAAAGGTAGTCAAAATCATGTCAACATGATGCTTATACTTTTTAAGTATCTCGTTACAACAATGGTATATACCATTGAATTATTTCACAACGAGTTGAGATTCACCAAAGATATTAATTGATTTAACATCCAAGGCTATGGAGGTTTGTAGACCCAATACAAGTGCTTCATATTCGGTGATGTTATTGGTGCAATCAAAATCTAGTTTGATGGATAATGGCATAGGTTCACTATCAAGGGAATGGATAATGGCATAGGTTCACTATCAAGGGAATGACAATAACTCTTGTGCCACCCACATCTAGTATTTGGAATTGTCGATGAATAAGGTCATATGATAAATGGTATCTTCTATGGAGAGGGTAGCAATGGATTCATCTAGAAATTTGAAGCTAAAAGAGTGGTTTCGAGAGAGAGGTGCATCTATGATTTGTTCAACAATGGTTTGTCCTTTGAAAAAAATTTTGATATATGAATTCGAGATCTAGATATGCAAGAAGGATGATCAACGTGCATCACATTGATGTTGGTAAGGCTTAGCATATATGTAATGCAAGGTGTCAATTTTCTTGACAAAAAGGTTTAATGGTTGAGTAGGTAATGTCAAAGTTTGGTAGAGACAAATACTAGGGCTAGGTAGAGTTTTTCGGCATGAGTGTATCTAGTCTCATATTCTAGAAGAGTATGTCTTATATAATAAACCACCTGCTCCCTATGTTTCTCGTTGCTGCAATGAGCAAGCATGGCCCCAATGATGGGTCTATAGCTGAAATGTAAAGGTAAGATGGTTGGTAATCCTTAGGTGGAATGAGAAAAGGTGGTTAGAAGAGGTATTGTTTTAAGGTGCCGAAGGCTTTGTGGTATTTTTCATCTCATTAGAAGGAAACATCCTTTTTGAGAAGATGATGAAATGGATGAAAACGGTAAAAAAGATGAGAAATAAAGTGATAAATAGATTACAAATTTCCTTAAAAACTATGCGAGTTGAGGAAGGTTATTAGGTGGAGGCATCTCAAGAATAGCCTTGATTTTAGTAGGATAAACTTAAATTCCATGCAAAGAAATGATAAAACCAAGGATCTTTCCCGAGAGAACATGGAAGACACACTTATTAGGTTGAATGTGAACACAATATTTGATGAGACAATCAAAGACAACCTTAAGGAGTACGAGGTGTTCTACCCAATGTTCAGATTTGGTAATAAGATCATTGACATAATATTCCAATATGTTATACATGATGTGGTGAAATATATAAGTCATAGCCCGTTGATATGTAGCACTAGCATTTTTAAGTCCAAAGGGCATGAAATTATAGTAGAAGGTCCCCAAGGAGCGACAAAAGTGGTTTTTTGTTGATCTTCTAGAGTGAGTAATATTTGGTTATAGCCTAAGAAACCATACATGAGTGATAACATCTCATGGCCGGTAGTGATATCAACTAGTTGGTCAATACTAGGTAGAGGAAAGTTTTCTTCCATGCGAGACGGGTTGAGGTCATGTAAATCCACACAAATGTGGAGTCCCCTTATTGCTTTTGTGATAGGAAAAATGTTAGAGATCCATTCGGGATAATTAATGGGTAGAATGAAAGAAACAGAAAGGAGGCATTGGAGTTCTTCTTTAACAAGAAGGGTAATGTGAGGATGCATTTTCACACCTTTATTTAATGGGTTTTTATATCAAGAATGGTTACAATATTGTGGACCAAAATGTTTGGGTCCATACCTAGCATATCAGTGTAGGACCAATAAAAATATTTGTTATGATCCTAGAGGAAAGAAGTGAAATCTTCATGTTCAAAGCATCATCTAAATATTGGCTGTTTTTAGAATGTGTGGCTCATCCTAAGTGTAAATGCAGATTTTGATGGTTGATTCATTTAACATAGTTTTCCTCTCAAAAGGTAATGACTAGTGAATATAAGAATCTTACGCATCAATGTAGGTAAGAAAAGACTCATCATATTGACATTGAACAACGTTAATGGAAGGTGTATTGTCATCGATCATGTCGGGATATAGGAAGGAAGAGAAGAGGGAACCTCACCATCGCGTTGATAAGTTAGACATCCCAGGGAAATGGTGTTCACAAAAACAAAAGTTAGGAGGATTGAATTCTATATCCATAGAATTCTTAGGTGAATGTGGTGAAGTAGGTGAAAAGGGTGGAGAAGGTTTATTGTCCTCAATGAGTTTGACTCGAGGCCTTCTTGGAAGGTGGTTCAACAAATATAATACCATTGCGGTCTTTATGCTTAAGAGTGGTGCAAGGAATGTGTTGTCTCCTGAAAACTACTTTTCATTTTCCAAGGTAAATTTGAAATTTTGAGCTCTCACCCTCCTAAAGTATTTAAGCCAAGTTGAAAGTTCAAAGAGATAGAAAAATCCATGCCCTAGAGTTGTTTCAAATCCCAAGTCTACTTGTTTTAATAAATTTTCCGTTTTGTTGTCTAAATGCATAAAATTTTATTTTTGGCCTCATTTGAATGAAATTGTCAACATTTCTATGCCCTTGGATTGTCAAACATTTTATTGTTTTCAATTCCTTAGCTCACGAAAGAAATTTGAAAATCAGGTGTGAAATGGTGGAGTTTTCTTCTTCTCTGCATTTTTCACGATCGGGAATGACGGGCGAGATCTTCCTTGTTAAATTTTACCTCAACATCCACAAGTAATATGTGGGTCTCTTATTGGATGCATTTTGGTTGAATTTCAAGGTCAGCGAAAGCCTCCACATGTCCAAACAATGTAACTCCAGGGCAAGGTCAAGGACGAGTTTTCAATTAGGCACATGCTTTCCATGTGTCCCAGGTACAAAATGAAGGTAAAACGGGCTAAAATTGGCTAAGTATGGAAGGCTCAATGGATGGCTCCACGTGCCTCATCGGTGCGATTTCAATATTGAAAGCCGGGGTAGTGCTCAAACTTGCACCAGTCCTCTATATCTCCCAGGTCCAAAAGGGATAGAGCCGATCGTAAAAATTGGCTAAGTATGGGTTGGTGCGGGAGCCTCCACGTGCCTCAACGATGCATTTCAGAAGTGAAATGAAAGGTCCAATATTCAAATAAGCATTGACTCACCATGTCGGGAAGCTGGTGGAAGGAGACATGTGTCAAATTGACATCATTTCATAAGGCGCTACCAAAGCGAAACTCAAATCAGCGCTAGCTCTCCCGTGTCTAGGGGTCAACATCAGTCAAACACTAACAAAGAATGAATCAAATTAGTATGAAGGTATTGGTGGAGTTCTCTACATGTTTTCCTAGTGCAACTTAAAATAAAAAATATAGAAGCGGGTTCTAAATGAGCGCTAGCCTACCACATGTTCGGGGTTAGATATACGGCCCCTCAAAACCAAAGGTAGATAGTCAAAGCATCTATAGGCCCATTCCAATCAATGATTTCCATGTGGGAAGCTCATATTTAAAGTTTTAAAAGAAAAATGAACAACCCATCTTTTAAGCTGGTAAAATAATGTAACGCCAAGTATTTTGAAAGCTGTTTCTTTCTGCCATAAGCATTTCTCTGTGAATCAATAATTTGAAGGGGCATGAAAAATTAGAATAGGTTGTAACTATTTCTTGCTGGCTCGAGGAAGTGTAACCATTCCTTGCGGGATATATCATGGAATCTAAAATTCATTATAAGGGGCTATAAATTGATCTGGTAAAATCACGAGTGCATTGTACTCAAAGAAAGAAAAGGAGTTATCCATTTTTCTTCCACTTTCCTCCCTTTTCTCAATTTCCTCCATTTCTTCACTATGTACAACTTCTAATTAAGCATCAATACAAGAAGAAGGATTTTGTAGCCTCTTTGATGAGGATATTTTAGAAACTTTGAGTTCACAATCTTATCTCATCCTGTTGCCATTTGCAGGGTTGTTTCTTCCCATGAATGCATGTGATGATTTTTCTAACTAGTGTGTAAAAAATCTGATTTCTATGTGGAACATTAGTTCTACTACCTCTTTTCTCAATCCCTTTCCCACTTTCGAGAAAAAAAATTTCTGCAAGTATCTGCAAGCTTTGTTGCAAGGTCAATGGAGTGCCCCTATAAGATCCCCAACCAAAAGGCCACCACACAAATCCACATTTTTTTGCACATGCATATACGGTAGTTACACAGGTTAAGTAGAGGGACTTAGATTCCCGAGATCATTGCAAGGAATTCAAAAAAATTTCCACTTGAAAAATTTCATCACCAACAATTTTGGCACCTTTGTGGGGCAAATTTAGCAGCATCTACACTGTATGTGACCGTAGGATCAGAAAATTCAAAATTAAAAAAAAAGAGAAAAATTTCTGTATGTGGCACATGGATTCAAATCATGGCCACTTTGGGAAACCCTCTGTTGAAAGACCCAAATTTCTCTTGACATCCAAAAAAACATTTCTTCATATTTGAGGAAGCTATCTAGAATAATAGATAAAGTGCTAATCACTACTTCATTGCACGAGAATTCTCGACCTTGAAGAGGAATGGGCTACTAAATTGGAGAGGCAAAGATGAATTCCAGCACCATGAATAAGAGCATAGATTTTCAAGTGGTGGATAAAAGATACACTGCAGCGAGAGACAAGGAGGACAAGCCCGACCCCATTTTTGAGGAACTTCAAAGGAGACAAGTTCTCCTCGAATCCAGAGGCTTCCTTCTCAAGAAACTAGTCACATTGGGAACTTGAGTGTTGCCGATCCTTTGGATGGTGAATTTCCATACATCAACGGGAACCTTGAATATTTCAGCGTAGAGGCGAAGAAGAAGCTAGAGAAAGAGAAGAAAGAGTGGAAGAGGAAATAAGAGCTCAACTCGAATAAATTGAGAGACTTCAAGCTGAGGTAGACAAAGAGCAACAACAGAATCAGTAGCCTTAACAAGGTTAGAAGATAGAAACAAACATAGAATGGGATATTGTGATCATGATCGTGAGGCCGTAGGCCTAATTTACCATGGGGAGGAAACACCAGTCCACTGGCTCTTGCTCAACCACTACATGAGCTATCGAGAGGCTCAAGAAAAAACTTCCCAAAATTCAAAGGGGATGGTTCTCAACTCCCTGAAGAGCATGTAGCAACATTTATCACTGCTTGCGGTGTGTTGGGTGTTGAGGATGAAGATGTGTCAGTCTGAATCTTTGTGGAGTCACTTCAAGAAAAGGTTTGAATGGTTCTACATGCTACCCCGAGGTTTGTCACATGTTGGGAAGATATAAGAAATGCATTCGAACATAGGTTCAAGACCACAAAATATTGCCAGGATCTTTTGGTCCAATTGGTACAAATGAAGAAAGAAACCTATGATTCAATGATGGTCTTCATATTAAGATACAATAGAGTGATAAGAAGGATCCTTGAAGATGTGGTGCCTCCCAAAAATAATTTGAATATGTTTTTCATCATTTCTCTGCCATCAGAAGTAGGTTTCTTCATCAAAAGAGCCTAGCCAAGAACATTGAGGCAAGCCCAAGAATTTGTAATAGAAACCGATGATGATCTAATCCTTTATAGAAAGGTGAAAGGCCCCAATGGGAAACAAAAGGGTCAAAATTCAAAATTTATCACCACATATCTGATGTTCTAAAAAATGGAAAATGACTTGGTTGCCTTGAAGAAGCATCTATCTCAGATCACAATGTGGAATGCTTCAAGGAGGCCAAATCCTCCAGATAGGCCAAGGATTTCTCCACCTCCTCATCAGCTTGCTCTTGAAGCACCACCAGTTAATGCCATCTCTAAGACCAAAGATCTAGAGGAGGAAGCAAAAATTGAAGAAAGCGAAGAAGAAAACATGGAAGATTATGAAAACTATCTTGAGATTGAGGAAGTTGATATGCACAATGGCACGATTAAGTATATGATTGATGATGAAGAAGTTACAAGTTTTGATGTGTTGTTTTCACTCGCTCTCAATCTAAGAAAGGGATTTCAGCCCCAACAATTGCAGTAAAGAATAAGAAGAATAATAAAGAATATTTTCCTCCAAAGGTTACACAAAATAAAATCATCAGCAGAGGATCACCATTACCACCTTCTTTAGAGTTGGCCAAAGAAAAACTAGACTCACTTTGGTTGCCAAAGAGCACGCTACTATACCAAGTAAGTCATTTGATCCTTCTTCTAGCTCAAAATTTGCTAAGAATAATTCTCTTCTAAAATTTGGTCTGTAAAAACACTTAAAGTTCGAGTCAAAGGCTACACCCTCACCCCCTTCCAAGCCAATTATTACACTGAAAAAGAGAACCCAACACCAAAACTATTAAATTTTCTACCATGTAGTTCTTCCTCCATTTTAGGAGCTAATTCCTCACCCACCATTTCCTGATTTGACTTTGTATAACATTTAATCAAAACCAAATTCCAGCTCTACGAAATAGAATACCTACAAACACATCTTTCCTAATTTGTGATTCATCAATACGGTTCATGGTGGTAACCCTATCTCTTCAAGTCCAAATTCTAAAGACTTACTCCCGACACCATCCACACCACCTTCATAAAACATGCTAGCCCTCGGTGCCTCCAAAACCAATAGGGTTGAACCTTTCTACCTGTCACTCCTCATTAAAGGCTTCCGGCTAAATAATTATATCATAGATTTGGAGCCTCGAGACAATGTGATGCCAATCAAAGTTACAAATTTTGTAGGCCTCACCTTGACCTAAGTAAATATCACCTACTACTCAATGGAAACCAAACAAGTTCCATTGGTAGGAAGAATTAAATATGCATAGGTAGCACTAGTTTATTTTCCGAGACAAGAAGGTTCTCCTAACCATGCTTTGGTATGAGACATCCCAACATCCTTTGGTATGCTATTAAGTAGGATTTTTGTAGAGACACAGGTGGAGATATAAAAATGAATTGGTCATCCGAAACTATCCCAGTAAAAGGTGAGATGAAGAAATTGCTACCGAGTAAGAAAGATGAAGTTCACAGTACAAAATTTTGATGATCCGAAAGCAAACATTCTCTTTCAAGATTGTGGGCTAGGAAACTACTTCCTCACATTAGAAAAAGAGGATAACTTACCGCTTCTCATGGAGGAAGAGGAAGATCAAATTTGGAAAATAAAATTTGATGGTAGTCATTCCAGATCTGGTTTAGGAGCTAGGGTAGTATTGTACTCTCTTTGCATTGAGGTGTAACCTTTTACCTATAAGCTGTAATTTGATAATACAAAGCGACCTTTGCAGTATGAAGCATTTCTTTTCAGCATGAATGCAACAGATGACATGGGAATTAAGAAGCTTAGATGTCAACGTGATGTAGAGGTTGTAGTAAAGCAAGTCTGCCAACAATATTAGGTGAAGAATCCAAGACTCCAACATTATAGAAATAGGGTGTGGGAGTGCATTGAATCTTTTGATGAATTTTCCATTAAAGCTATTCCGAGGGAAAAGAATGAAAAGAATAATTCTCTTCTAGTGTCAACTTCCTAGTGACACCTCATCCTTCTTTTGGTAAAGACAAAGTGACCATTGAAATGGTATTCGGGAATAGTATACTGCAGGACAATGCAAACACTTGGCAAGTCTTCAATGATGATAACCAAATTCTAGCCTTTTTAGAGAAAAGGGATAATTCCAATAGTCTCTTCTTTGAAGGAGGTGAAAATCCAAAGCGATAAGTAGCCCCCAAAGAAGAGAAAGAAGGAATTTAAGGGATTGATGATGAGGAGTAATCAAATTGAAAGGGAACAAAATTCCCAAAGGGCTAGTCTCTTTAGAAGACATCTTTGACAAACATGACATATTCATTCAAGAGAAATAAAATTAATCTTCTTAGTGTCTGCAGATGATTTCGATAAAGAAAACATTGGTAGCTGAGTGGAGCCAAGGATGGTCAATATCAAAAAAATTCTCACCTGAATTAAAAAATGTTTGTTGTATTACTTGAGAAATAATCAGATGTCTTGGCCTACTCTTATGATGAACTCAAATCCTTCCAACCAAAATAAATGCACCACTCAATTCCTTTGAAGAAAGGTGCTAAGCCCTAGAGGTAGAAAAAAAGGCCATACAACCCAAAGATTGTTGATACCATCAAGGAGGAATTAATGAAGATTCTTAATGCAAGGATCATATTTACCATCCACCATTTGACGTGGGTAGTTAACATTGTGCCAGCGTAGAAGAAGAATGGTGAAATAAGGATATGTGTAGATTTCACAGCCTAAACAAGTCATCACTAAAGGATAATTATCCTCTTCCTATCATGGACCATATCCTGCAAGTAGTCACTAGATCTGAAATTATTTCATTACTAGATGGATTCTTAGGATATAATCAAATCAAAGTGGTAGAGGAGGACTGCACCAAGACAACCTTTACAACACCTTGGGGCACTTTTTCCTACAACAAAATGCCTTTTAGAATAATCAATACAGGAGATACTTTCCAAAGGGTGATGGATTTGGCCTTCAAAGATCGAAGCATTGTATTGTCATATATTTGGATGATCTCACAAAGTATTTTTAAAGAAAAAGGAGATCATATCTATCACTTCGAATAGGTACTTGCAAGGTGTAGGAAACATGGCATATCACTAAATCCAAAAAAGTGCATTTTTGGAGTCATAGAAGGAAAGTTATTGGGGAAAATTATGAAAAAACATGGAGCACACATTGATCCTGAGAGGGTTAAAGCCATTCAAGCATTAGCCCTACCCACAAGTAAGAAGGGAGTTCATTCATTCTTTAGAAAGGTAAACTTTCTTCGTCGTTTCGTGCCTGAGTTTGCTGAATTGACAAAACACATCACTTCCATGATGAAACCTCAAGCAAGTTTCAAATTGAACAATGAAGGGAAGGAAAATTTGAAGAGATCAAGAAAGCCATTTCCAAGGCTCCAACTCTTGTGTCTCTAGTTTTTAACAAAGAGTTCATCATGTATTGTTATGCATCAAAGCATACACTCTCTGTTGTTCTTGTTCAGAAAAATGATGAAGATGTTGAAGCACCTATTACTTTCATGATTTGTCATTTGAAGAAGCATGAGCTAAAGTACAACCAATTAGAGAAGCATGCCTATGCAGTGGTCAAGGCTGTAAAAAAATTAGGTTTTACATCCTCAATTCTCATACAGTGGTGATGGTCCCTGGTAGTGCAATCAAGTCCATCTTGACATAGTAAGATCCCAAAGCTAAAAGAGGAAATTGGATTACAAAGACTCAAGAATATGACTTGGAGATTCGACCCTCCAATCTAGTAAGGGGAAATGGCTTGTGCAAGTTGATTACTAAAGATGAAACTCTCAAAGTTCAACATGGCGAAGAAACATGTACTTTCTTAACTTGTTCAGAAGACAACCCACTAGTTCTCTTTATCACCACTACCGAAGAGTGGTATGCTGATATTGCCTACTACTTGACTCATGGATAATTCCCTTCAAATATTTATTGCAAAAAAATAAGAACACTCAAGCTAAAGGTAGCCAAGTTTGCAATCTTGAATCATGTGCTCTACAAAAGAGGTATGAATGCTTATTTCCTCAGGTGCATAGATAAATAGCAATAATAAAAGTTTCTTAAAGCACACCATAACCAAGCATGTGGTGGACATTTTTAGTGATGGTCACTTTGCATACAAGATCCTCCGAGGAAGGTATTATTGGTCCACCATCTTTGTGGACACTCAATATTGGGTTACTAAATGCAAAGCATGCCAATAGTTCATTGAAAGACCATGACTCGCTGCATTACCACTCATGCCCGTGGTTATTGAAGAACCTTTTCAATAGTGGGGGTTGGACTTCATTGTTGTTACGAACCCTCACTCAAGCACGGGGAACACCTATGTAATCACAACAAAATATTACTTCACCAAATGGATGGAAGCCATTCCATCCAAACAAGCCAACACTTGAAATAGTATGCAACTTCATCAAGGAGAATATCATAGTCCTGCATTTTAGAGTGCCATAGAAGAATGTAGTAGATAATGCTACCTATTTATCTTCAAGAGATATGACTAAGTTTTTCTATAGTTACAGAATATACCTAGTTTATTCTTCCGACTACTATCCATAAGGAAATAAACAGGAGGAATCAAGCAATAAGAACATTGTGACCATTATCCACAAGCTTATGGATGAGAATCAAAGGAATTGGCATAAAAGGTTGTATGATGCATTGTGGGTAGATAAGATCACTCCAAGAAGGTGATAAGTATGTATCCATTCCAAATTCAATATGGATTTGAAGTAGAAATTCCCCTCACAATTGAGATTCCAACTCTCAAGTTGCTACATGAAATAGAAGATGGTCAATACAAAGATTCCATAAACAAAAGGATCTTATTTCTAGAGAAGTGGAAGAAAATAGATTACAGGTGGTGGATCGAATCAAAGAACACCAATTGAAAGTGAAGAAGATCTTTGATAAGAGGGACAAGGAAAGAGAATTAAGGTTGGAGACTTTGTCTGCTTTGTGGGACAAGAGAAAAGAACCAAAGGGAAGCCATGGAAAGTTTGATTCATTATGGCTTGACCCATTCCAAATTCATGGAGCTTGTGGTGAGAATGATTTTATCCTCTCATACTTAGATGGAACGTCATTGGAATTGAATTGAAGAGGGAAATACTTGAAATTATATCATCAATGAAATCGGGTTGTCCCCCACCTTGTACCATAGGTGTTTTCTTGATGTGTTTCCCTTTCCATTGTGTGGTTTTTTTCCCCTTCTTTTGCGTGTCGTGTGTTTCCTTCTTCTGATATTTCTTTCTCATAATTGTACATGAATCTGTAAGGCCCAATGGATAAGGCATTGGTCAATGTTATGTGATTTAAAAATTGAGATTCGGATCCTCATACCACGTCTTCACTATGCTCGAGTCCATGTCATATCCCCAAGCTAGAGCTAGCCATTGTCTCTTGAAAAAAAAAAATGTTTTCCAAGTTAAATTTGAAATTTCAAGATCTTTCCCTACTAGAGTATTTAAGACAATTTGAAAGTTCAAAGAGAGAAAAATCCATGCCTTAGAGTTGTTTAAAATCCCGTCTACTTGTTTTGATAAATTTTCTTGTTTCTTATGCGGGCGTGTGAAAATTTTATTATTGGCCTCATTTGAATGAAATTGTAAACCTTTCTATGACCCTGGATCATTGAACCTTGTATTGTTTTCAATTACTTGGCTCACGAAAGAAATTTGAAATTCAGGTGTGAAATGGTGGAGTTTTCTTCTTCTCTACATTTTTCCACAATCGGGAATGATGGGTAGATCTTCCCCATTAAATTTTACCTCAACATCCATGAGTAATACATGGGTCTCTCTGATTGGATGTAGTTCGGTCATATTTCAAGGTCCAAAGTAGAAGCCTCCATGCGTCTAAATGATGCAACTCCAGGGGAAAGGTCAAGGATAGTCTTCAATTAGGCACAAGTTTTCACGTATTCCGGTACAAAATGAAGGTAAAACAAGATAAAATCGGATAAGTATGGAAGGCTTAGTGGATGGATCCACATGTCACATCTATGTAATTTCAAGATTCAAAGCCGAGGTAGTCCTCAAACTTTCACTAGTCCTCCGTGTCCCAGTCCAAAAGGGAGAGAGACGATCATTAAAATTGGGTAAGTATGGGCAGTGCGGGAGCCTCCACGTGCCTCAATGATGCATTTCAGAAGTGAGATGAAAGGGCCAATATTCAAATAAGTGTTGGCTCACCATGTCGGGAATGGGAGGAAGGAGACATGCATCATCTTGGCACAATTTTAGAAGGTGCTGCCAAAGTGGAAACTCAAATCAGATCCATCTCTCCACGTGTCTAGGGGTCAACATGAGTCAAATAGGAATAGAGCACAAATCATCTAAGTATGAAGGAACTGGAGGAGTTCTCCACATGTTAGCTTGGCGTAAATTAAAAGACAAAATATAGAGGTAGGTTCCAAATAAACATTGGCCTGCCATGTGTCCAGGGTCAGATATATGGCCCTGCCAAATAAAAGGTAGTTAGTCAAAGCATCTGCAGGCCCATTCCAATCAATTATTTCCACGTGGGTGGTCCAGATTTAAAGTTGTAAAATCAAATCAAATAGCCCATGTTTTAACTAGTAAAATAATGTAACTATTGAGTATTTTAAAACTATTTCTTTTTGTTATAAGCATTTCTCTATGAATTAAGAATTTGAAGGAGCGTGAAAAGTTATAATAGGTTATAACTATCTCTTGCTAGCTCAAGGAAGTGTAACCCATTCACAGGCTATATCATGGACTCTAAAAGTCATTGTAAGGGAAGTGTGATTTATACGGTAAACTCACGAGTGCATTGTACTCGAGAGAAAGAAAAGGAGTTAGCCATTTTTCTTCCACTTTCCTCCCTTTTCTCAATTTCCTCCATTTCTCCACTATGTACAACTTCTGATTAAGCATCAATATAAGAAGAAGGATTTTGTACCCTCTTTGATGAGGATATTTTAGAAACTTTGAGTTCATAATCTTATCTCATCTTGTTTTCATTTGCAGGGTTGTTTCTTCCCATGAATACATGTGATGAATTTTCTAACTAGTGTGTATAGGAATCTGATTTACTACCTGCAACATTAGTTCTCCTACCTATTTTCTCACTCCCTTTCCCACTTTCCGACAAATTTCTCTCTTGGAAGTATCTACAATATTTTCCATAGGGTAAGTGAAATGCCCTGTTGGATCCCAGCACCGAAAGGCCACCACAGAAATCCACATTTTTCACGCATGCATATACGGTAGCTACACGAGTTAAGTAGAGGACTTATATTCCCATAAAGTTGGCAGCAAATTTTTTTCCATCTAATAAATTTCCTTGCCAATAGAATGGTGGTCTTGTTCATAGAAACCCAATCCAAAGCCCTTCCAAAGCGCATGATGGAGGAAGGTTTAGGCAAGCGGTGGTTGGTGAGAGATTGAAGGTCAAAGGAAAATGGTCAAGTTTGGGAAGGTGGCTCAGGAAAGTAGGTAGAAGCATGAATTCCTCGATATGTTAAGTTGGTGCAAATGTGGGGAGGACCATAGGGGAAAACTTCTCCTATTTGGTAATCAGGACAAGGATGTTGGTGAAGGTTACCATACTCTAGAGGAGTAAGCAATGTGTCAATGTTATAAACATGATACTCCCCTAGAGTGAGGCATTGAAAAACACTTTCTAAGGGATCGGTAGTTGGTATGTGGGTAGAGGGAATGGATGAATCACTATATGGATGGGAAGAAGAAGCATTGGATGTTTGAGAAGTATATGGGTTTTGATGGGTCAGCTTCAAAAGTTGTGGTAGCGAAAGTGGGAATAGAGGAGTTTTTATGGAAGATGTAGCGACAAAAGAGTGGATGAGGTAACGATTGAAGAAGAGGCATCAATAGTGGTAGATGGGATAGCAGATGAAGGAGCGATAGTGTTGGTAGATGCCTTAATTGGGTTAAGGACATCGTTAGGTCGGTAGAGCATGTTACGGGTTTTAGATGGTGAAGGGTTATCTAGGATGGTGTAGTTGTGTCCTTCATGTTCAAATTTTAAACAATGGTGTAAGTTTGAAGGAACACAACCTATGGTGAGAATCCAGGTCAGCCAAGCAACATGTTATACTAGAATTCCCCCTCGAAGACATCGAATAATCGGGGAATAGTACGGGGGCCCATACTGATGTGGAGAATGATAGTGCCAAGGGTGGAAGTTATGGCATCATTAAATGCATACAACATAATTGGGTTATTGTGCATGTAATTGGAAGGGATGTGCATTTTTGATACACATGGGAGGAAATAATGTTGATACTAACACCTCCGTCGATCAAAACATGTCCAGTGCGTATATTATCAATGTAGGAGGAAATTGATAGGGAAGGGTTAGGATCATCTGATTAGAGAGGGATAATCTCTTTGTCAGAGAAATTGAGAGCGGCTACTTGATGAGTGGTAGTGGGAGAAGAGGAAGGTGGCAAAGTGGTGAAAGAGGAAACATGGTGAGGAGTGATAATGGATACAACATGCATAGGGTCATTATGTAGAACCTCAATAGATTGTAGGACCTCAATGGGGTCTAACGATGAGACTCAAAGGTTTAGATGAGGTCATGCAAACAGATTTTGATAGGAGACTTGTACAATTTTTAAGCATTGTAGAATGGGAAACCCCATAAAAACAAGGTATGTGGGTCCATAGATGGTGATTTTGGGTGTAGGTGTAGACAAAATGTTGGGTGAAGAAGAAGTAGAGATGAACTGTTTGTTTTCTCCTTTCCTTTTTCCTTTGGGGCTCAATTGGAAACTTGAACCATATTGATCTGCGATGAAGGAAAATGTGAGTCGTGTAAGGCATAGTGACATGAAGGGAAAAAATATGGTGAGGGAATATAATGGTTTTGTGGAAGAAATGTGGCACATTGGTATTTTGGTGGAGGTTTGGCTAGCTCTTTGTTGTGGACCATATAGATCTCAAATGTTGGAGGAGTATAAAAGGGTTTTCGAGGTGGAGATGGAGGTCATTGAATAGGTAAGGGATGAGGTTGTGTGGTGATAGGTGCAGATGGAATAAGGTCCTCATCTAAAAGATCATCATCATAAAAGGTTTTCTTCGAGAGGACATAGTTAGAGAAGAATAGTCTTAAGAGCCTTACAATTTTCCACAACGAAGGGGACAAGTTATCGAAGGGGATAATGGAGGTGTGGTGAATGTGGTGATAAGAGGCAATGTGGAAGTGACTAGTTGAGGATAAGGGAATGGCATGGGTAATGATGAGGATACAAGAAGTGGTGTAGGTATATGAGGTATAAAGGATGTAGGTGATGGAGAAGGCGTAGGCTGTGTTGGTAATTTGGGTGTAACATAGGATTGTGATGAGGAGGTGGGCTGTTATGTTTTTGTTTACCTTGGGTAGAAGGCTACTTGACAAAGGTTGATGGGTGGGAACCTAGGATAGATGGAAGTGGTGAAGGTGATAGAGGGGTAGTGAGAGAAGCTGGTGTATGCAGCCAAAGAGGATGGGTCTTCCTCTCAGGTGGGGAAATAGTATTTGTGATAGCTTGTGAGGATGTGGCTAAATCTAGTTTGATAGGAGGATGGACTAGACTTGATGTCGGCATGACTCCTAATGTGGTAATGGGTCTGGACATGGAGGAAGATATAGGTGCAAGTAAGGTTTTAGGCATAGTAAAAATTTCATTTGATGGTAAAGGTTTAGGTGTGGGTGAGGGTGATGAATAAGGGCTAGCTACAACTGGTATGGGCATGGTGGGTTTGGTTTTCTAAAACACCTTTGGATAGATCGTGGAAGTTTCAATGGACAACATCTACATTTGAGTTGAGAAAGGTAATTAGAGGAATCCCTAAAGCATGGAATTATCAACATAATCCAAGAAGTCGGCCAAACGTGAGAATGACACCGATGTAGGGGAGGCTGATATTTATTTGGTAGTAATCCCTATAAAAAATGTTTGTGAGATAGGAAAATGGTTGGCTTTAGAATCTGTGGGTAGAAGATATGAGAGAAAATTAATAGGATCCTTGAAATCTAGTGGAGAATTATCACCAATAGAAAGGGATACTACTAATGGACCCCCTATAAATAGGGAGAAGGTAAGTTGGAGGAGGTAGATTCTTCTTTTGGTGAAGAAAAAGGTAAGCATGACTCTCCCGTGGGTAGAAAAGTAATTAATGTGGGTTGTTCATCAGGTTGAGAGGCGAGTGGGAAAAATTCATCGATAGATATGGTGGGAACCTACGTGGGTGAAGGAGAAGATAAGGGAGACTCCTCCATGGGTAGAGAAGCATATGTAACAGGTCCCTTCGTTGATGAAGGAGCTCGTGGAAGAATCTCCTTGATAGATGGAATGGGAGGACATTGAGTAGAAGGAGCTGGTATGATGTCGAAAATGACATGAATCTCATGTTGGTACCCAAATTTGTTCTCCTTTTCAGTATGAGAAGCATAAGAGATATGGCATGAAGCTTGAAGTTAGATAGATCATGATGTGTGTCATTTTGTAGCCGGGGATGTGATCTAACTGGCACTTAGATTTGTGGAGAGATGGATAACACTCAAATGAGACTTGATCTTGTCCGAACTGTTTTAGATTGTGCCTTTCAACCAAGGTAAGAGGACCTATTTTGTAACCCTCAAATGGTGAAGGAGATGAAGATATCCCTCAATTTGTGCAAATAGTATGAAAAGGGCCTTGAGAAAATATGATCAACACTCCAAATCTGACTTTCACAAGTTGTCACTCCCAGATTATGGAGATATTTTCAATGCAAGGCAAGGGTTACTGAAGACATTGCATGATCCTGATTTTCTTTGTGCATTTTTGTAGATGGATTATATTTTGTTGTTGACACACAATGCAATGCAGGGGTAGTATGGGGTAGGATTAGTTGTTTTGAATGAATTTTTTGGTGGGAGATTTTTAGACAAGACTAATCAGAATTTGAAATTTTTTTGAGGACCTTTGCAAGAAATTTGTAAGACCTAAACAACAGAATGATTCAAAGGGGTTAAGGTACTCATTCAACCAGGATATGTTCAATAAATGGAAGCCCAAATCTACACTCTTCCACACAATCTTTGACAACCTGCCACAAAATATTGAAGCAGATGAACCAACAAAGCATCCAAAAACCTCTATTTTATCATGACCTAAGGTGCACCCAAAGGTTTACAAACAATATCTAAATTCAAGGAAGGTAAATTGATTTTAAATCTATTTATCTCTTTATCAGATGAAAGCTCTTCTGAATGTGAGATTGCAAATGCCACTAAACTATCAATAAGAAATGAGACCATGTATGATCAAGAGAGATTTTAAACAAAAGACTACAACAGGAGAAAGAAACACAAATTGAAAACATTCTGAAACATAAGTGCATGAAAATTTTTCCAAGAGACAACACGAAATAATCTAGAATGACCAAATTTATCAGTAGGGGAATGTTATAAGAACAATCTCAGAGCTTGTTGATAGTTTAGTGGCATTTACAATCTCACATTCAGAAGAGCTTTCATCTGATAAAGAGATAAACAAATTTAAAATAACTTTACCTTCCTTAAATTTAGAGATTGTTTGTAACCTTTGGGTGCACCTGAGGTCATGATAAAATAGAGGTTTCTTGATGCTTTGTTGGTTCATTTGCTTAATTTTTGGCATATTGTCAAATAGTGTGTGGAAGAGTGCAGATTTGGGCTTCCATTTATTGCACATATCTGGTTGAAGGAGTACCTTAACCTCTTTAAATCATTATGTTGTTTAGGTCTTACAAATTTCTTGCAAAGGTCCTCAAAGAATCTAGAAAATTCTACTTAGTCTTGTCTAAAAATTACCCACCAAAAAATTCATTCAAAATAACTAATCCTACCCATACTACCCCTACATTGCATTGTGTGTCAACAATAGAATATAATCCATCTACAAAAATGCACAAAGCAAATCAAGATCATGTAATGTCTTCAGTAACCCTTGCCTTGCATTGAAAATATCTCCATAATCCGAGGAGTGACAACTTGTGAAAGTCAGATTTGGAGTGTCGATCATATTTTCTCAAGGCCCTTTTCATACTATTTACACAAATTGAGGGATATCTTCATCTCCTTCACCATTTGAGGGTTACAAAATAGGTCCTCTTACCTTGGTTGAAAGGCACAACCTAAAACAGTTAGGACAAGATCAAGTCCCATTTGAGTGCTATCCATATCTCCACAAATATGAGTGCCAGTTAGATCACATCCCCGGCTACAAAATGACACACATCATGATCTATCTAACTTCAACCTTCATGCCATATCTTTGATGCTACTCAGATTGAAAAGGAGAACAAATTTGGGTACCAACACCTTCTGGCGCCGCTGCCAGGGAACTGTTGAAAATATTTGAGATATTTGGATGCATATCAAACCCTAGTAATGTCCCTTGCAAATTTATGCATGCAAATACATTGTTGGAGTATCATTTTATAATCAGATTTGTAAGGATTAAGTGAAGGTATAAGTTCTACCTGTAATTTTATCAGTTTCCAGCAGTTGTTGTATTTCATTTGCATTTTTGATTGATAAGTTCAAATAAAGGAAGGTCTGATCTATAAAGTTTCACAAGATTTTCATTACTAATAGATATTTGATAGAGTATTTTAGTGCATTTACACAACTAAGGTGAAAATCCTTAGTGGCGACTCCATGTTGTTCTGATATTGATAAATACCAGTGTCTTACCTTTTTGTCATTTACTTTGGTGTTTCTAATCTCTACAAAACTGGAAGGAAGAAGATCTCTCTTCATTAGGGACTCTGCTAAGAAGTTGTTTACAGATTCAAGGAACTCAGAGTTAGAAGGGAGAAGAGTTTGGAAAGTTGTTAAAGGTCAGACATCAGGCAAAGATATATCCATTGGTGAGAGAGATCAACCTTTGGTAGAGGATTATCACTCTTCTTCAAGTGATTCTGATTCAATCAATCCTCTCATAAACTTGTTTGCCTCAGCTAGTGAAGGTCCTTCTGCTGTACCTGGTAAGTTCCTTCTTCAATCTACACCTTTGTGTTTCAATTCAAATAAAAATTTCCAAGAAAATCAGCACTTAGAGAATACCAATCTTGTGAACCACATTCTTGAGCCCCAAAGACCTTGCACTCCTCATCAGCTTGTGTCACCCCCAAGATCACCTCCACCAAACAATATGGCTCAACCTAGACCTCCATTTTTGTTAACACCTTTGGTCCTATAGACTTTAGAGGAATTAATGGTTACCCAAATGTTATCCCACAAGATGTCAGAAATAGGTTGCCAAAGTTCCATGGTAACAATGTTATAACTGGTGATCAACATCTCAAACTTTTTGTTAACATGATGGAGGATTTTGAAATAGAGTTTGAAGATGTGTATGTCAAATTGTTCATTCATACACTAGAAGAGGATGCTAGGGATTCGTACAAGGCTCTACCGATAATTCAATTGATTCTTAGACTAAGATGAATAATGAATTTAGGTTACAATATGGTGAAAAATCTGATCCTAGATTTCTCTTGTCTGAATTTGAGAATATCAAGAAGAACCCCAATGAATCAGTTCATGACTTCAACACAAGGTTTAAAAAAATTTGAGAAGGCTTCTTGTTAATTTGAGGCCTTGTGATGAGTCTTGTTTAATCAAATATGTAGATGCATTTGATAAAAAGGCTGCCTACTACTTAAGAGATAAGAATCCTACCAATCTAAGGCAAGCTTTCACCATGTAACTTCAAATTGAGAACAATATCAAAGCAATTGGGAAACCTCTCAAGAGAGATGGTGTAAATTTGATAAACCTTGAAAAACCTCAAGCTAGCAAGGGTGCTGATTTGGAGGAGGTTGTGAAGACTTTGGCAGGGGCTATCAAAGAGATTTCCTACAAGTTGGCAAGAGCTGAGAAAGGAATTGGGCAGACTTCACAAGGTAACAAAGAGCACAAAACCATGACATATTTTCCAATCATCCTATAGGTGATCAAAGGGCAGATGATAGAGGGAAGGGACCCATGGGGTCTGCAAATATACATCCTCAAGCATGTGAAGGAAGAGTGTTTCCTGATCTCCTAACTTCAAGTGTTGCTTTACCATTGAGGAAGTTGCTGATATTGATTGGTGTGATAGGTGTTTTCTACCCCATCCTCCATGTGAAGTGGACCAACAAGATGGTGAAGCTAATAATGATGATGGTACTAATGATGATATCTACATGATGGGCTGTTCTTCGAGCTCACAAGGAGGAGAAAAATCTACTGAAGTGATAAGTGCAAGGACATCTGCTACTTTTGGGATTACATCAAATGGGTACAAGTCTTTCTTCCCCCTCATACTCTTAAAGTTGATGTAGTGCAAGATTTTGAAATTCCTAACAATGAATTTGAATAATTAAGAGATTTGATGATTAATAAGTATGATGGTGGTATCCCTTCAGAGGAAGATAGACAATTGTTGATGAATGTTGTTGTAGCTCAAGAGAAAGACTATAACACTAGAAGTAAAGTTGTTAAGGGAGTTGGGCCTCAAGCCAAACCTAAAACACCCTTGCTCACAAGTATTCCCAAATAAGCTCCTAGAAAAGAAACACATGCCAAAAGCTCTATTGTCCCAAACAAAAATCTCAGTCCTCCGCATGCCCAAGCTGCCAAGAATCCCTTGCCATCTAATGAATCTTCTTGTTTCCTTTCCAATGCTACTTTTCCAAAGAGTGTTCCATATGACATAGCCCAAGTATTGAGCCAAATCAAAGTGATTGTTCCAATCATTGAGTTTTTAGGATTCCTGAGCATAAGAAGAGAGCATTTGAGTACTTGGGATTAAAGGAGGAGAAGACTACTCCAGGAAAAATGTAAATGTTGTTGAAACTCCTCCTCAGATCATTGCTGACCTTGAAACACCACCAGCATTAGAATATTTTGAGAGACACCTGAGGTATATTTGGGGACATCCTTGGTTGATTCCTAATTGAATGTTGATCCATTCTTCACAACTTTGATCATAAATGATAGGCTACTTCACAATTGTATGTTTGATTCCGGTGCATCATGTAATGTCATGCCTCTAGAAGTCATGAATGAGTTGGATATCAAAGTGACAATAGCCTATGGAAAAGTGTACTACCATGGACTCAAGAGAAGTGTTGGTAGTTGGTTGTGTGAAGGGTTTGGTGGTGTAACTTACATCTTATCCCGGGAGGAATTTAAAATTGGATGTTGTGATTGTTGATTGCCCTGCCAAATGGGGTATGTTATTGTCAAGAAAGTGGGCTGCAAGTGTTGGAGGGAGTGTCCAAATGGATATGTATTTTACCACCATTCCCATTGAGGGCAGCCTTGTTAAATTATATGGAGAAAAGAAAATGTTGCATCTAATTGAGGATCCAAACAATGCTTCCTATGAGGTGTTGTTTATTGATGTTGATGTTGATAAGTTTATTGGGTTTGCTGATGGAAAGGAACACAAGATGGGTCATTCAAAGTTACCTTGATTAGGTAAGTTCTCCTTGGACCTTGCTATTGGAGGGAGCTAGCTCCAAATTTGGAAATTGTGCTTGTATAATTCTGATTTCTCCTAGCTTGGAAGAATTTGTTTTTCCTTCAAGCTTAATTTTGAATGTACTAACAACATTGCTGAGTATGAAGCCTTGTTGTTGGGTCTAAGAATTGCATGGAAGTATGGTGTCAAGGACATCATTGCAAAAGGATATTCAGAGCTATTTTTCAAACAAATAAGAAAACTGTATGCTACGAAAAATCAGTGGATGAAACAATATAAGCATGCAGTTTGGGATCTAATTGAGATATTTGATTCTTTCAATATTATGCATCATGATAGAAGTTTGAATGTTTTTGCTGATAAATTTGGCTAGTGTTGGGGTCAAGATTTGGAGATTGCACCATTTCACCTTATTATGAGTACAATGTTGAAGTGTTAACTAGGCCAGCTGTCCCTGACAACATCAAGCATTGGCAAGTGTTTAATGATGATACTCAAGTGGAGAGGTTCTTACAAAATCAAGGTGAGTTTGTAGATTAGAATATTGATTAGGAACTAATGGTATGTGTGACTAAAGGAAGAGAGACTTTGTTTGGAAAAGATATTATCCAATTGAAAACTAACACTATTCCTAGAGGTCTTGTTGTACTTGAGTCAAATTTTAGCAATGTTGATTGCATCATCAATAGAAACATGTCTACCTCAAGGGATGTGGAGGAGCATGAGTTGGGAACTAATGATAAACCAAGAAAAATTTTGGTTGATAGTTATTTAAGAAAGGAAGAAAAACAATCCTACCTCTAATTGTTAAAACAATATCAAGACTATTTTCTGGTCATATTCAGAGCTGAAAGCATATAGAGAAGACTTATTCCAACATGAGATCCCTCTTGAGAAAAATGCCAAACCATTCAGATAGAAGCAAAGGCCAATTAATCCACTCCTCTCCATGAAAATGCAAGATGAATTGAAGAAAATGAAGGAGGGAGGGATCATTCAGCCCACAAGGTATTCATCTTGGGTTGCAAACCTTGTGCCAGTCAGAAAGAAGAATGGAGATATCAGACTTTGTGTAGACTTCAAAAATATGAATAGAGCTTCATTGAAAGACAATTATCCTTTGCCAAACATGGAAAACATGTTGCAGTTAGTGATTGGATCTGAATTGTTGTCCACCTTGGATGGTTTCTCTGGCTACAATTAAGTTGTTGTCAAGGAGTCAGAAAGATTTAAAACTACCTTTACCACTCCTTGGGGAACATATGTTTATGTGAGAATGCCTTTTGGTCTCATGAATGCTGGGGATACTTTCCAAAGAGCAATGGATGTTACTTTTGTTGGTTACATAAATGACTTCATTGCAGTTTATCAGGATGATGTGACTATGTTTTCAAGGAGCAGAAAATATCACTTGCAGCACTTGGAAAGAATGCTGATCAGATGTAGAGAATTTGGCATTTCTCTCAATCCAAAGAAGTGTCACTTTGGGGTGTAAAAGGCCAAGTTGCTTGGTCATATTGTTTCAAAGGTTGGTGTCATGATTGACCCTGAGAGAGTAGAAGCAATCAGCAAGGTTCCAATTACAAAAACAAATAAGGGTATCTAATCTTTCTTTGGGAAAATCAACTTCATTAAAAGGTTTGTGTCAAATTTTGTTGAGTTGACTCTTCCTATCACATGCATGTTGAAGAAAGATCAAGTTATCAAGTGGGAGGAGGCTGCTATTTAGGATTTTGAAGGAATCAAAGAGGCATTGAAACATGCACCTATCTTGGCAGCTCGAATTACAAGAAGCCTTTCCAAATATTTTCTTTTGCTTCTAAAAATACTATTACATCTGTTTTTCTCCAAAAGGATGAAGATGGGGCTGAGAAGCCTATTGCCTTCTTTAGAAAGGATTTACAAGTTGCTGAGTTAAAGTACACAATCATGGAAAAATAAACATTTTCCTTGGTGAAAGAAACAAAGGTTTTCAGGCCTTATATCTTAAGTTCAAAAATTATTACTTATGTTCCCCACACCATGGTAAAAGACATCTTATCAAAGATGGAGATCTCAAGTAAAAGATGTAGATGGGTGAAAAAACTGTAGGAGTATGACATGGAAATTTAGACCACAAAGTTGGTAAGAGGTTTGGGTCTTGCTAAGCTCATGGATGAGAGCAACTTGCAGACTGTGGAAGTGAATGAGGTAGAGGAAGAAAGGGAAGATGTTCTTGAGAAATTGGTGAGTTCTGAGTGGTACAAGGATATAATATTTTACCTCATACACCTATGTTGTCCTGATCATTTAAATAAAAATTAGAAAAGAGCCCTCAAGTTGGCTTCTCAAAAATACATCATCACTAACTTTGGGATGGCTTGGAAGAACCCTGAAGGTGTCCTCTTGAAATGTATAACTGAAGATGAAGCTCCCAAAGTAGTTTTGATTTCCATGGGGGAGTTTGTGGAGGAAACTTTGCTAGAAGGGTTATAACACACAAATTTTTGAGAGTTGGTTATTGGTGGCCTACTCTCTTCAAAGATGCAACCATGTTGATTAGAAAATGTGAAAGTTTCAGTGTTTCTCTAGAAGAATGAAAGCTTCAGGCTCCCTTCCTTTGCAGCTGTATCAATTGAAGCTCCTTTCAAACAATGGGGGATGGACTTCATTGGTGAGATCTCAGACCCTTCTAGTGCTGGACATAAGTGGATCCTTGTAGCCACATATTACTTCACCAAGTGGGTAGAGGCAATCCCCACCAAGAAAGCAACACACCAAGTTGTTATGGACTTCTTGTTGAATAATATCATATGTAGATTTGGTGTGCTAGTCAAGATTGTGGTTGATAATGCCATGTGTTTCAAAGCTAAACCTTTGATGGCAATGTGCAAGGAGTATGGAACCAATTTGACTTATGCTTAAAACTATAACCCCTAAGGAAATGGACAAGCTGAGTCCAACAATAAGAACTTATTGAAGATCATTAGGAGAACCTTGGAGTTGAACAAGAGAAAATGGGTTGAACAATTGAAATTTGTAGTTTGGGATGATAGAATCACTTCCAAGAGAGCTACTAGTAAGAGCCCATTTGAGTTGGTGTATGGAACTCAAGCTCTTCTTCCCTTACATCTGCAACTATCTTCTTTTCAGTTTGTTCAACAACTTGAAGATTAGGAGGTCAGCCCATATGAAGCAAGGATTAATTAGATTGTAGAGCTAGATGAAGAGAGAAGAGCATCCCACCAAAGGCATGTCAGATTTAGAGAGAAGTTGAAGAGGTTGTTTGACAAGAAGGTTACTCCTAGGGCCTTCAATATTGGAGATCTGGTTTTGTTGTGGGATAATAAAAATGAAGATAAGGGAAAACATGGTAAATTTGATGCATTATGGATGGGCCCTGACTCCATTGATATCAGAATTGGTGAGAATACCTTTATTCTCAAAGACTTAGAAGGGGAATTGCTTGAATTACCTATTAATGGCAAGCATCTGAAGCATTTCTTGGATTAATCCCCAAATTTGAGGTATGCACCAACTTGTACAATGTATAGTGTCTAGTTTTTGCTCTATTTTTGGTGTTTTGTTGGTTTGTGGTTTGCCTTGGTGTGTGGCAGCCTTTTGGTCAGTTTCTTAGCTAGTTTTTGGTGGCTTTGGCTCATGAATCCATTTTCCCAATGGGTTATTTTGGCACTTGGTCTACTTATTGTTCTTGTGGCACTCACTGGGAGTGCCCATCCCCGAGAAAGAGCCGATGTTGGTGCCCATTTTAATCCTCTGTTATATTGCCATTTTCCCCCTTTGGTTTGCATGCTCTAAAATGTTTTTCTTTGAATTTTTCTCCTTTTCAATATGAAACATCATAGATATGGCATGAAGCTTGAATTTAGATAGATCATGATGTGTGTCATTTTGTAGCAAGGATGTGATCTAATTGGCACTTAGATTTGTGGAGAGATGGATAGCACTCAAATAGGACTTGATCTTGTCCTAACTGTTTTAGGTTGTGCCTTTCAACCAAGGTAAGAGGACCTATTTTGTAACCCTCAAATGGTGAAGGAGATGAAGATATCCCTCAATTTGTGAAAATAGTATGAAAAGGGCCTTGAGAAAATATGATCAACACTCCAAATATAACTTTCACAAGTTGTCACTCCCAAATTATGGAGATATTTTCAATGCAAGGAAAGGGTTACTGAAGACATTGCATGATCCTAATTTTATTTGTGCATTTTTGTAGATGGATTATATTCTATTTTTGACACACAATGCAATGCAGGGGTAGTATGGGGTAGGATTAGTTATTTTGAATGAATTTTTTAGTGGGAGATTTTTAGACAAGACTAACAAGAATTTTCTAGATTCTTTGAGGACCTTTGCTAGAAATTTGTAAGACCTAAACAACAGAATTATTCAAAGGGGTTAAGGTACTCCTTCAACCAGGATATGTGCAATAAATGGAATCCTAGATCTACACTCTTCCACACAATCTTTGACAACATGCCACAAAATCTTGAAGCAGATGAACTAACAAAGCATCTAGAAACCTCTATTTTATCATGACCTAAGGTACACCCAAAGGTTTACAAATAATATCTAAATTCAAGGAAGGTAAAGTGATTTTAAATCTATTTATCTCTTTATCAGATGAAATCTCTTTTGAATGTGAGATTGCAAATGCCACTAAACTATCAACAAGAAATGAGACCATGTATGATCAAGAGATATTTTAAACACAAGACTATGCAACAGGAGCAAAAAACACAAATTGAAAACATTCTGAAATATAAGTGCATGCAAATTTTTCCAAGAGACAACACGAAATAATCTAGAATGACCAAATTTATTAGTAGGGAATGTTATAAGAACAATCTTAGAGATTTTTGATGGCTTGAAAACTGAAACCAATTCAACATGATACAAATCTGATGCAAAATGGAATTAGAAATGGTTCTCAAGAAGTTTCTTAGAGAATGGGATTTTTCCTAGATTTTCAGTGAAATTCTAAGTTTCTCGACCTTTTGCATGTCAAAGAACATGCATTATATAACATTCTATTACATTTTATCATTCTTCCCAAGAAAATAATATGCCCAACATCTAGACCTTCCATTAATAAATCATCCCTTCTACCTAGACTAATTAATTATTATTAATTAATTAGCTTTCCATTCCATTTAACCAATAAATCAATATTTAAATGATTTAATCCCCTTATAATAGCCTAAATCACACTAATATTCTTCTAATTGGCTTCTATAAGCTTACACCTACCTATTAATTAATTAAAATACCCCCAACTCCCATGACTTGCTAAACATGTATTAAACCCTTCTAAAGTAAGGTTACCTTTAATAAAGCAACCTTATCCATTCCTAATCATGTTTTACCTTTATCCCACATTCATGAGAATGTGTTGAATCCTTTATCCTTTGGGCTATATAAAGATCCCTCCACCTACCTTTTTACTTACACCTAAACTCTTTAGAGAGCAAATACAAAGCATATAACAAAGAGACTAAGAGCTTGCACCTTGCCCTTTTGAGAGTTCATCATCTTGAAGAGTTAAGCCTCTTTCTTAAGTGCTTAGGTCATATGGGAGGTGTCAAAGGGGTCTTGTAGCCCAACTTTGATATGCCCTCATTCCTAGGTTACTTGGCATACTAAGGACAACTATTTTGATAGCCATGGAGCTTACTTAGGTCCATTCATTTATTTGTTGTTAGAGAATAGAGGAGTTTAGATATTTAGCATTGTTAGTTTCAAAGTGTGTATTGATGAATGCTAGCATTTAACGCTTGTTTATATCTTATCATGATGGTGTTTAGTTTATTTTTCAATTCTTGCTAAGTTAAGACTATTTAGGTGTTAGTCTTTACTCATATTAGTATTATTTTGAAAACAAACACATGCACACATTTGGCATTCCCGGTGGGACTTACTCCATTGTCCTTTGCGCTTAATTTCAAGTTTTGTAGTTAAGTTTTATTTTTGGTTACTAACCCTCTTTTACACATGTTGATCTAACTTGTTTTTCTTAAATTGTTTTGTTGAGTTTGTATGTGTTGAGTATTTCTTGTAGGTATAAAGGAGGTGAAGTGCCGCCAAAATTGGAATTAATGGGAAAATTTCAAGATTTCTCCATGTTTTCATTTTTAGAGCTTACTTTTTTCAACATTTTACATGCTAGTTTTGTCAATTTCTTGAAAAATTTCGATTCTTGAGCATGTAGGTTAGTGTTTGATAGTGTTGAGTCTTATATTTACATATTAATGTTGTGGGTTGCTATCAAAATTTAATCTTGGTGAGAAAATTTAAAGATTTCATCATTTTTCATTTTTAGAGCTTACTTTTTCATCATTCTACATGCTAGTTTTGTCAATTTCTTGAAAATTTTCAATTCTTGAGCATGTAGGTTAGTGTTTGATAGTGCTGAGTCTTATATTTACATATTAATGTGGTGGGTTACTGTCATAATTTAATTTTGGTGAGAAAATTTCAAGATTTTATCATGTTTTCATTTTTAGAGCTTACTTTTTCATCATTCTATATGCTAGTTTTGTCAATTTCTTGAAAGTTTTCGATTCTTGAGCATGTAGGTTAGTGTTTGATAGTGATGAGTCTTCTATTTACATATTAATTTGGTGGGTTACTATCAAAATTTAATCTTGGTGAGAAAATTTCAATATTTCATTTTGTTTTCATTTTTAGAGCTTACTTTTTCATCATTTTACATGCTAGTTTTGTCAATTTAAAAATTTTCAATTCTTGAGCATGTAGGTTAGTGTTCGATAGTGCCGAGTCTTCTATTTACATATTAATGTGGTGGGTTGCTATCATAATTTAATTTTGCTAAGAAAATTTCAAGATTTCATCATGTTTTCATTTTTAAAGCTTACTTTTTCATCATTCTACATGCTAGTTTTGTCAATTTCTTGAAAATCTTAAATTTTTGAGAATGTATGTTAATGTTTGATAGCGTTGAGTATTCTATTCATATATTAATGTGATTGGTTGTTGTAAAAATTGAATCTTGGTTAGAAAAATTTGCCCATTTTGCAGATTAAGGGATGTTTTTTTGACATTTTTGAGTGCATGTCAAGTGCATTGCATACCCATGAGCATAAGAGCATATCGTAACCCATCTTCCGAAGGCCATAACTTTTTCTCCGAACTTGAAATGACTCCATTTTTTTGCGTTGGAAATGTATTGAAGTTAAATATGTAATGAAAACATAAATTTGAAATTTATACTTACAAAAATTACAGGATTTTCTATTATTTTAAAACTGGTCATTTTCTAACATGTCTAATGTTTTGATGAATGTTGTATTTCCATACTTATTCGATTTAGACCAAAGCATACGTATGCTCTATCTTGCAACTTTTGGTGAACTTCAGAATCAAAAACAATTTGATCTCTATCTTGTTAATGTTGGGATTAAACATGGAAACTTGATTATTCATTTTGCTTAAGGAATAAACCTTTTATAAAGTATTTTTCAATGGTCCTTTGATTTGAATTTTCTATTTCTATATAGTTGGGATAAAGTTTGTGTATGATATTATCTTGAACCTTAGGGTGATTTTGAGAATCAAAAGCAGCTTTAGTCTTCATTTTATAACATTTGGTAAATTGGAAACTTCATCTTTCACTTTTGGTTTAAGGGAATGAACCTTTTACAAAGTATTTTTCAATGGTCCTTTGATTTAAAGTTTTCCATTTCTATATAGTTGGGATAAAATTTGTGTATGCTCTTCTCTTGCACCTTAGCATGATCTTGAGAATCAAAAACAACTTTAGTCTTCATTTTATAACATTTGGTAATTTGGAAACTTCATCTTTCACTTTTGGTTTAAGGGAATGAATATTTATCAATAATTTTGTATGGTTCATTGATTGAAAAGATTTTCTTTATTTTTAGTTGGATTATTTGTTGTGTATGCTCTTCTCTTGCATCCTTGGATGATCTTGAGAATCAAAAGAAACTCTTAATCCTCTTTTAAATAATGTGATTTTCTTGGAGAACTACTAACACTTGAGTGCAGGCCCTAAAAACGCTTGTCAAAAAAAGGAGGAACTAAAACAAAATAAAAAACTACTAATATAGTTGTTATACGGGTTGTCAAAAGGTGTTCAATAAAACCACACCTAATTAAACAAGATAAAAAGAATAACATATTCAAAACATTATATTGCAGGTTTTAGAAAAGGGTACGTCCCTCTCCGCTCAACTGGAACATAACCCCTTTGGCATAACGCCTTAAGCTACAACAATGGGGGTGGTTCCAGGAACCGCAAAGTAGTCCACGCAAGAGGGAACCTTGTGGACAAACAGAAGTGCCGCAGTACCTACTTGACTAGTGATTCCTTTGTGAGATAGCGTTACAAGTTGTCCGTTGTGGTAATCCCAATAATAGTACATGTAGACGCACTAGTTGCCTATTGTTCTTGAAGGGGGTAAAGTAAAGCCTAGATACTCCCAAACTAGTCAATGTGACTTTTTAGGTAAATTATGCTCACTCGTGGCAACTTTGTAACGCCTAGGGCGAGAGAACCACCTAGGAGAATATACTTTGGCCAGCAGCCCACTTTGACCATTTTAAAATAGTGTTGAGTTGTGAACCTTCTTTTTGAGAAATGTGTGACGTATTACTTTCGCCTAGTTTTTACTTACCTTAGGGCGAGGCGAAACTCTGGTGAAGTGAGGCTAGCATTTTTCATCATTTTTCTTGATTTATTTCCTTCATATTCTTTTGACACTTTTTTGATCAAAAGAGGTGTGATTACCTTTGTGTTGCCATTCGACTGTTTCTCTCACTTTTATGTTTGTTTACGCCCATCCATGTTTGCGGCTAGGTTAGTTAAACATCTAAAGTGAGTGGAGGCATTTTCACGTCATTTGGTAGTCATTGTGATCTTGATACCCACGTCAAGATCATCATTGTAGTTAGGTGTGATTCATCACCGCGGACTTCCATAGAGGAGTTAGCTTGTTTGTCTCGTATCACTAAAATTTTGATATTTACGTCTTGTTTCTTTTAAACGTGACATAAATACCTATATTATATGGTTACGCTTGCACACATTTTTAACTATTCCTAGCTATACTCTAAAATTTTTAGTTCAGTTCTATTATTACCTTGATTTCAAAGAGTGCTAAGTGTTACCATTTGTGTGTGTTATATCAATAACACCTCAATATCAATAATTCACTTTCTAGCAAAGTGGGTTAACATATCTTGGTGATATTGTTGTGTCATTCGCAAATCGTAATTAGCACTTTTGAGATATAGGTCTTAATCAAACTTGGGCTTGCTCGTCGTATATCTTGATTGGGAGATCACATTTAACTTCATGTATTTACTTACTTCTTGTTCATTCCTTTGAACTTGGCATAAGTGGAGACATCTTGTTAATCATATGGCGTCACAAATTACTTTAAAACGTAGTTTAGGAAGTACTTCATTTGATTAAGTTTTGGTACTAAACGATTGTTTCATTGGTGACTTTATCATTCTATCACATTGGTATTCCCACACTAATTGTTAATTTACTCTTAACACGTACATCTTGTGTTTCACTTAGGGGTAGTCACTAACCTAGTGAAACTATCTAGTGAAACTATCACGAAAAACATGGCTCCCAAGACGCGTCTAGGTTTAAAGAAACAAACAAATGAGGAAAACAGCGCAAGCTTGGGAAACCTCTAATAGGAAAGGGTCAAACCCATTTATTGGACATGATCTAGGACCACTATTTTATGCAAAAAGGAAATAGAAGAAATGGTCGACCATAGTGGAAATGAATTAGAGTCACCACTCATGGACTTTTATTTTGACCCCGATCTACTAGATGATTTTCTCCTTAGAAACAAAGATAGAGTTTTGGCATGGGTCATGGAATTAGGGGTCAAATTGCCCACCGAGAATGAACCAATATTACCTATAAATGAAACTACTAAGGAAGAATGCCCCCTTATCAATATGGAAGATATTTTAACAAAGCGGGAATGCTTCCACTTCTTACGCAAAAATGATAAAGTGGTAGGGCATAGAATACCCTCATCAAAGTGCCACGAAGAAACAAGATAGAACATGAGACAGGGGGAAGAACCTCCACAATACGAAGAGGAAGAACCTTTAGAAGAAGAAGACACAAACCAAGTCATAATCCAACAACAACTCAAGTAACCTAAGCCGAAAACTAGCTTTACTTACTTTCTAGGTACGTAAAGACATAAACATGAACGTTCAAAAGTCAAGGCCTAAGTTTAGGATCCACGAACTCCATCGAGAAAACCAAGGAGAAGAAGACACAGGGTATCATCGTGTACACGTCCCCACTTCTCCCACTAAAGAACAATTGCTCACCCAATAAGTGCAATCTATGAAAGCAATGCTTGCGAGCATACAAGAAAGTAATATAGGGAGTATTAGGAAATACCAATACTAAGAACTATGCCCCTATCCTTTTGACAAGACAATGACCCTTCAACCCTTTCCAAATAAATTTGATATGCCAAATTTCAAAAAATACAAAGGAAAGGGAGACCCAAGGGATCATGTTAAAGATTTCTAAATGGCATGTCAAGAGGTGTCTTATAGTGATAATTACCTCATCATAATTTTTCCTAAGAGTCTTGGAGGTCAAGCATTGGAATGATTTACACGCTTACCGCGAGGATCAATTTTCACCTGGCCAAAATTGGTGGAAAGATTCGTGCATCATTTCTCATATAACATAGAGAGTGATGTCACCATGGCAGACTTGTGTGGCACAAAACAACACCCAAATGAGACCTTTTCCAGCTTCCTCTAACGATGGAGAGGGATAGCTAGTCGCTTCCATTGCGCTTTCCCTGAGAAGTAGCTGGTCAATATTTTCATCCCTAATCTCAACCCAGATATAGATTTCCACCTCCAAATGCATTATGTCCACACCTTTAAGGAGGTTATCGAAAGGGATTCAAATAGAAAAGGCTCTCATTACCAAAGGCACCCTCAAAACCCAATCTAAAAACAACCAAAGTGTCAAACCCGCTGAAAAGCCAAAGATCTTTAACAAAAATAAAAATGTGGTGGGAGACGGAATCACTGATTCCAAACATGTTCAAATGGTCCAAACTAGTCAACCTTTTAAACTAACCAAGGGCCCAATTCAACCACCACCAAAGCGACGAACATTCACCTCCCTCAATGAACTGTTGTCTGTCATACTAAAACAGTTGGATGTGGCCCACATGATGACCTATCCTACAACGCAACCATTTGATGACAACACTCCTAAACCTTCATGGTATAAGGAGCATGAATACTATGAAATGCATCATGTTAAAGGTCATAAGTGGATAAACCGTGGCTTCGCCACTATAAGGACTCATTGATAATGGGGAGATAGAGGTGGATAACCTTGGCAAAACATAAACACCTAACGAGAAAATGGGGATTTATAAGGAACCATTCCTAAGCATGAGAAGTCGAAAAGACAATGCCGGATCGGAGACTCATCCCAAACCTATAAAGCTGCGAATTACTTGTATACCAAAAGAGATAACAATCATTACGATTCACTTATTGGATGTATTCACTCCCTACCGACCATGTCAATACCATCCGGATCAAGGGAAAGGATTGTCTTTGGTAACAAGCCGTGCTCGCCTCATGATTCGAGTAACCCTCTTTGCTGACCCCGCAACCGGTAAATATAACCTTTTAGAACAACTTGAGAGGACGCCGCTAAGATCTTGATCTTATATCTTCTCAAGATATCCAATGTGCATAAGGACATTTTGTATCAAACTTTTCAGGGGTCGGGAGTGCCTTTAGAATTCGATCCTATGTACCTTCAAGCCACGGTGGTAAATATTACACTAAGTGAGCATCTCACTTTCAACCATAGGGAGGTCCCTACCGAGAATCCTACACATAATCTTCCCTTATACATTGAGGTAGTCATCACCCGCAGGAAAATCAAACGGGTTCTTATGGATAATGAATTTGGATTGAACATCTGTACGCTTAAATTAGTCAAACAATTGGGACATATGGAGGCAGATCTTGAGTCCCATATCATCACTATCACCGCATACGACAACGCAGAAAGAGAGTCAACAGGCACCATTACGCTGCCTATGGAGGTGGGCCCCACTTGCCATCAGACAAAGTTTCACGTCTTAGACTTGGAACTTCCATATAATATGCTTCTAGGCCGACCATGGATCCATGCCATGTAGGCCGTGCCATCAACATTTCATTAATGCATCAAGCTGAAACATGAGGGACATATGGTAACAATACCAGGAGACTCAGAGCCCTTTGCTCATTGTAGAGCTCTCAATAGCTTTACACGAAATGGTACATACGCATGTACCTCCGTGGATATGGCCATTCCTTTTTAGTCTGAGGCTATGGAATCCCAATCTGGATTCAGATTCTCTTAGGTCTTGCACTCATGGGGCATCCACTTCCACATCTCCATTTGATTCATGGGAGATGAAAATTCTAGAATATGGTTGTGGGGAGTATAATGTACAACAAGTGCTCTTGGTTTCTGACCTCTCCTTGTCACCCAAGACTAGAGGTTGACCCAACTACCGCTTCAGGAGACCTAGAGAGGAACACACTATTGGTTCATTCCTACTTGGAGGCTTGTTAGCTGAGGAAAAATTGCTTGATCCACCTACTACTTGGGTCCCTGAGGACACTCAACCATCTTGTTATCAAACCCTGGAATATGAAAAATCTAGTAGAATGATGTACTCCATGGGCTACAAAGGCCTAGGATGTGGGAGGAATGAACAAGGACAAAGAGAACTAGTTCCTCTTCCACATTTCAAAACAGAAAGATATGGCATTGGGATTCACCCTTATGGAGCACACCCCAATGATCAAGATGCGACTTGTTCTGAGCATGAGGATAGCTCGAGTACCTAGACAACAATACGGATTCCCATTGTAGCCTATATGAGGATCTGGCCTCCACGAACCTTTTCAGAAACAATGTTGTCCCGACCATAACCCCCACCAAACCAACCCTTGACCTTGTGTACCCTTTCCTTGTTGAATGGGACCAACAATGTCACATGCCACTAGATTTATTCAAGAATGACGAGGCTATTGCAGAGTTCATGAGCATAAGGGATACAATTCCCATTGGAGATCACAAGAAGGGTTTCTTTATCGACTTAGACACCTATGCCTACTTCGGTGAGGAGGCTAAACTTCATGGTCAACAAAATTTAAAGAAAAGCGAGGGCAAGAGTTCTAAAGAAAATCCTCGACAAAAATTGAAGTCCAAGTCACACGGTGAAAACCTCTTTGAGGCACTTTGGCCGACAAACAAATAAGAAAAAAAAGGACAAACAAAGTGACCACGCCAAGGTTGAAAATCTCGTAGAGACATCCTTGGATGAAGATCTCAAACTACCTCCCAATCCTACACGTATGGAGGATTTATCAAAATTGTTAGTTGAAGAAACCATTGATGTTAATATTGGTACTGAAGAAGATCCCAAGATAGTAAAATTGGGAGCATCACTCTCGGTCGAGAAAAAAATACGTTCACTATGCTACTGTGAGAGTTTATTGATGTGTTCACATGGTCTTATAAAGACATGCCCGGCTTAGATCCAACTTTGGTTGTGCACAACCTGGTTGTGCATGCAGATGCTAAGCCTATCAAATAGAAGCTTTGAAAGATGCACCCAAGAGTGGCCTTGTTAGTTAAAGAAGAGTTGGAAAGGTTGCTTGCAGTAGGATTCATCAGGCCAATTGATTATTCTGAATGGATATCGAACATTGTTCCTATCCAGAAGAAACCTATTGGTATCTGAATTTGCACAGATTTTAGGGACATCAATAAATCTTGCCCTAAAGATGACTTTCCATTGCCCAACATTGACATGATTATTGACTCAACTGCAGGGTACGAAATGCTATCGCTTATGGATGGATTTTGGGTTATAATCAAATTAAGATTACTGAGGAAGACCAACACAAAATAGCTTTCACAACTCCTGGGGCACCTTCATTCTCAAGTGATGCCATTTGGCCTTAAGAATGCGGGAGAAACTTATCAGTGGGCCATGATAGTTTTATTTCATGATATGATTCATGACATCATGGAAGACTACGTAGATGACATCCTGGGAAATTCCAAAACAAGAGAGGATCGTCCTATCATTTTGTGGTGTATCTTTGAATGCCTGCGTGAATACAAATTCAGGATAAATACAAAGAAGTGTGTCTTCGGTGTGCTATCTAGGAAACTATTAGGCTTCATCGTGTCAAGACGAGGCATTGAGGTTGACCCTACTAAAGTGTCTTCCATCACAGAAATGCCTCCACTGAGAATATCAAGCAACCGCGTAGCTTACGAGGGGAAAATTCAAGCCATTCGCCGCTTTATCTCCTAGCTTGCAGAGATAAATTTCACTCATTCACTCATTTGCTTCATAAGGATGTCACTTTCATCCGGGGACCCAAGCAATAACAAGCATTTACTTTGATTAAATAGTACCTGGCTAATCCACCTATCCTCATGCCTCCCACTCCGAGAGAACCAATTTTGCTCTATATTTCCGCTACACAATACGCTATTGGTGCACTGCTTGCCCAATACAACCTTAGCCATAAAGAGAAATCATTGTATTATCTCGATTCGTACCCTCATCGCCTATGAACATAATTATCCCTCAGATTGAAAAGGCTTGCTTGGCCGTTGTTTTTACCTTTCAAAAACTTCACCATTACCTACTAAATACTAAGACCAAGCTCATATCCAAGGTCGACCCACTCAAGTATTTGTTGTCTAAACCTACCCTCACAGGTAGAATGGCTAATTGGATCATTCTACTTAGTGAGTTTGATATAGAATTTGTCCATCAAAATTAGTTAAAGGACAAGTACTTGCCAACCAGCTAAGCGGAAGCACCTTTACAAAGCACAAAACCTTTGAGTCTAGATATGTCGATGCATCTTTGCTCTACATTGAAGAATCATTCAGTATGGCGTATACATTTTGATGGATATTTTACGTTTCATGGTTTAGGTGCAGGAGTGGTCCTTATTACTCCTTTGGGTGATCCTATACCACAGGCTTTCCGCTTGGCCTTCCCTTGCACGAACAACATTGCGGAATATGAAGCACTCATTGCAGGATGAAGCTAGCCATCAAGTGGAATATTCAACATGTTAAGGTTGTGGGTGATTCGTAGCTAATCATCAAACAAAGTTAATGATGAGTATAAATTTAAGGATGACAAGATCATACCTCACAAGAAGTTGGTGGAAACTCGAAGGAGTATTTTGTGCGCATTACCTTTGAGAAGATCCCAAGAGCACTGAGAATAGATCGGGAATGCTATGGAAACGGTGGGATCTATGCTTTGTATTCCACCAGGGAATAATGATATGCCATTCTTCATAGAAAACCTATGCCACCTGCATATGACATGCCATAATATTGCTCGGCTTGTGAGGTTGTTGGTTCCCATTCACCATGGTATGAACCCATTCTCACCTATCTTAAGGACAAGTAAATTCCCTCCCGATATCTCCCATTCGAAAAGTAAATCCCGATTCACCAGATAGCCCATTACACCCTTTTAGGAGGTACTTTATTTTCATGGCTATGATGGGAATCACATTACGTTGTCTAGATGTGACAGAGTCAATCCACGCAATTAAAGAAGTACACGAAGGAGTATGCGGAGCACATACAAATGGAATGGTCTTGGCTAAGAAACTATTAAGAGTAGGTTACTATTGGCCCACCATGGAAACTGATTGTTGTAATTATGTTAGAAAATGTGTGCTTTGCCAAAAGTATGGAAATTTCATCCATGCTCCATCACAACCATTGCAACCAATCACTACCTCATGGCTATTCTCCAAGTGGGGACTTGATCTAATAGGGAAGCTTTCTCCTACCTCATCTCGATGGTCATACACATATCATCACAAACATGAATACTTTACAAAATGGGTGGAGGTTGTCCCTTTAACCTATGTCATAGGAGCACAGATTTCTAAATTCATCATGAATCACATTATTTACCGATATGGTATCCCTGCAGCCATTGTCACAGATAATGGGAAGTCATTTAAGAACAAAATTGTGAAAGGTCTTTACCAACGGTTCCAAATCAGATTGAAATGGTCCACGCCATATTACCCTCAGGGTAATGGACAAGCTGAGGCAACAAACAATACTTTGGTAAGGATAATGGAGAAGATGGTTAGCAAAATTGGTCGAAACTGGCACATACAAATCCACCCACCCTCTGGGCCTACCGAACATCAATTCACACTCCTACGGGTGTGACGCCATATTCCCTAGTGTTTGGGAAAAAATCTATCATCCCTTTAGAGATTGAACTCCCATCCCTGTGAATTTCTCTTCGAGACTATTTGGATAAGGATGAAGATTACCAAGTGGCAAGATTGGCTGAGTTAGAGCTCCTAGATGAGAGGCGCATTCACGCTCTTAATCACCTGAAGGTATATCAACACAGAATCTCCCACAACTACAACAAAAGAATCATCCCTTGCTAGTTATGAAGGAGAACCAGTTCAACACCGCAGAGCAGAGTGAGAAAAGAAAGAGAAGTTCAAACCACACTTTGGTTAGGACCCTATGTCATAGTTACAAGTACGGCACTCGGGCATAAAAGCGGCTCACCCCAATGGTGATGAGCTCCGAGAGCCAATGAACACCATGCATCTTAAGAAGTTCTATGCTTGAAAATTGCATAAAAATTAAAAAAAAAACATTAAAAAAAAATCAGAAAAAGAAAAAGAGAAAAAAGGTTGTCCACTAGTGAAAACCACGCAATTGTGGCACTTTGGACAAGTCCTTGGGTGAAAACTTGTTTCCGGTGCCTCGGGAGGATTCGTTGTTCACAAGCATTCTGTATTAGAAGGGTATTATTCTTTTCCTAGACCTAGTTATGCCTTCAAGTTTCCTTGTGCACACCATCTAGTCTAGCCTTGATCCGGCTTTGCCTTCTTCTATTCGTCTATAAGGGACGTGGTCTTTCGTTATTTCCCATCTTACGCTAGGGGCAACTCAACGACTTCACCTTCTTATTCATAAGCACGTGGCTTCTACCCTTGTATATTCCCCACCTAATGCTGGGGGCATCCATGCTTTCTTGGTTACCTGCACATAGCTTTGGAAAACTGTTAAAACCATAAAAACAATAGAAAATTGTTTCGAGAAAACACAAAAACAATAGAAAATTGTTTCGAGAAAAACACAAAAACAATAGAACATTGTTTCGAGAAAACACAAAAACAATAGAACATTGTTTTGAGAAAACACAAAAACAATAGAAAATTGTTTCACAAAACACAAAAACAATATAAAATTGTTTCACAAAAACCTAAACAATAGAAAATCAGTTTATGAAAACATATCTTACAAAAACATTTACTTGCATTGTCTTGTTTTCTTGCTTTGCTTGTTGCTTGTATAGTGTTTTACGTGCTTTCTTTTGAGTTGTTTGTTGCTTGGGTGTACTTTGTTATATTTTATCTTTTCTTGCTTAGAATAGATTCATTCTTGCTTGTGCATATTGTAGTGGGTTTCGACATGCTAGTGTGTTAATTCATTATTTATTTCTTAATGCATTTGGTTGTGTTTTGTTACTTGTTAATAAGGCATGGTGATTCATGGTGTATTGCATTAATTCCTGGTGTTCTTTGTAGCATTTGACTATGTTTCTTGCATGTGCTCTATTTTGTTATCATTCACATCACATTACCATCACTATCATCACATCTAGCATCATCTATACATCATATATAAACAAAAATGCTAAGTTTTACATCATGCATGTATGCTAAGCTAATCATCACATATCATATCATCAATGGGGGTAAGAGGGGTTGCGCATAATCAAAAATCTATCCCCCCGCATCAATATCATCATATCATCCCGTCCATATCCATCAAAATAACACTTGAAAACAACATTTGATATTGTCTACAGATCTATCATCTACAATCTACAGCACATGTATACATCAATACATCGGAATCAGATACATACAAAGTACAAAATCAGATAATACATCCATAAGTGCTGAATCAAAACATGCGGGCCTCAGGGACTGGTCACCCATTTAGCTCCTTTGTTTTCTCCTCTGTTCGCTGTGGAATAATTATTTTCAATTAAATAATTATTTTCTCTTATTTTTCACCGTATTGGGGCATTTTTATCTTACCCCTTTCTTCTCCTGGACAATTTTATTGCTCCTGGCGATTTTATTCTTCTTCACACTCGTAAATAATTATTTTTTCTTAATTTTTCCACTAAAAAAAGACATTATTTGTCATATGTTTCTCTTTTCTTCCACCTAGGGCACTTTCTGTTTCCCCTAGGCCCTTCTTTTTCTTCTTCTCCTTTCTTCTATTGTTTATCATAGTTTAGAAAGCCAAAACAATAAAAACATTTACTATATCAAAAAAATCTAAAAACAAGGCAAAAATTTTTGAAAAAATTCCTAAAAAGTAAAACACCCTTGCTTCTTACCGCTGAAACTTGTGTCTTGGGCATGGTATTTTCTCCATATCCTATTAGTTTGTCTAACATCTTTCCTAATTAATATGACTCGTGGATCACTAGATTCACAACCATTCACAAAAGCTATCTCGCTTGATTCGTCTATACTCGGGGCACTTTTTGTTTCAGTGTGTTGTTTGCGCATTACAAGACAGATGCTTTTTATGGACCCCGTGTCCATTTTCATTTCCCTTTACTTGTATCCTTGCTTGGGGCATCATTTTTAACCCTTGTCGTCAATCACGAACTTGTGGATCTCTTCAAAGACCGATAACAAAACATTTGTACAACCTGTCTTGACTGTTGTTGGGTTGATATGTGTGTTCGTACTTCTTTTCCCTATTATATGAGCTTGTTTCCTTCTCATATTGCATTGCATTATTGTATGTTGCGTGGAGTTGGCACTTTCAGCAATGGAAAATTTTTGTAGTATGGTTTTTCATGTCATTCTACCTTTGTTGTATGCTTATATTTTTCATAAGGACCGATGATGTAGTTCCTATGGCAATATGATGACATCAAATTTGTTCCAAACAAATAAGCGGCTAGAGGTTAAGCTCTTCTCTCCCCTCATCCATATTTCTTCTACACCACTTCCCTTTCACCCCTAATTCTCCCTCTCCTCGAGGCATCCTGCCTCGTCCCCATTCTTCTGCCTACTTCTCATCTTTTTCGATCGTCGATCGGCTTCCTTCATCACCCCATCGACACTCGAGGGGGCATCTCTCCCTCCTACTAATTTTTATTCTATCCCTTCAAAATCTCTTCTTGTCTACTATCTTTGAAGTGGCATCACTTACGCCACCCCAAAGAGGGGCAAATGTAGACACCTATAATTATGCCCAAGCAATTTAAATACTTAAATTGCGCTAATTATCCCCTTTCTCGCAAATCAACGACATATCGTCAAAAGCACTCATTTTCCCTCATATCATCATTAATTAATTACACTAAGCTAATTAATTAAGTTTCCTATCTAACAAATACCCTAATTAATGACCTTTCGTTAATAAATCACCCCTTCTACCTAGACTAATTAATTATTATTAATTAATTAGCTTTCCCTTCCATTTAACCAATAAATCAATATTTAAATGATTTAATCCCCTTATAATAGCCTAAATCGCACTAATATTCTTCTAATTAGCTTCTATAAGCTTACACCTACCTATTACTTAATCACCTTTGATTAATGAAAATATCCCCAACTCCCATGACTTGCTAAACATGTATTAAACCCTTCTAAAGTAAGGTTACCTTTAATAAAGCAACCTTATCCATTCCTAATCATGTTTTACCTTTATCCCACATTCATGAGAATGTGTTGAATCCTTTATCCTTTGGGCTATATAAAGAGCCCTCCACCTACCTTTTTACTTACACCTAAACTCCTTAGAGAGCAAATGCAAAGCATATAGCAAAGAGACTAAGAGCTTGCACCTTGCCCTTTTGAGATTTCATCATCTTGAAGAGTTAAGCCTCTTTTTTAAGTGCTTAGGTCATATGGGAGGTGTCAAAGGGGTCTTATAGCCCAACTTTGATATGCCCTCATTCCTAGGATACTTGGCATACTAAGGACAACTATTTTGATAGCCATGGAGCTTACTTAGGTCCATTCATTTATTTGTTGTTAGAGAATAGAGGAGTTTAGATATTTAGCATTGTTAGTTTCAAAGTTTGTATTGACGAATGCTAGCATTTAACCCTTGTTTAATTCTTATCATGATGGTGTTTATTTTGTTTTTCAATTCTTGCTAAGTTCAGGCTATTTAGGTGTTAGTCTTTAATCATATTAGCATTATTTTGAAAACAAACACATGCATACAGTTACAAAATTCCAACATGATTCACAGATAGGGACATTTAACAAATTTGCAACAAAAGTTGCAGGTGTTTCAAAAAAGGTGAATCATTACAAATCCTTCATCATTATCCATTATGGAGGCATGTTTTTCATTCTCCAAGCATGCAAACCCCTTTCATTTCATTATTTCATCCTTATCCCTCAAAAATTTGATTCTGCAACTTCTTGATTTGATATTTCATTTTTGGATAGGCTTGGGCAAAAATTATTTCAAAAACACCTCAAATCTACAAATTGATCCCTAAAACCACTTGCATTGGTCCTTGCAGGCACAAACGACATGAATTTGCCAAAAAATTGATGAAAATTGATGCAAAATTTGCATTTACACACTTCCTAGAGAAAAAATGGTGGCCAAAATGAAAAATGCACAGTTACCTTTGATTTGCCCCTTTTCCTTCAATATGAGCCCTCCATGTGTCAAAATATGATTGGGAATGGATTTGGGATCATTTTTTGCCTTTTTAACATCTTTGGAAAAATGTAAAATTTTGAATTTTTTCTCCACCCCTCTGCCCTTGAAATTTGGTGCTGACACGTGGCATATGGTGGGTCCCATTGAAGTCGCGGCTCAATTCTGCACATTTTCACCCTTTTTTGGAATTTGGAAAATTTTCACTTTTTTCCCTGTAGGTCTACACCTCCGCCTCTGTACTTGACACATGTCCACTTCTCTATCGCTGAGGATCCGCAGGCTTATTTCATGTTTTAACCCCTTTTTTGCTAAAGGAAACTTTTTTCATTCATCCCCGCAGACCCACGCCTCTTATTTTGTCTCTGCCATGTGTCGGTCTGATTCATCATGGGGCCATGCCTCAAATTTTCACTCTAAGTCTTTTTGTTAAAGGGAAAAAATTCCCTTTTTCCTCCAGTAGCCCGCACTCCCTTCTACACCTGCCATGTGTCTCCCTATGGTTCATTTGGTGGACCCGCACTTCAAACTTCCATTTTGACTCATTTTGCAAAAGGGAACAATTTCCCTTTTCCCTCCACCGCCCACCAACCTGCTCTATGCCCCTGAATCTACCACATGTCTCCCTTGCTCCATTATGGACCCGCGGCCCTCTCCTCACCCCTTTTCCCTTTTTTCCGTAAAGGCAAAACCAACTAAGTCCCTATGACCTTCCATCCCACCTTTGAATGAGAATGTGACACGTGTCCTCCTCTCGGAGTTGCAGGGGAAATTTGGATTTTTTCCAAAACACCAAAAATGTTAAGTCTTCAAAGAAACCCACCGATTATTTTCCAACCACAAACGACCACGTATGAGGGGAGGTTTGAGCTTAATTTTGATGGGTAAATGACACCTGTATGACCGTAAAAAACACATAATTTTCAGAGATGCCCGAATTCAATTTTTTCTTCGTGGGTGAAGGATTTTTTGGTCAAAAAACAAATGGGAAATGATTCTAAGCAATTTTCGACCATGGGGATAGATTTTTAGGGAAAATAAGAAAAAAATGAGCAACCACAAGTTCCAAAGGCCGGGAAAAGTAGAAAAAATGACAGAGGCCCATGGATTTGGAAATTTAGGGCACAAAGTAAGGCATACATGTATATTTCTTTCAAGTTGTGAGCCCTTTTCAAGGCATTCAATCTGGATGGGGAGATTTGCTAGACCACCAAATTTGAAGTAAAATGTTTTAGAGCATGCAAACGAAAGGGGGAAAAAGGCAATATAACAGAGGATTAAAATGGGCACCAACATCTCACAAATGTTACTGTCACTGGTCAAAGTTTTTCTAGTTTGGTTAGATGAAGGAGTGTGATTTGGAAATGAATTATAGAAGATGTGAAGGTTCTAATTATCTGGTGCATTAGGGTTATCGAAGATGAGATCTCCATTATGTAACATTTATTGGATGATGTTTTTGAAACTTATACAATTATCATCACTATGACCTCTAATGTGATGATAGTTGTAGTAATCATTTTATTTGTACCATGGAGGCATAGGATGAGAAGGGTCAAAACCCATATGTGGTTTGAAAGGTAGAAGAGTGATTGCTACAAATTTTAGAAGTTTTTCTAAAACTGAAGAGTAGGGTTCTCCTACAGTAGTAAATTTTCGTTTCTCCTACTTCAATTAAAAAATATTGAACAAGAGAAAGGTTATAATAAGGTTTTGATTGGTTGGATGGAAGAGATGGGCGACTTTCAAAACTACTACGTTAGCACATCCTTTTTCTTTAGAATAATTATTTTGTTGTTTAGAAGAAGAAGAGGTATCATTTGATTTAAATGCAATGTTCTTGTTATGTAATTGTATCTTCTCCTCTTCAATGGCATATATTTCATGTTTCTAGGCCATGGTGAATGCCTCGTCAAACGTGTAGAAGGATTAAACTTGGAGAGTTGGTGAGATGTGTCTAGCACAAGCTCTAGTGAATAACTCTATCAAATCCATCTGAGGTAATTGGAATGTGATTTGGTTGATCAGGCTCCGCCAACGAGCAACAAAATCTGCGATAGATTCATCTACATATTGGCGTGTCAGGTATAAGTCATTCATGGTAACCTTATTATCAATGTGGATAGAAAATTGGTCTAGAAAATCTTGAGCAATCAGATTAAATGAAAATATGGAGTGCCTAGGTAGAGCACTATACCAATCTAAATCCGGTCACGTCAAGGACATTGGGAATGTCCTTAAGAGAAAATCGTCATCCTAAGAGATTAGATAACACACATGTTTAAAAGACTGCAAGTTATGTTGTGGGTATTATTTTCTATTGAATGAGTTAAATTTAGGAATTTCCCAATGGGAAGGATATGGATGAATCAGAATGGATGAGTGAATGGTCTCATTGCAAATCTTGTCGTATGTCAGAGAGTTATGTGAGATGGAGACATATGCTTCTAATGTCTGCATCTTGCCCATCATCATTTTAATAAAATCATTGGTAGGCTATGATGATGGGCCAGACCCTACAATATAATGAGGTAGATAAGGTGGGTATGATGTGGATGACATCACAATATGTTGTGGTTCTGTTAGTACAAATTAGCAGCACCCCTGGATGGTTTCTTAGATTTCTAGTTTGACAATGGACATCCAGTGTGATTGCACAACATTGAATCTTTTCCCCAAGTGTGGGACTTACAACAATGGGAAAAGAATCTCTAGATTAGAGGCTGGTTCCACATCTCCTCTGATCAAATGTATGCTTGAAAATTGTAGAGGTTTAATACTAGATCCTACTCTAAATTCCAAGGAGACAGATAAAGATGCAAAGAAATAAAACTAAGACTAATATGGTGATACACTAAAGGAGTGGTGAACATTAGCTTCTACAAATGGACATAGATTAAAGGAATGTAACAACTATCATGCAAAAATGATAAAATGTAATGAAGGATCAGAATGAAGTGAACAACACAAGAAGAGGATTGAAACTCATTCACAGAGCTTACATTGTCATTTCCATTCAAAAATACATGCATTACAATAGCAGAGAGGTAGAAAACATGTTACAATCTTGAAAGAGGTCTAATATTCCACAAAATCACTTTCTAGGGTGAAGGACGAAGTCTAAAAACATAAAAATGTCCAACCCTTAATAAATGAGCTAAATCTAGCTTTTAACAATGAAAATGTTTGCCTAAGAAGGAGAAAACAAGGAAAGCAAGGGGAAACATCCAACCACATACCAAACTAATATAATGGGCATACAAAATGATGGTTTTCCATAAACAATCCCATACTTCCAAGTACATTGCTTTACAGAGAAAAACAGAGGCCCATACTTCATTAAAAATGGTGGTTGAAACGTCAGTCTGCTCTTTTCCCCATGCCAGAGGTGTTTTCCATTTTTCTCTCTCTAAAATTCATCAAAACACAAAATTTAAGATTCCATCATGTATATAATTTTAACAGCTTTCCAATGATATAAAGAACGTGAAAATCTGAGCTCTGGATCAAAATTTATGCCCCTCTAAAGATTTAGGGTAAAACAGGGCAAAAATCAGGTTGGCGGGCTGAAAACTCAAAATTTTCCCTCTTTTTGCATTTGGGAAAATTTCCCCAAAAATTTTCACCCCCACCAATTGGATGCCACATGGAACTTTACGATTGGTCCACGGGCTTCACGGGATCATTTTATGCCTTTTTGGTCTTTGGAAAATTTTCTAAAAATTCTCCACCCCCAACGCTCCACTACCACATCTCATCCTTCTATTGGTTAGCAGGCCTTTACCTCCAAATTTTCCACCACCGCCAACCACTTCCCGAATAGGAAACGTGGTACCTTTTCATTGGATTGAGCTTGAATTTCAAAATTCCTTTATCACGCCCCTACTTAAGATTTTCGTCGCCACATGGACACGTGGCAGGTTTCTATTGGCTCAGGCCTGCGTGAGAGCAGAGTTTCATTGCGTTATTTTCCAAACTTTGGTGAAAAGGAAAAAATCCATCTATGCCTCTACCTCCTGATACTGATGACTCATGGCATGTTTCTATTCATTTCGGGCCTTTGGGCCAATATTTACCTCTTGCGCCAAGTTTGGAACTTTTTAAAACTTCTCCATGCGGGTGCGAACTCCGATGGCCCCAAGGACACGTGGCCTCTTCCTATTGGTTGGTGGGCCTTTGGGCCCAAAAAATTCTTTTGTGTGCCCTACCAATCCTCAAAAAAAAATCTAACTTTCCCCCTGCCAACCCACCATTTCACCGCTGACGTGGTATGTTCTGATTGGTCCGCGGCCCTTCCTTGGAAAAATTGCCTTCCAAAACTCCGCTGAGCCATAACTTGTAAAATACAAGGAGTTAGAGGGAAAAATTTACCTTTTTGGAAACTCCGAGAAGATTCTCTATTTGATGAAGCTATTTTCAGAAAATTTTGAGTGCTGAAAAATAAAAAAATTTGACTGAGGCACAAGGAAGGAAGAAATGAAATGGAGTTAGCCAAAAATAAGCAAGGGGATTATTTTGGATAAAAAAATTGGCTACTCAGAGGGGTCATTTGGCTGCTGGATAAAGTTACCAGTTTCTTGAAGCAATCCATTGGGCATGGAGTCATCAAATTTTCTACTTGGTATTCCCAATTCATTAGAAAATTTCAAAAGGAAGATTGTGAGAGTAGAACATCACTTGATCTAGAACATGGCCTGCAAAAATGCATCCCTAGGACAACAAGCTTGTGCCAAAGCACTTAGGGAAATGTAAACTAAGCTACAATAGAACAATGTGCATAAGCACTTGGAATAATGAAAATCTAATCTAATATGTACCAGGTGGAGAGTTTCCCTTTTAGTAGTAATGCTTTAGATGGATTCCATTAACTAGAATCTGTAGTTCTTCACCTTTCATTGTAGACAATTGGAAGGCATTGTTGTTCTTACACTTTGTGACCATGTAAGGTCCACTCCAAATGACATGAAAATTTGAATGCCTTCCTTGATTTTCTCGATCTGCATCCCATTTCAACACTAGATCTCCAACTTTGAAGGTTCTAGCCTTAGCCTTCCTGTCAAAGGTTCTCTTGATCAAGGCTTGGTCCTTCTCCATTACTTGGGTTGCATGATCTCTTATCTCTTAGAGCTCTATCAATTCTGCATATCTAACCTCCATGGGTTCAAACTCTAACACTCTAATTGCTTCATGAGTTCCAACATTGGCAACTCAAGTGACATGGGCAAGATTGCCTCTCTTCCATAAACAAGTCTAAATGGAGAGTTACCTATGGATCTCTTGGGAGTTATCCTATCAGCCCACAAGGATGATTTCAATTTAGTATGCCAAGTCCTCTAATTTTCATCAAGAGTCCTCTTGATGATCCTTAATAAGTTCTTGTTGGTAGACTCATCTTGGCCATTACCTTGAGGGTAATAGTTTGATGAAGTGCTCAGATAAATCCCATTTTTAACAGCCCATTCAGTTACCTTTGATCCTATGAATACCAAGGCATTATCGATATTTTGTGGTAGGTAAACCAAATCTAGTTACTATTCCCTCATAGAAGTCTAGAATGCTAGATTCATTTGCTTCTTTGAGTGCCACCGCCTCGATCCATTTGGTGAAGTAATATGTTGTTCTTAGAATCCACTTGTGTCCTTATCTTGAGTTTGGGTTAATGACTCAATGAATTCCAAACCCCATTGCATGACTAGTTTGTCAACTGAAATTGTGTGCAATGGAAGGGCTGCTAATCTTTCCTTTCCTATGAAGAATGCACAATTTTTGCACCTCTTGATCCATGCATAACAATCACCAAAAACCTTGGGCCAATAATATCCAACCTTCATGATCTTGAGGGCTATCACTCTTGGAGAAAAATGACCCCCAACTGATCCACCATGGAACTCTTCTAGCATTCTATTAATTTGGTTTGTCCCAATGCATCTCAGCAGCACTCCATTTACATCCTTCTTGAACTAGACACCATCAACAAGTTCATATGGGACAACCTGCAATCTGAAGTGTCTTCTCTTGGTTTTGTTCATCTCTGGAGGGCATAGGCCTGTGTGTAGGAAGTGCATTATGTCTTGGGTCCAGCAAGAAGTGAGGACACCATTGTTTTCTTCTTGAATGTTTCTTGGTTGTCTTGCAACGCCAAAACAACATCCTTCTCATTGCATGCTTCCATTGATTTTCTCAAGACCAGCTGCTCACATAATCCTTTTCCTTGGACCAGCTTGGTGACTTTGATCTCAATGTCATACTCCATGACATGAGTAATCCACCCTACACATTTTTCATTTAGGTCTTTGTTGAGGAGCAAGTCCTTAACTCCCACATGAGAAACCATCAGTTGAACCTTGTTGTTTGAAACTAGATGCTTAAATTTCTTCAAGCTCCTAATCAATGCAATAACATGCTTCTCAATGAAATAATACCTCACCTCATAGTCTTCCAGGCTTTGGCTAAAGAAGGCAATTGGCTGCTCTGCATTTTCTTTGTTCTTCTGTAGTAAAATGGCAGAAATTGTATCATCACCTCCAAATGCATAACGAATAAAATCCTTGGAGAAATTTGGGTTAATGAGGGTTGGAGCTTGTGAGATAGCCTCTTTTATTGATTCAAAACTTACCTTACCTTCAGTTATCCATTTGAAATCCATGCTTTTCTTCAATATCATAGTTATTGGCTTGACAAGGGTTATAAAATCTAGAACAAACCTCTCAAAAAAATTGATCCTTCCCAAGAAAATTTGAAGGGCCTTCTTATGGGTTAGTAGTGGCGGTGCTTTTATTACTTCAACCCTCTCTAGATCAATTACTAATCCTTCTTTGAAAGCTGTTATCCAAAATTCACCCCAGGGTAATTTTGATAACATGCATCGTAATATTCAAGTCGGGAAAATAGATTAATTCGGGACAAAATCATGTTTCTAGGGTCCCATCAGATTTTTTTCTTACTCCCTAGCCAAAGAAGAAAAGAGCAAGTTCTAAGAGAATGTGAAAAAGTCGCGAGAGAATAAGTCAGGCCGGGAAAATCATGAAAAATGGCTAACTCCTAGTCCTCGCATAGCTTTGATCGGGACGTGAGGGACATCTGGGCGTGAATCAGCCAAAAGGGTGCCAGGTAGTATGTAGGGCAAAGGAACATTTGGGCTGTGAGAACGCAAAGGATGCGAACCGGCTGGTTCTACCGAAACGGGGAACTTTTACGCTGGGAAATTTGGGACAAGGAGACATGAAGGATGCGAACCGGCCGTAGGAGGAGCCGAAAGCCAATCAAGCAATGCCACGTCATCGGCCTAATGAGGGACAAGGAAGCCCATTTTGGGTGGATCGGAGGTTTTTGTCCCAAACAGTCTTGGGACATCCAGGACAAAAAGATGCGGGAGATGCGAAAGAGCCGGCAGACCCACGGACCAACCAAATCATGACACGTGTCACAAGGAGAAAAGTCCAAAAGTTCAAAGGGCGAGGTTTCAAGCACTAACCCGAGCCAATAAAAAGAGGACACGTGTCCAATGAGGAAGGGAAGCTCGGAGCTCAGGGAGGAGTTAGAGAATTTGGCAAGAAGTTCACCCAAAAGCTAAAAGTAAAGGTCTGCCCCGCGCCCCTTACGACCAATCAATGCATGCCACATGTCATCCAGTGGCGAGTGCGGGAAAAAATTCAAAATGCATTTTCACCTATTTTGTGCCCTAAATCTTAAGATCGACATATCTTTCGATCCAAAGCTCGGATTTGCACATTCCTTATGAAATTCTCTACATGATTTTGAGGTTAATCTTGAATTTTGGTGCGATGCGAGAGGGAAAATTGAGAGAACATCTTTGACGCGTGGTAATGCGTAGTGACGCTTCAACAACCAGCTTTAATAATGCAGCAGGTTAGCCACGCACTGTTAGACAACGGTCCGTCGTTCGCCAAGATTCACCGCTTCGCCATAATGAAATGAGTTAAATGCAAGAAAGAAGTGGTTGGGGTAGATCTGACCTTCCTCTCTCTTCCCTCTCTCATTCTTCCTATATATTGTAAAGAGGGGCTTCTTTCAAAAGGTCGAACATTTCCTATTTTGCTCCTCCCTTCTTCTCTTATCAGGTGAATTTGTGGAGTTCGAACCTCCCATTTGAAATTGTAATGCAAATCTACCTCTTGGCATCTTGTAGTGTATTGTATCAATCTTTGGAGCAAGTAATACATGTCATGGATGATTCTCAACCCTCTCTGTGTTCATTTGCATCCTCCTGGTCTTTCTTTGCAATTTTTGTTATCTCGTGCATGATCTTACATCACATTTGAATGGTCTCGTGTTTATTAGCAAGATAGGTGTTCTTCATTCCTCGGTGCATCACCTCTATTAGCTTAGGTTTATTTTCCACGCATCTTCTTATCATGTCTCTTGGCAAGTTAAAATAGGTTTTGAGTAAATCCTCTGCGTTTTTGTGTGCATCCGAGCAGAGGAATAGGAACCAGCCTTCTCTGGAGATTCCTTTCTCATTCTTGCAAGTCCCACACTTGGAGAAAGGATTCAATGTTATGCAATCACACTGGATGCCTGAAGATCAACTTAGAAACCTGATTTGCATCCATGGGTGCTGTGATTTTGCTCCAACAGTTTTGGCACGCCCGGTGGGACAAGAGGTCTCATTTTTATTGCAGTAGGGTTGATGTGCATCTGCTGTAATTTTCTTGCTTAAAAAGAGCTATTATTTGCATATCTGGTGACTCCAAGGGGAAGAATCAATTGGTTTCAAGTGCAGGCCTGAAAACTCATGAGAAGAATCACCACAAGGTCAAGAGTTGGAGAAGAAGAAGTGTTGTTTGAATACCTGCAATTATCTCCAAGAAGAAGGAAAAGAGGAAGAAGGATTCAAAGGTCTCCATCTCCACCAAATAGAACTCTCTCAACTCCTCCACCTAGTAGGCCTTTCATTCAGTCAACAAGGGTTTTAAGACCAATCAGAATGGCTCAAAACAATCCCTACATCAACTTCACAGGTAGCAGCCCACTTTCCTTCAATGCACAACATCCAATCCCTATTGCAGCCTTGAAGAACATTCCCTACTTCACTGGAGAAAATCAGACTACTCCAGGTGATCATGTTAAAGACATTGCTAACCTTTGTGCAATCCATGAAATCAATGAGATGCAAGTGGTTGTCAAGTTACTGGCATCTTCATTCAAGGGTAAAACATTGCAATGGTTTAGGAGCCTTGGAGCTGGTTCTATCACAAACTGGAATCAGCTGTGTATTGCACTTCACGAGAAATTTGGAGAAAAGGGAGACAAATTGTCTCTTTTAGAGCAGCTAACAACCATCAAGAGAGCTCCCAATGAGCAGCTGACCGATTTTAACTTCAGATTTCAAAAGACTTGGGAGAGAATTCTAGTGGCAGTCAAGCCAACAGTAGAAGGTGCTTTTCTTTACTATCTCAAAGCTCTAAATTCTGATATTTCTATGTTGATTCAGTCCATGGGAGGCATAACTATCCCTATGGCTTATAGCGTCGCCATTAGGGCTGAAAATTGTTTGATCCAAGTGGAAAACTTGCACCTAGACCCCCCATGCCATTTTTTCCAAGTTTAGAGAGCCCAAACACCCATCAAGCACCTAATTTGGCTCCTTCTCCCACTCCTAGAAATCAGAGTTCAAATGAAGCTTCCACTTCATCTCCAAGTGCCCCAAATGAGCTTCAAGAGGTCATGAAGCAATTGCAAAACCTAGGCAATGAGCTAGTTACCCTCAAGAGGCAACAAGGCCAAGGTTTCGAGACCTTCTTATCAACCCTAGGCTCAGCCAAATAGGAAGCCATACCAACCACAAAGACCACCTAATCCAGCTGCAAATATGAATCAAACAAGGCCTCCTACTAATAGACCATTCTAGCCCTATAATCCAAATGCCATATCTGCCTCTAAGGCATTAGTGCCAACACAGAACAACATTGCTCAGGAATACGATTGATGCTTTCCATGCAACGAGCCTCATAACCAATCCATGTGTTTCAATGGTGCTCTCAATCAAGCATTAATGGTGACAACACCATCTTTTTGGTGTGGAGGGTGAGGGGGCAGTTAAGGAAACAATCAACAACAAGAAACATTCCAAGTAATCAGCCCCAAATGACACCACATTGGTAAATTGGCGAAAGCGTAAGATTTTGTGGTATGAATAAAGAAGTTTCTCAAGGTGTTGTAGCCAACACAAAGTCAAAAAGGAGGAATTTGGGTGAAGAACAACCATTAGCCCCAACCAATCCACAACTTTCCATGGCTCCACAAGTGGTTGGAAAAAAAAATCTGGTTGTAAATACACAAGGGCAGCCAAGAACAACTCCTAGACCAACTCAAATGCTAGTTGTTGCTGCCCATGTACAAGGAGCAAATGTGCAAACCAATGGACAACAAAGAGATCCTTCATCACCGTTCAAGTATCATTGATCGATGAAGAAGAAAAACATCAATATATCAATGTGGGAATCCCTATCCATCCCTGTGCCAAAGAGATCTCTGCTGTAAGCTACCATGAAGGATTGGCCAACTTCGAATTAGCGAGTTAGATGCAAGACAAAGTGCTTACAAATGCTACCCAGCCTGAAGGAAGTCATGGAGGACAACAAGGTAAAATGTTGAAGCCCCCTCCTTTCTATGTTTCATTAATCATTGGAAATCAGCTAGTACATAATTGCATGATAGACTCCAGGGCAAGTAGCTCAGTAATGCCTAAACAGATAGCTGATCAGCTAGGGCTCCAGTATGAAATAACATCTAAAGGAGTAGTGCAGCTAGATGGGACAGCAATAGCAATAGTTGGAGTGATTAGAAATTTGAGTCTTACCTTGCACGCATGTCCAAATGTTGTTGTTTTACAAGATGTATCAATCATAGACCTTCCACCACTCTTTGCCCTTTGCTTGTCAAGGGACTTCACAGCCAAGATTGGGGGGTATTTGTCTGCTGATTGGTCACACATGCTATTCAGAACAAGATATGGAACTAAGGCCACAATCAGATCGAGCCTATTGCAAACTTCCATATTGAGCCTTACACTCCAAGTAGATTAATGCCAATTGCTCAGCATTTGATCAAGAAGATCACCCTAGCACTGATGAGGCCGACACCAAGGTTGGAAGTATCCCAGATCTAACTCTTGATGAATGGGAAAACAAGATACATGCTTTTGATCCTTATCAAGAAATAGAAGAATCTGAGCTATGGGTTTATTGTTTACATGAAGAAAATCAACCTCTCCCGGCATCACCAAGCTAGATCATAAGGACAAGAATGAATTATGGCAGCTGTTCTTTGATGGATCAAGGAGTAGACAAGGTGTAGGAGGAGGAACTATGCTCATTTCACCGCAAGGTATAAGGTATTACTCAACCTACATTTCCAATTTTCTGTTCAAACAATGCACTGAATATGAAGCCTTAATTCATGGTGACCTTTGGGCAAAGAAGAAAGGCATCAGAAATTTACAAGTATTTGGTGATAGTAAGCTGATCGTAAACCAAGTCAAAGGAAGAAATACTACCAAAAATAATCTATTTGAAGAACTACAAAAATCGGGTATGGGATCTTATTGAAGATTTTGAAGCTTTTAGCATCATTTCCATCCCAAGAAAGAGGAATGAAGCATTTGACAAAGCTAGCAGCAATTGGGGCTGCGTTTGATGTTGTAGAAAGTATCAAAAGTGAGAAATCTCAGCCTCATATCAAATTGGTTTTGAGACCATTGTTCCAGGATAACAATACAAGTTGGCAAGTCTTCGAGAATGATCGGCCAGATTGTTAATTTCCTACAAGAAGAAGCTTAGTTCTCCACTAGGAATCAAGACAAGCTGCGGCAGCAGTATGGTGACCAAGTGGTGCAGTGAGAACTAACAAATTACAAAAGGCCTCATAACCTTGGAGTCAATCTTCAACCCGAATGATCGGTTCGGAAGGAGAAAGTGAACATTCAAGTAAAGGGTGAAGATTCGAGCCTATTTTAGTGGAAGAAGGAAAAACAGTGCAGATTGGCAAAGTAAGTACCTCACAAGAGAAATCTGATTTTGTTCAGCTTTGTTAGGAGTTCCTAGATGTCTTTGCTTGGACTTACAAAGATCTAAGAGGTTTCAACCCAAAGTTGGCACAACATACCATTGATTTGGATCTAGAATACAAGCCTATCAGAAAAAGCAAAGGCGAGAAATCCTCATATCGAACCTCTCATGAGAAAAGAATTAAGCAAGCTTATTGAGGCCGCAAGTATCATCTTCCCCATCAAACACTCAAGTTGGGTTACAAACTTGGTGCCAGTGAGAAAAAGAAATGGACAAATCAGACTGTGTGTTGAATTCAGAGACTTGAACAGAGCCTCCCTCAAGGACCATTACCCACTCCCTTCCATGGAGCAAATATTGCAAGTTGTAGCTGGTTCAGAAAGGTTCTCACTACTCGATGGCTACTCAGGCTACAATTAGATTATGGTGAAGGGAGAAGACCAATTCAAGACAGCCTTCACAACCAAATGGGGCACATATGCTTACAGGAAAATGCCATTTGGGTTGTCCAACGCTGGTGCCACCTTTCAAAGGGAAATGGACTTGGCATTCAAAGGTTTGATTAACAATGTGGTGCTGATCTACCTTGATGATATCACTGTCTTCTCAAAGAATGCAACAGACCATCTCTTTCACCTTAGGCAAGTGTTTCAGAGGTGTAGAAGGTTCGGAGTGTCCTTGAATCCTAAGAAGTGTATCTTTCTTGCACATGAAGGAAATCTCCTTGGCCATATTGTCTCCAAGGAAGGATTAGCAATTCATCCAGAGAGGGTTGAAGCCATAAGAGCACTACCATTGCCAAGTCATAAGAAAGCCCTTGAGTTTCTTGGGAAGGATAAACTTTGTTCGAGAGGTTCGTCCTAGATTTTGTAGCCCTTGTCAAGCCCATCACCAAAATGTTAAAGAAGAGCATGGCTTTCAAGTGGACAACGAGAAGGCAAGGCAAGGAGATTTTGAAGCAATCAAAGAGGCTATCTCTCAAGCACCAACTCTCATCAACCCGGACTTCTCCAAGGATTTCATCCTCTATGCATTCGGAGGTAATGACACTATTTCGCCATTTTGGTACAGCGAGAACAAAGATAATGATGAGCAGCTTGATTGCCTTCTTCACCCAGAGCCTAGATGATTGTGAGGTGAGGTACTCTTTTATTGAGAAGCATGTGCTTGCAGAATCGAAGCTTGAAGAAATTCAAGCATTTAATCTCAAACAACAAGGTCCAGTTGCTGGTCTCACATGTTGGAGTTAAGGACTTCCTCCTCAACAAGGACTTGAATGAGAAAAGGGCAGGTTGGATCACCCGTGTCATGGAGTATGACATTGAGATCAAAATCACCAAGTTGGTAAGAGGGAAAGGATTATATGAGCAGCTGATTTTGGGGAAGCAAAAAGAAGTATGCAATGAAGAAGAGGTTGTTTTGATAGTCTAGGACATCCATGAGCCAAGTGGAAATCAAGAAGAAGATAATGCTTCCCCACTCCTTGCTGGACCCAAGGTATTATACACTTCCTAGGCACAGGCCTATGCCCTCCAGAGATGAACAAGACCCAAAGGAGACACTTCAGATTGCAGGCTGTCCCGTATGCCATTGTTGATGGAGTTTTGTTCAAGAAAGATGTGAATGGAGTGCTGCTGAGATGCATTAGCACAAATCAGATTCAAAGGGTGTTGGAAGAATTCCATGGTGGACCAGCTAGTGGCCATTTTGCACCAAGAGTGACAACTCTAAAAATCATGAAGGCTGGTTATTATTGGCCTAAAATATTCAATGATTGCTATGCATGGATCAAGAGGTGTAAGAACTGTGCATTCTTCACGGAAAGGAGAGACTTGCTGCCCTCCCATTACATCCAATCTCAGTCGACCAACCATTCATGCAATGGGGTTTGGACTTCATTGGAGTCATTAATCCCAATTCAAGCCAAGGGCACAAATGGATTTTGACACCACGACTACTTCACCAAATGGGAAAGATGTAGCACTCAAAGAGGCGAATGAGTCTAGCATATTAGACTTTTATGAGGGGATAACAACTAGATTTGGTGTACCGCTACAATAATCTTTGATAATGCATTGGCATTCATTGGATCTAAGGTACCGAGTGGGCTGTCAAGAATGGTATTTACCTAAGCACTTCATCAAACTATTACCCTCGGGGTAATGGCGGGGATGAGTTTACAAACAAGAACTTGTTGAGGATCATTAGGAGGACTCTTGATGAGAATCGAGGTCTTGGCATACCAAACTAAAATCAGCCTTATGGGCGATAAGATAACTCTCAAAAGATCCACAGGTAACTCTCCATTCAGGCTTGTCTATGGAAGAGAAGCAATCTTGCCCATGTCACTAGAGTTTCCAACATTAGAACTCATGAAGCAGCTAGAGTTTCTTGAATTTGATCCCATGGAGGTGAGGTATGCAGAGTTGATGGAGCTGCAAGAGATCAGAAATCAGGCATCCCAAGCAATGGAAAAGGATCAAGCTTTGATCAAGAAAACCTTTGATAGAAAGGCCAAGGATAGATCTTTTCAAGTTGGAGATCTAGTGTTGAAATGGGATGTGGATAGAGCAAAACCGGGAAGGCATTCAAAATTTGATGCCATTTGGAGTGGCCCATACATGGTCACGAAGTGCAAGAACAACAATGCTTTTCAATTGGCCTCATTGGATGGTGAAGAACTGCAGATTCCAGTCAATGGAATCTATCTCAAGCGTTGCTTCTAGAGGGAAGTTCACTACCTCTATAAATATTAGATTAGATTTTCTTTCCTCCAAGTGCTTGTGCACATTGTTTTGCTATAGGTTAGTTTTGTTTTTCCTAAGTGCTTTGGCACAACTTGTTGTCCATGGAGATGTTTAGCAGTCCTTGCTTTCATCAGGTGACATTCCATCTTCCTCCTTGCACATTCTGAGTCAGTTAGGGTTCTAAATAGAATATTTGATGACTCCATGCCCAATGGACTCGCTTGAGTGCAACTAGTCTTTTCACCTAGCAGTGCAGATGACCATTTTTGAGTCACCAAATTGTTATCCAAAATTCACCCCGGGGTAATTTTGATAACATGCATCGAGAATATTCAAGTCCCGTGAAAATAGATTAATTCATGGCAAAAATCATGTTTCTAGGGTCCCATCGTGATTTTTTTCTTACTCCCCTAGCCGAAGAAGAAAAGAGCAAGTTCTGAGAGAATGTGAAAAATTCGCAGAGAATAAGCTGGGGCCAGGAAAAATCATGAAAAATGGCTAAGTCCTAGTCCTTGCAACAATCGGGACGTGAGGGACATCTGGGCGTGAATCGGCCGAAAGGGCACCAAGCAGTCTGTAGGGCAAAGGAACATTTGGGCCGTGAGAATGCGAAGGACATGAACCGGCAGTGGTTTGGCTGAAATGGGGAACTTTTGTGGCTTTGGGACATTTGGGACAAGGAGACTTGAAAGGACGTGAAGCGGGTCGGAGGAGCTGAAAGCCAATCAAGCAACGCCACGTCATCGGCCGAATGAGGGACAAGGAAGCCCATTTCGGGCGGATCGGAGGTTTTTGTCCCAAACAGTCTTGGGACATCCAGGACAAAAAGACATGGGAGACACGAAAGAGCTGGTAGACCCGTGAACAACCAAATCATGACACGTGTCACAAGGAGAAAAGTCCAAAAGTTCAAAGGGCGAGGTTTCAAGCACTAACCCGAGCCAATAAAAAGAGGACACGTGTCCAATGAGGAAGGGAAGCTCGGAGCTCGGGGAGGAGTTAGAGAATTTGGCAAGAAGTTCACCCAAAAGCTAAAAGTAAAGGTCTGCCCCGCGCCCCTGACGACCAATCAATGCATGCCACGTGTCATCCAGGTGGCAGAGCATGGGAAAAATTCAAAACGCATTTTCACCTGTTTTGTGCCCTAAATCTTCAGATCGACATATCTTTCGATCCAGAGCTCGGATTTGCACGTTCCTTATATCATTGGAAATCTTATAAAATTCTCTACATGATTTGGGGTTAATATTGAATTTTGGTGTAGTTTGGAGAGAGAAAATTGAGAGAACGTCTTTGATGCGTGGTAATGCCAGAAGTGACGCTTCAACAACCAGCTTTAATGCAGCAGACAGTTCGCCACTTCTGTTAGACAGTCTGCCGTTTACCAAGATTCGCCACTTCTGCCATAATGAAATGAGTTAAATGCAAGAAAGAAGTGGTTGGGGTAGATTTGACCTTCCTCTCTCTTCCCTCTCTCATTCTTCCTATATATTGTAAAGAGGGGCTTCTTTCAAAAGGTTGAACATTTCCTATTTTGCTCCTCCCTTCTTCTCTTATCAGGTGAATTTGTGGAGTTCAAACCTCCCATTTGAAATTGTAATGCAACTCTACCTCTTGGCATCTTGTAGTGTATTGTATCAATCTTTGGAGTAAGTAATACATGTCTGTGGATGATTCTCAACCCTCTCTGTGTTCATTTGCATCCTCCTGGTCTTTCACTACAAGTTTTGTTATCTGTGCATGATCTTACATCACATTTGAATGGTCTATGTTTATTAGCAAGACAGGTGTTCTTCATTCCTCGGTGCATCACCTCTATTAGCTTAGGTTTATTTTCCATGCATCTTCTTATCCTATCTCCTTGGCAAGTTAGATTAGGTTTTGAGTAAATCCTCTGCGTTTTTGTGTGCATCTGAACAGAGGAATAGGAACCAGCCTTCTCTGGAGATTCCTTTCTCATTCTGCAAGTCCCACACTTGGAGAAAGGATTCAATGTTATGCAATCACACTGGATGCCTGAAGATCAACTTAGAAACTTGATTTGCATCCAAGGGTGCTGTGATTTTACACCAACAGAAACAATGTGGCCAAGGAGCTTTCCTTCATGAGCTAGGAAAATACATTTTTTGGGATTCAAGGATACCCCAAATCTTCTACATCTTTGAAACACTTGTCTCAAATGAAAGAGATGATCTGCCACATTTTTAGAAAAAATAGTAATATCATCTAAGTATATCAACACTATCTTGTTGATCAATCCCTTGAACACCATATCCATTTCCCTTTGGAAGGTAGCTCTAACGTTGGACAACCCAAATGGCATTTTTCTATATGCATAAGTTCCCCATTTGGTGGTGAAGGCTATTTTTAATTGATCCTCTTCCTTTAACATGATCTGATTATACCCTGAATAACCATCTAGCAATGAAAACCTCTCAGAGCTAGCAACAACTTGCAAAATCTGCTCCATAGAAGGAAGTGGGTAATTATCCTTGAGGGATGCTCTATTCAAATCCCTAAAGTCTACACATAATCCGATTTCTCCACTCTTCTTCCTAACTTGAACCAAGTTTACAACCTAGTTTGAATGCTTGATGGGAAATATGATACTTTTCTTTATTAATTTATTCAATTATTCCTTCATGAGAGGCTTCATGTGTGGATTGACTGGCCTTTGTTTCTGCCTGATTGGTTTAGCACTTAGATCCAATTCAATAGTGTATTGAGCTAGCTTGGGATTGAAACCTCTCTATTCTTCATAGCTCTAAGAAAATATGTCTAGGAACTCTTGGCAAAGTTGCAAGAACTCATACCTTTCTTGCTCGGTTGCCACTTTACCAATTTGAAGTGATTTTCCTTCTCCAACTGAGATGGGAACTATATCTTCTCCCTTGACTTGAATATTTGCTTTCTCCTTCCTAAATTGATCATTAGGATTAAATATGGACTCCAAAGTGACAAGTCCCTTTGGCAGTTTGTTGGTTTTCAGCTGTACCACTTGATCACCATACTGCTGTTCTAATTTTTCCTGATTTTTGGCTGACAACTCAGCTTCTTCTAGCAAGAAATTGATGATTTGTTGATCACTCTCAAACACTTACCAATTTACATTATTGTCTGGCACTGATGGAATTACAATCACATGAATGTTTGGCTGCACTTTATCTTCCTTAATGCTTTCAACAACAACAAAGGCTGCCCCAACTGCTGCAAGCCTATGCCAGCAGCTTGGTTTTCTTTCCTAGGGATGGAATTGATGCCAAAGTCCTCAAAATCCTTGATGAGTTCCCACGCCCTATTCTTATAACACTTGAGTATATAATTTTTGGTAGCAAGCTACCCCTTAACTTGATTAACAATCAGCTCACTGTCATCAAAGACTTGTAAGTTTTTTATACCTCTCTTTATTGACCAATGCAATCCTTGTATCAAAGCTTCATATTCATAAGTGTTGTTAGAACATGCAAAATGAAATCTAAAAGTTGAATAATACTTAATGTCTTGAGGTGAAACAAGCATAACTTCCCCTCTTGCACCTTGTCTACTTATTGATCCATCAAAGAACAGCTGCCATACCTCATTGTCATCTTTATGGTCTGGCTTGGTGATGCTAGGAATAGGCTGATTTTCTTCATGTATAGACTCCTAGATCAGATTCCTCTATTTCCTTATAGGGATCAAAAGCATGTACCTTTCTTGCCCATTCATTAAGATTCTGGGATGCTTCTTTGGTTCCTTATATGTTAGGATCTTCTTGATCAAAGAATGTACCTTTCTTAGAGTTTGCCCATTCATTAAGAGTTTCTAATTGGGATAGTTCCATATCTTGTTCTAAAAACATGTGTTCAATAGATAAGTAACCTCAATTTTAGTCATGAAATCATGACAAAGATAGGGGATAATTCTATCATTGATCAAATCCTTATTGGGCTATTGCAAGGTAAGGCTCAAATATTTAATTACTGTAGTTGGAGCTCATTTGGATATGAATTTGTATTTAATGGTTTCTTGGGCATTATAGAACTACTAGAGACAAGTGAATCATGTAATTATGTTTTTATCCAAGTGATCAATCATAGAATGGAGAGAATTCAAAAATTTACCTTGTTGTCCTCCATGAATGAGTAGCATTTGTGAGTACCTTCTCTTGCATGATTCAATCCTTCATGGAAGTTTTAGATCCCTTTGGCACAGGATGGATAGTGATATGGATATATTCACATTTGTATTCTTCATTTTTTCAATGAGGCTTCTAAACCATTGCAAGGCTTTCCCTTTGAATTAAGATGCCAAAATTTTTTACAGCAATTTACATCTCAACAATCTCATGTGCACAAAACATTAGCAATATCCTTGACATGATCACTAGGAGTGGTTGATTTTCTCCACTTTGCTTGATTCATACCACAAAAAGTAAAGTATGCTGAATGTTCTTCAAATGCCTGCAATCTAGAACATTATTTTTTTGTGCATTGAGAGCAAGTGGGATGCTACCAAAGTGAAGTTGACATAAGGGTTGTTTTGTGCCATTTCGAGTTCATTTGCCTAGAGGATGAAGTGAGAACCCTTGTTGATTGAGTGAAAGGTCTAGAAGGTGGAGGAGTTGATAGAATTCTATTTGGTGGAGATGGAGACCTTTGAATTCTTCTTCCTTTTCCAATAGAGACAAGTTATCTTTTTTATCAAACTGCTCATGGAGAGCTATGCATAAGCGATTCCATTTTCTTCTCCCCTAGGGGATAGCTACATCTCAACAATACAAACATTCAGGCAACCCTTCTTCTTTGTCTCTTGACCTTGTTTGGATTCTTCTCATGAATCTTCAGACTTGGACTGCTGAAACCGGTTGATTTTTTCTCTTTGGAGTCACCAGATGTGCATATCAGGGCTCTTTTTAAGTAAAAAACTTGTGAAAAATGCACATCAACTTTGTTGCAATGAATATGAAGACCTCTAAGGTCCCACAGGGCATGCCAAAACTGTTAGTGCAAATCAACAACACCCCTAGATGTTTTCTCAGATTTTTAGTTTGACAATGGACATCCAGTGTGATTGCACAACATTGAATCTTTTCCCCAAGTGTGGGACTTGCAACAATGGGAAAAGAATCTCCAGATTAGAGGTTGGTTCCTCAAATCCTCTGATCAAATGTATGCTTGAAAATTGTAGAGGTTTAATACTAGATCCTACTCTAAATTCCAAGGAGATAGAGATAAAGATGCAAAGAAATAAAACTAAGACTAACAGGGTGATACACCAAAGGAGTGGTGAACATTAGCTTCTGCAAATTGACACAGATTAAAGGAATGCAACAACTATCATACAAACTGATAAAATGTAATGAAGGATCAAAATGAAGCAAACAACACAAGAAGAGGATTGAAACTCATTCACAGAGCTTGCACTGTCATTTCCATTCAAAAATACATGCATTACAACAAGCTGAGAGGTATAAAACATGTTACAGTCTTGAAAGAGGTCTGATATTCCACAAAATCACTTTCTAGGGTGAAGGAGGGAGTCTACAAAACATAAAAATGTCCAACCCTTACAAAATGAGCCAAATCTGGCTTTTAACAATGAAAATTCAAGCCCAGGAAGGAGAAAACGTGGGAAAGCAAGGGGAAACATCCAACCACTAACCAAACTCATCTAATGGGCCTATAAAATGATGGGTTTCCATAAAAAAGCCCATACTTTGAATTACATTTCTTTTAGAGAGAAAAAGAGGCCCATACTTCATTAAAAATGGTGGTTGAAATGTCAGGTCTACTCTTTTCCCCATGCCATAGGTGTTTTCCATTTTTCTCTCTCCAAACTTCATCAAAACACAAAATTGAATTTTTCATCATGTAGAGAATTTCAACATATTTCTAATGATATAAAGAATGTGAAAATCTAAGCTTTGGATCAAACGTTATGCCCCTCTGAAGATTTAGGGCAAAACAAGGCAAAAATTGGGTTGGCGGGCCGAAAACTCAAAATTTTCCTCTTTTTTGCATTTGGGAAAATTTCCCCAAAATTTTCACCCCCTGCCACTCCGATGCCATGTGGCACTTTTTGATTGGTCCGCGGGCTTCACAGATCATTTTACGCCTTTTTGGTCTTTGGAAAATTTTCCAAAAATTCTCCGCCACCCCGATGCTCCGCTGCCATGTGTCATCCTTCTATTGGTTGGCAAGCCTTTGCCTCCAAATTTTCCATTGCTGCTGACCACTGCCCTAAACAGGACACATGGTGCCTTTTTTGGCTTGGCTCGGGCCTAAACTTCAAAATTTCCTTTATCGTGCCCCGCTTAAGATTTTTGTCACCACATGGACACGTGGCAGGTTTCTATTGGCTCGAGCCTATGGGAGTGGAGTTTCATTGCTTTATTTTCCAAAACTTTGGTGAAAAGGAAAAAATCCATCTCGCACCTCCGCCTCCCAAAGCTCGAGGACATGTGGCATGTTTCTATTCGTTGTGGGCCTTCTGGCCAATATTTCCCTCTTGCACCAACTTTGGAATTTTTTTCAACTTCTCCACGCCGGTCCGAACTCCTATGGCCCCAAGGACACGTGGCCTCTTCCTATTGGCTGGCGGGCCTTCGGGCCCAAAAAAATTCTTTTTGTGCCCTGCCAATCCTAAAAAAAATTCTAAGTTTCCCCCCGCCAACCCTCTATTCTATCGCTGACGTGGCACGTTCTGATTGGTCCGCGGACCTTCCTTGGGAAAATTTCCCTCCAAAACTCCACCGAGCCATAACTTGCAAAATACAAGGAGTTAGAGGGAAAAATTTACCTTTCTAGAAAGTCTGAGAAGATTCTCTATCTGATGAAGCTATTTCCAAAAAAATTTGAGTGCCTGAAAAATAAAAAAATTTGACTGAGGCACAAGGAAGGAAGAAATGAAAGGGAGTTAGCCAAAAATAAGCAAGGGGCTTATTTTGGATAACAGTGCCATGTACAAAAATTGTGTTGAAGGAACATAGGATGGAATAGATATAGATGGAAAGTACCTTAAATAAATGGTAGATTAAATAGGAGGCTATTGGTGATAGGTGTAGGTAGGTGGGGTGGACATAAATACTCTCATAGAAATTAGAGGAAGAGACTGCAGGATGGAGAGGACAAGGTTTTTGAAAGGAGTGTGGGTTTTCGACACCATTGGTGGCTGAGATGCAATAGGTATATGAGAAATGGAAGATGTAGATAGACCTATACTAAGGGTGGCTAATGAAGGAATGGTGGACGTCGTAGGGAATACAAATGTTGAAGGCACAATAGATTCTATAGGTACAAAAATATCAATGATGTAAGGTCAAGTTGGGAAACCATAGGTGGTAAGGTGGAAGAGGCTAAGGCTACGCTGGTAATAGCTGATGTAGAAGTGGGTGCAAGAGTAGGAGGAATGGACACAGGCATGTCATATACAATTTTCCTTGATAAATCATGGGTAGATGAATGAGCAAGGTAATATTCCAGAGTAATGAGGTTTTGATCAAGGAGTCTCACAAACACCTCATTACTAGTGGTTATGGTAAGAGACTGATTGGGGTCCATAGGTGATAAGATGGAAGGGGGTGATGGGCTAGGTGGAAGAGGTTGGCGGTTAGTGTGAAACATGAGAGTGTTGGCTTGTCTATGAGTCAAACCCTTGTGACTGACAATAGAATAGGTGATCTAAACCTTGTTGATGATGTAAAAACATAGAAAGAATGGAGAAAAATGGGTCTAAAAGGTGTGATTTGATCATTGTTCCAATTGAAAAATCAAAACACATATATTGACACCGGTTGGGTAACTAATGCTGGTATGAGAGGGTAACCACCGCCAGTCGGAGAGACCGATGTCGGTTATTATGGAAAAATGAAAGATTTACAAATCTGACAATAAATGATGAAGATGAAGTAGAACTAGACTCTGAAGGTAATATCAAGGACTTAGAGATATAGTAAAGTGACAGAGAGGAAGTCATAGAAAGAAAAGAATGTATTTTTAGGAAGGTATGTGATGAGAATGAGAAGCAAGATTTTATATCCTTGTGTAAAAATTTCAATGATGTATTTTCATAGTATTATGAAGACCTTAAGGGGTTAGATCCATATAGTGTACAACATTCCATTGATTTTGATCCTAATATCAAGCCAATTAGAAAAAAACAAAGACCGGTCAACTCTAAGATAGATCCCCTCATGAGGAAGGAATTATCAAAATTGATTGAGGAAAAAATAATTTTTCTTAATGAATACTCTACTTGGGTGGAAAATATTGTCCCGAGTGAGGAAGAATAATGGAGAAATCATACTTTGTGTTGATTTCAAAGATTTTAACAAAGCCTCCCTAAAGGATCATTATCCTTTACCTTTTATGGAGAAAATTTGACCGGAAATAGTGGGAGCTAAAAGGTTCTCTATACTTGATGGATACTCAAGTTTCAATTAGATCAAGGTTAGGGAGGAAGATTGGTATAATAATGCATTTACTAAAAAATGGGGAACATATTCTTCTCAAAAATTCCTTTCTGTCTATCAAATGTAGGTGCTACATTCCAAAAAGAAATGGACATTTCTTTTAAAGGGTATATCAATGAAAAAGGGTACACCTCCACCTCATCATGACACCTCACCTTGGATCCATTCAGGTGCATTTAACTCACTGAGTCATCACCTTCAGCAATGAGTCATCACTCCCAAGTGTTGAGTCACTTACTTGAACTAACTAACTAAGACTTATTCCTAAACCTAATTGGACTTGTTCTAAGATCTTCCTACCTTCTCTCACTTGAAATCTACTTTCCTAAATGGACCCAACAAGGAAAGCATGCCAAATATGGGGAGATCTTCCTATTTTTGGTAAATAGGACTATTTCACCCTAACTAACACCGGTTTATCCTCAGCCGATGTCAGTCATCTAAACCGCCATCAGTTCCTTTATATATAATTTTACAACCCTTTACCCGGGTTGGTCATTAATTTTTAGGAGTTATATTTCATTCAAGTGTGGATCTTAGAGTCATTCCTTCATTCAAATAATGTCGACACACCACCAGAGTGTAGCATAAGGAACATGTTCTCTTCCAGAGTGTTGGAGTATCCACGAGAACACATAAGTTACACTGTCGTGGCACTGAACCAACCATCACCTCACCTATCAACCACCATCCACCTTCATTCATGAGATCTTCATAGTAACAAGTAAGTAATGTGGTTTTCATCATTGTGCTTACTTTACTATAGATATTTTACTTCTTTCAAGTATTTCCATTTATGCTATTACCCGGATATCTCCATCTTCCCACCAATCCACCTACCCAACCATTTCAAGTCTTTCCACCTTTCTTAACCTCTTCCTCTACATTCATGAGTCTTCTTAGCCATATTATGAGCCTAACCACACCTTCCTCACTCTCTGTGTAATCACAAAGGGTTAAAAATCCATTTTTAATAATTTATCACCCATTTCCCCTACTAACATCAGTTTACCTTACCATCATCAGTTTCACCCCTATACTAGCATCGATCACTGACTGATATCAGTCTCTATGTCATTTTATACCCTCTGACCAGAAAGCCTTCCATTCAACCAAAACCAACCTAGACCTCACTTGATCAGTCCTAAACCCTTTATCAGACCTCTGTCAAACCTGCAAAACCTAGAACAACCTACCAAACCTCCGGATCTAATCGCAACTTTTCCTATTAGATTTAATTTACTTATTATATTAACATGAGATACCTAAATCATAAACCTACAATAAAATTTTCTTATTTAATGGTATTTTTTGCATTAAATTGTATTTGAAAGTGGATTTCAGCCTTCTAGGAAACACCTCGCTTCGGATCTAGCACTCGCTAGGTTGTCCACTAAACTATATTATTAATGCTATTTTGTGGTCTTGTGTTTTTTACAAGTCATTCCTCCTAGCTAAAGGGAAGCTCTCCATGATCATCTCGAATCAGAAGTTAACAATGCATACATTCTACCTCTGACCTTTGATTTTACAGGTATTCGTAGTAACCTCTTACCTTATCGGAAAGGAACAAAAACTAGATCGTACCAAGCCAAGAACACATATGCTAATCAAACACCACAATCTATAAGATGAAAGAAATTCACCAGAATAACTTTACATAAAACCATTGCAAACAAATGAGAAGCAATATCATATATTATTATGGAACTCAATGCACATACATTGAGAATGGGCCTTAGGCAAGGAATAACAATCTAAAGAACCAGTCAAATATGCCTGTCAAGTAACAATGATGTTATTCTACCTGACCTTTGATTTTAAGGAAACCCATTCTCGAAAAAAAACTAGATCGCATTCAAATTACATAATATCAAATATGATATTTCTTCTCACTTTACATAAAACCATTGCAAACAAATGAGAAGCAATATCATATTTATGTAAATTTATTACAGTGAATTACTTTCATCTTAAGAATCATGGTGTTTGATTAAGCATCTAAATGTTGCATTTTCCATAATAATATGATATGATCTCATTTGTTTGCAACAATTTTATGTAAAGTTTTCGTTGCCTTTCATCTTATAGATCGCTTTGACTACTTTTCATCACACCAAAATCTTGAGCGATGGTGGAGAGGGATCTTATCGTGTTAATCAGCTGCTACGCCAATACCCTCCCAGATCGATGGAGCCGGGTATACACCCAATCAAAATGGCATATTAAGAGGAAGTGACACCAGGAATTTCCGGAGGTCACCCATCCTAGAACTACTTTGGGGGTGGTGTGCTTAACTGCCTGGTATCAGAGCTACATGACTTGTCATCACACCAAAAGCTTTAAATTTTGGTGTGACGGAAAGTCGTGTAGCTCTGATACCATGAAAGGAATGAAAACCAGATCATACCAAGCCAAGAACACAGATGCAAATAGGTGTGCCACGATCCAAGAAAAATAACCAAAGCAACAAGGCAAGGACACAAACTCTAGAGTTTCATGATCCAAGAAAAGCCAAGGTAACAAGGCAAGGAAACGAAATCGAAGAAGCAAGATTAACACCACACCCTCCCATCTGCTGAATGGGTGGAGTGACACTACAAATCTATATGTGTTTTCAAAAAAACTACTCAAACATTAAAAACTAACATTGGAATGCACTGAATAGATCCCCATAAAGAGATACATCGACATACCAAAAGTGTTGAAAATATAGATACAAAATCTCTCAACAAATAAGAGAGATACACTACACCTGCTAAAGAAAAATGCTCAAAACAAGAAGCATCACAATGCAAAAGGTATAGAAAGTGGAGCAAGAGGTCGAATGGTGGAGGAGCCATGCCTATAGATTCCTCTCAATGAATGCCTATGTCACCGCCATGAGTGATCAAATATCCACCCCAAATCAACACGGATGGATGAAGAAGATGCCTGCATATGACTTGGTGCAAAATGCACAATGGGTGCATGCAAAAGAACATTAGAATGTGTGTCAGGTTGATCATTTCTGACAACTAAAATCTCAGGTTTCTCAAGCCTAAGTGAAGGTGTAGAACTCATGTGTTGCTCATGATCCTCAGAAAGAGTCAAGTGAATAAAAAAGGAGCTCTATCAATGTGTGATCCCAATGAAGTATCTACTTGAAAACCAATGCAATACGATGAGAATTCCACTTAACATGTGGAATAGAGGAAAAAATACCTTGTGAATGTATGCCAATGACTCCACTAATGAGACCCATAGAACAAAGCATGCAATAATTGAATGCGTGGTATGCTTCTTTAAAAATCCATGCAATTTGAAAGCGTTAGGATACACAACATGTGGTATTGTAATAGGCATGATGTGTGGAAAGAGCATGCGATAAATAAGCCTCACAAGTTTAGAAGCATAAAAAGTAGGTTCAGCTCAAATATTAGCAGATCAATGTCAATTGGTACAAGAGAAACAACTACATGTGGACTAGGAGCATAGATATGGTTTTCCACAATATGATGGTGATGTTGTAGGCTAGCAAGTTTGTTCTGCAGGGAGTGTATTATTGTATCCTTATCGTGAATGAGTAATTGTAGAAGATAATTTCACTTCTTGAGTGATCTATTTTCTTCCACAAATTTTACAATATCCTCTTGAAGTCCACATACTTTAGAGAAAATCATATCATTCTTAGAATCCATGATAGGTACAAAATGTAACTCCCAAAAATTTAGGACGTCGGGTTAACCGAAATTACGTCCACAATTGATTACAACACTCCTCCATATTTGGCACTTTATAATTATAGTGCAAGTCTCAAAATAAATATTTCCAATGGAAAGAACATGAAAAAACATGCACTTTTGCAAAAATGGCACTTAAAATTGAGTTACCGATCAAAATTTACAAGCTTTTTAATATTTTTCTCTGATATTTATTTTAGTTACCACAAAACAAAATAAAATGTTGTTGCCTTCACCACACAAATAAAATTAAAGGGGCTGAAGTTAAGCACCTACTAGTAGGAATCACAAGTTTTAAGCCCTCATATGACCATACCATATGACCAAGGGCTAAGGATTTTAATGGGTTTTGTGAAAGGAATGATTCAGATTTGCTAATTAAACACCACGATCTATAAGATGAAAGCAATTCACCATAATAACTTTACATAAAACATTTGCAAACAAATGAGAAATAATATCATATATTATTATGGAACTCAATGCAATACATTGAGAATGGGCCTTGCTTAAATAGATAAGGAATAACAATCTAAGAACCAGTCAAGGTCATAGATCAAGCCATAAATCAAGGAAATAACTAGTCATCAAAGAACTAGTCAAGACCATAGATTTAGGAGAGAACTAGACATCAAGGATCTAGTCAATACCATAGATCAAGGAAAGAACTAGTCAATATGATAGAAGTGGCAAAGAACTACACCTAACAACTAGATAATATCTCCTAATATCTAAATAAGATAAAAGAAATATTCACACACATAAGTGGGTGAGGATAAATACAATAAAGGTAAATAAAGTACCTAGGTGAACATGAGCTAAGGTAAATACCTACTCTAACATCCCCCCTCAAGTGAAGCTATGGGCCAAAATAGAAGTGGCATGTCCACAGTATGAGTCCTGGAAACTAGGCCTAATGAGGTACTCATGTATAATAACTTGGAAAAAAGGGACACCACAAGGAACACAAAACTAGTAACAACAAAGTAAAGAGTAAAGACCTACTCAAGGCATCCCAAGAAGCTCGGCTGAAAAATTTTACAATGCTAAAGAAGTGTTGTGTGCACTATGGTTGTGGTCCGAATCACTACTCGATCACAAAACTCAAAAACAACTGAAAATGTGCTCCACCAGAATAGCTCCATACAAGGAGACTGTCAACGGAGTGATGTCGAAAGTGCAAAAAAAATACCAAACATAATTCGATCAACTGCTGCAAATAGGTGTGCCATGATCCAAGAACAATAACCAAAGCAACAATGCAAGGACACAAACTCCAGAGTGTCATGATCCAAGAAAATTATACGACTTTCCGTCACACCAAAATCTCGAACTGATGGTGGAGAGGGATCTCATCGTGTTAATCAGCTGCTACGCCAATATTATCTATTTTACATAAACTATTTGGTGAAAAAATTTTGCATGCCTAATGGGACCCTTGTTTGGTTTTGTTGCATTTGTTCATTTTTAAAGAAAAAATATTGTGTGTATATTTCATTGGAAACAAGTTCACATTAAGCTTCTTCTCTGGAAACATTCTCTTCTTCTAATTGTCTCAGTGACATTTGTCTTTTGGGATTCAAAACAACTCTTCTTTCATTTCTTACATATCATCTTGTGAAATTCATATTCTATACCTCTTCATAATTTGTTCTCATCAAATATAATTTGTTGATTTCGGTTTAAAATTATTCCATTTCATTTATGTATGCTTCATTATAGCTCATTTAAATTTTGGGAAATCTATATGTTGAAAGTCATGCCCAGCTAATGGTTAAAAAATTGAACCGTAGCTCACATTTTGCACACTCTTTATACCAAATCATTGAAAAAAAACTACATATTTCTTAAACAACATATTTCCAGAAGAAGTTGTCAACAATCACATGATCAAAGTATTGAAATTGGGCTCCAGCTAGTTTTCTGGCCAGTCATCATATCAGAGTAGGGCCTTGAGTACTGTAAAGTATATATTAGGGACACCACACTAAAACTTACCTAAAACCATCCATAGTTGTCAGCATCCATAGGGCACCTTGGGTAAACAAAAACTCTATTCTATTCACAAGTTAGTCCTAAATGGCATAAACCAAAACATAAAATCTACATCATAGGATTTCATGTGTTTGCTAGCTTTTGCTTGATTTTTTTTTGAGGTGTGAGTTTGTTTTCTTCATTATTTCTCTCCCTACATACTCCACAATCATAGTTGGTGTATTCTGACTATTTATGAGTGTGTTAGGACTAATCATTTCCATACTTGTTCTCTGCGTTGGTCTTCTTATTTGACCTAAATCACCAAAAATTCACTTTTTCCATTTTTCAAAGATTTCATAGTAACTGGTGTCGGTCCAATGACCACCATTGGTTTCATCATCTCACCATCATCGGTTCACTAATTTCATTGGTTTTATGTTTTTTGGTCACAGATTGAATGCTACATTAGTAAAAATGATCAAAACAACATAAAACTCATGACGGTCAGTGAACCGACGACGGTGAGATGATGAAACCGATGGTGGTTGCTGGACTGACACCAGTTACTATGAAATCTATGAAAAATGGAAAAAATGAATTTTTGGTGATTTAGGTCAAATAAAAATACCAACTCAGAGACCGAGTATGTAAATGATTAGTCCTAACACACTCATAAATAGTTGGAATACACCAACTATGATTTTGGAGTATGTAGGGAGAGAAAAAATGAAGAAAACAAACTCATACCTCAAAAACAAAAATCAAGCAAAAGATAGCAAACACAAAATCCTATGATGTAGATTTTATGTTGTGGTTTATGTCATTTAGGACTAAATTGTGAATAGAATAGAGTTTTTGTTTCCCGAAGGTGCCCTACGGAAACTGACAACTATGGCTAGTTTCAGGTAAGTTTTAGCATGGTGTCCCTAATATATACTTTGCAGTACTTGAGGCCCTACTTTGATATGATGACTGACCATAAAAATAAATGGAGCCCAATTTCAATACTTTGATCATGTAATTGTTGACAACTTCTTCTAGGAAATATGTTGTTTAAGAAATGTGTAGTTTGTTTTCAATGATTTGGTATAGAGAGTGTGCAAAATGTGAGCTACGGTTGAATTTTTAACCATCATCTGGGCATGAATTTCAACATATAGATTACCCACAATTTAAATGAGCTATAGTGTAGCATACATAAATGAAATGCAATAATTTTAAACCCAAATCAATAAATTATATTTGATGAGAACAAATTATGAAGAGGTATAGAATATGACTTTCACTAGATGATATGCAAGAAATGAAAGAAGAGTTATTTTGAATGCCAAAAGACAAATGTCACTGAGACAATTATAAGAAGAGAATGTTTCAGAGAAAAAGATTAATGTGAACTTGTTTCGAATGAAATATACACACAATATTTTTCCTTAAAAAATGAACAAATTCAACAAAACCAAACAAGGGTCCCACTAGGCATGAAAAAATGTTTCACCTAATAGTTTACGTAAAATAGATAAGGTAAGAGGTTAGGATGAATACCTATAAAATCAAAGGTTGAAGGTAGAATCTGTGTGTTGTTAACTTCTGATCCGAGATGATCATGGAGATATTCCCTTTGGCTAGGAGGAATGACTTGTAAAAAACATAAGACCAAAAATAGAATTAATAATATAGTTTAGTGGACTGCCTAGTGAGTGCTAGATCTGGGAAGCGAGGTGTTTCCTAGAAGATGGAAATCCACTTTCAAATATAATTTAATGCAACAAATACCATGAAATAAGGAAATCCTACTGTAGTTTTACAATTTAGGTACCTCATGTTAATACAATAAGTAAATCTAATCTAACAGGAAAAGTTACGATCAGATCCGGAGGTTTGGTAGGTTGTTCTGGGTTTTTCAGGTCTGATAGAGGTCTGATAAAGGGTTTAGGACTGATTAGGTTAGGTCTAGGTTGGTTTTGGTTGAATGGAAGGCTTTCTGGTCAAAGGGTATAAAATGACACAGAGACCGATATTGGTAAGGTGATTAACACCGATATAGGGGTGAAACTGATGATGGTAAGCTAAATGATGTAAGTAGGGGAAATGGGTGATAAATTATTAAAATGGATTTTTAACCCCTTTGTGATTGCACATAGAGTGAGGAAGGTGTGGTTAGGCTCGTAATATGGCTAAGAAGACTCAGGAATGCAGAGGAAGAGGTTAAGAAAGGTGGAAAGACTTGAAATGGTTGGGTAGGTGGATTGGTGGGAAGATGGAGATATCCGGGTAATAAGAAATGGAAATACTGAAAGAAGTAAAAGATCTATAGTAAAGTAAGCACATATGATGAAAACTAAATTATTTACTAGTTTCTAGGAAGATCTCATGAATGAAGGTGGATGGTTGTTGATAGGTGAGGTGATGGATGCTTCAGTGCCACGACAATGTAACTTGTGTGTTCCCGTGGATACTCCAACACTCTGGAAGCAAATATGTTCCTTGTACTACACTCTGGTGGTGTGTAGAAGTTGTTTGGATGAAGGAATGGCTATGAGATCCTCACTAGATTACAATATAACTCCTAAAACTAAATGACCAACCCGGGTAAAGGGTTGTAAAATTGTATATAAAGGAACCGATGGCGGTTTAGGTGACCGACATCGATCGAGGATAAATCAGCATCGGTTAGGGTGAAATAGTCCTATTTACCAAAAATAGGAAGATCTCCCCAGATTTGGCGTGATTTCCTTGTTGGGTCCGCATAGGAAAGTAGAGTTCAAGTGAGAGAAGGTAGGAAGATCTTAGAACAAGTCCAATTCGGCTTAGGAAGAAGTCTTAGTTAGTTAGTTCAAGTTAGTGACTCAACACTGGGAGTGATGACTCAATGCTAAGGGTGATGACTTAGTGATGATGGTGATAACTCAGTCAGTATGAGTTAAATGCCCATGGAATGGGTCCAGGGTGAGGTGTCATGATGAGGTGGAGGTGTGAGGATTAAATCAACTTAATTAAATTAATTAATAATATGAGGATGAATATTAATATGAGGTAAAGGGGTCATGGTTAGTTAAATGCATTACGTTAATTAATTGAAGAGGACCAAAGGTAGTGTGACCCATATTTGGGTGTCTACACAATTATTTGAAACAATTTGACCCAAAAGCTTCCCGCTCAGGACTACAAAGTTGCATTTCTTGGGATTAAGAGAGACCTAAAATTACCAACATCTCTCAAATACCTTCTCAAGATGGCTGAAATGATATTTACTATGCTTTGATAAAATGGTAATATCATCCTGATAGACAAGGATGAATTCATTGATATACCCTTTAAAAGAAATGTCCATTTCTCTTGGGAATGTAGCACCTACATTTGATAGATAGAAAGGCATTTTTGATAAGCATATGTTCCCCATTTTTTAGTAAATGCATTCTTATACCAATCTTCCTCCCTAACCTTGATCTAATTGAAACCCGAGTATCCATCAATTATAGAGAACCTTTAGCTCCTACTATTGTTGGTCGAATTTTCTCCATAGAAGGTAAAGGATAATGATCCTTTAGGGAGGCTTTGTTCAAATCTTTGAAATTAACACAAAGTATGATTTCTCAATTATTCTTCCTCACCGGGACAAGATTTTCCACCCAAGTAGAGTATTCATTAGGAAAATTTATTTTTTCCTCAATCAATTTTGATAATTCCTTCCTCATGATGGGATCAATCTTAGAATTGAATGGTCTTTGTTTTTTTCTAATTGACTTGATATTAGGATCAAAATCAATGGAATGTTGGACACTGTTTGGATCAAACCCCTTCAGGTCTTCATAATCCTATGAAAATACATCATTGAAATTTTTAAACAAGGATATAAAATCTTTCTTCTCATTCTCATCGCATACCTTCCCAAGAAGACGTTCCTTTCCTTGTGCAAATGTAACTGATTGACAATCTTTTTATCTTGTTGTTATGTTATTCTCTTCACCTCTAAATTAATCATCTAGGCTGAAAATATGCTCCAAAGTGGCCAATCCTATAGGAAATTTATTTTTCTTCATCTAAATAATATGGTGACCCTAGTTGTCATACAAATCAGATTGCATTCTTGAAGAAAACTAAGATTCACTTTGATTAAACTGGAGGATTTTTCATCGTTGTCAAATACTTTCCAACTTGTTTCATTTTCTAGAATGGATGATCTAACCAATACCTTGATGTGTTTCCCATTTCATTTAACAAAATCTTCAGTAGGTGAGAATTGAGAACCAATGACTTCCATCTGGTCTGCTACTTTGTTCATTTTCCTAGGCACCACTTTCATATCAAGAGCATCAAAAATTTCCAGAAGATCCCAAACTCTATGTTTATATTATTTTAAAATATTATTCTTGGTGGAAACTTTCTCTCTAACATTTTAGATAACCAATCTAGTGTCCCCAAAGATTTCCAAGGTTCTGATTTTCCTCTTTTCAACAATTAGGAGACCATGCACTAATGCCTCATGCTATGCTACGTTGTTAAAGCATGCAAAATGTAATCTATGAGAAAATAAGAACTTCTCGTTTCTTGGAGAAAATAGTACAACACCTTCTCCAACTCCATTTCTACTTCTAGAACCATCAAAGAACATTTTACATGATCCAAAAGCATTGTCCTTTTATTTCTTGAGTAGTGTTGGTAAAATTTATCCTTCTTCAAGAATGCAATAGGTTCTAATTCTAGTTTCCAAAGATGTTTCATAAGGATTAAAATCATAGCATTCTTTGACCCATTCATATCTAATAAGATTAGGAATAGGAGGATTAATAGGCTGATATTATGAAACTGACTCTTGTTGATGTTATTCTTGTATTAGGAAATTTTATTAGGGAGGGGTTTGATTATAAGACTCAATATGATAGGAAAATATAGGCTCATCTTGTATTGTAAATCTTGTACCATACCTAGTCCTTAAGAGCATATGAGTCCACTCGAAGACAAGTATCCACCTACTTTGGCCATGAAATATCTTGATAAGAAAATGGAAAACACGGGAGGCAAGTCAATTACTGATATATTATGAGTTATGGTCAAGTTTGGACAAATATGAAGGGTTAACTCAATATCTTTAATCACTCCTAGGACACCAACGATTGAACCATCAAGTTCTAGAACACCTTTAGAAATAGGGTTGTACTTAAGACCTAGGATATCATAAATATTTTTACGAATTATAGAGGTACTAGCTCTGAATCAATCATGCAATTATGAACCAAATGTTTTCCCACAATTAATGACATATAAAAGGGTAGGGTTTTCACAAATTTTCTTACCTGTTTATTGGCATAATTTGGTAGAAGCATGAGTCTTTTGAACAAATGGATCAGTTTGAGGAAGTTTCTTAAGAGCCTCATGTAAGAGATCAAGTTGTGATGGAATAGCTAGAGCATCGACATTGTCACATTGACATTTTTCTCTTTATATACTCAACAATGTTAAAAGGAAGGCCTATGGACTTGTGTATTTGAGGTACAATATTATCCTTCCTTGACTGCTACAACATTAAGATAGGCATTGTGGTTGATAAGCAACCTCCTTTTCTAGAACAAGTCTTCTAGGAACCTCAGGAAATCTATTGTGACTTACATCTACGCCAACTCCCTTTTCCTTGTTGACAATTTTGCCTTGATTAGAAGAAGGTGAAGGTTGATAATCTAGCATCCTCTTCTTAAACCTTGTGTTATCGAAACATGAGTCTGAGGCCTTTTGGAACTACCCACTGCTTGTTTCATTGCATAGAATTCATCAGCCCCAAAGAAAACAATATTAACATCTGGATTGACCTCTTGAGTTCCTTCCCCATTAGGATTAGCTACTTCCACACTTGGCTCTTGATGATTGGATTAATTTTGAATCATAAAGGCCCAATATTGCAATGCACTTAGAAAAACAAACTGATTATGTGGTTGGTTGCATGGGAAACACCATTTTGTTTCTTTTATCACATTTTTTTACACTTGAACTAACAACAGAAGTGGTTGAGTAGGAGTAATTGTTTGAAGTCAGAGAGGTGCATTTGGATCTTGCCACCTATCATTTTGCTGATTTTTCCCATATTTTTTCTAGGGTATTAATTTCTATAGGGATGGTAACCTTGGTTGAATCCTTTATTATAATATGGACCCTGGTTAGGATAATTTTTATAAGGTTAGGCTAGCTATTTTTCTAAGGATACAAATTGTTTGAAAAAAATATAAGAAGGACCATCATCTCATATTCATCATTTTTCTTTTTGGGAGAATAGGATGTGGAGGGAGTAGGCTGTGGAATTTTCTTAGGAATGGGAGCTATGGTAGGTTTCATAGTTTGAGGAAAATCATGATACAAAGGCATAAGCATCATATGATGTATTTTTTGTCTTATATCAAACAATTCTCAGCCCTAATGACTATTGGATAGGCATCAGGTAACTGAAGAACACCAATAGATTGTATCATAATAGAAATATCAGAATTCAATGCTCTCAAGAAGTAAATAAAAACACCTTGTGGAGTGGGTGTCAAGAGAGCTGGAATTATGTCCCATGTCCTCTGAAATTTGAAATTGATGTCTATCATGAGCTCATTGGGGGCCCTCTTTATGGTTGTTAGCTTCTCTAAAAAGGTCATGTTATCTTCCTTTTCCTCAAATTGATTACAAAGTGTAGTGCCAAGTCCATCCTAGTTTGTAATAGAGGAAGGTCTCAATATTTTATATCATTAGAGTGATTTACCCTTGAGTGAAGAAGCTACCAATCTAGCTAATACATCATCTTTGGTAACCATATGAATAGAGCATACATTTTCAACATCTTGAATGTGCTTAGTAGGGGAAACTTGATTGTCACTAGTGAAAAATGGGATAATTTTTAGTGAAGCTACTTGTATTTCATGTTGGGCATTAAGGGAAAGAGGGCTATCACCATTGAAACTAACAAATGGTAAATTCCTCTGTGCTGCCATGAATGCAATAGGTCTAAAAACTTTAGATGAACATAAGAAAGGCCTACCAGGAAGAGGAGTAGAAATAACCCTGTTTGGTGTAGATTGTGATCTCTGGACTAATTTTTCCCTTCTTCTCCTCCTTAGCGATAACTGTAAGTAGTCAAATGATTCTTCTTCTACTATTTTTTGTTAGTGTAGGTTATTATTTATCCTTTTAATTATTTATTAGGACAATTATTACACTTGTGTTAGCCCTAAACTTGTTGGGTTAGATTTCTTAGGTGTACTAGTTGTGTGGAGTTAGCTTACTAGTTGTGTTGAGTTAGCTTACTAGTATTTTGGAGTTAACTTAACTACCAGTATCAGTTAGTGGGAGTTCTTCACCATTGATTAAGGTAGTAGTTACACTTCCCTCCTCCTATATGTACATCTTTCTTATTGAGTAATTCAAGTCATTGTATTGTAATGTATTGAGCATTATCGATTATGATGGATTTCCATGTATGGTATTTTAGCTCTTCTATTTTGAAAATCTAATGTGGTGTGCTATTATCATCAGAGATCATGGCTTGGAAAACTATTGTTATCATTCCTTTCATTTTTGACCTTATTTGAATTCTTCCCATGAAACTGAGCACTCTGACTATTGAAACCTAGTTTATATATAGATTAGAGTTACGAAATGTGTAGAAATAAACCTCCAAAGGATGGAAATTACTAAGTTACATACCAAAAATTAACGTAATACTGAAACTAAATCTTTGAAATCTCCCACCGGGTATTCTAAAAATGTTGGAGCTCAAAAATGAACCTGACCTAAATCACAATAATATAGGGCTTTGAAGAAACTTGATATTGTATCCAAGTTGTGGGACTTGAATTGAGACAGGCCTCAGAGAAGGCTGGTTCCTCTACCTATTCCTATTTCTAAACTACTCCTAGGAGTTTAAATGCAACTATCTAGCACTACTCTACCATTCTAAGGGACCAAGGTGAGATAAAGATGCATAAAATGAAATCCTAGACTAAGGGGAGGTGATAGCACCAAGAACAAGGGGAAAGACACTTTAAATGAGAGAAAATGGAGGAAAATAAAGGTGGAGAGGGAAAAAGTGAAATCCACAGTCTAGAGAAGAAATTTAAACTCTCATTTTCATATAGTGCACAATAGAAGTAAACCCTACAATATGAAGAAACATACAAAGCATATCTGCAAGTAAATGAATAGGCAAGAAAAATTCAACAAATCACTAGCTAGGGAAGAATAACAACACAAAAACAAGTATTTATTTCTCTAAGATGATGCAAAGATCAATACAATGGAGGAAGAAGGTATAAACACACTTAAGAATCAAAATCAAAGGCCTGCATCTCAAGAAAAATTGTGCAACACTTTTCAATGATGCCTATTATCTATTTTTGTACCCCTTGTAAAAATAGAACAACTTGGACTTCCAAGAACTTGGAGTAAAGGCCACAAAGAGGTGGAGTATGTCACGAGTTAAAGAACAAAGACTGTGGATGATGATTCAAAGCCGCACCAAACTAGTAGAGGCCATGGGTCAAAATAGAGTAGTTAATGAAGCCATGAAATCATTTAAGCATACCACATATGAAAAGAAAAAGCCATGGCTAATGAGATAAAGCCTCTGAATTCAAATAATCCGTGAGATGAAGAATGAAGCCATGGATTAAAAAAATCCAACAGGTGTGGGAGAAGGAAAGGAAGTCCACAAATGTTGAAATAAATCTATACTACACTGGAAGCCTCATAATGAATAAGAGAGTTAGTAAAGCCACAATATACAAGGAAGAACCATAGAAGTAAAAATCCATGCAAGACTGAAAGGAGAAATCCACGTATCAAAGGAAAATGACAAGTTTTCCGTGAGAGACTAAAATCACCATATCTTTTGATTGGATGATGCAATTTTTGCAAACCTTATATCGATGGAAAGAACTTAACATCCTCTATGGAATGGAAACTTGATTTCATAAATTTATTAAGGGTATATACACATAAAGGTGGAATAATTATCCAACATGTAAAGGATAATGTTCCAAATAGTACAACTACCAGCATTTAATACAGTATGGGCAACCATTGTTTCTCTAATAAGGAAAATGTTGTGTGACAATGGATAAATAGAGGATCCTAGATTTTTCAGGGCATTTATTTCTTTCTATTCATGGTTTGAAATTTGAGTTTAAGTTTCCCTCTCTTTCTCCTCCTCTTCTTTCTTTATTTTCTATAAATGTAAGAGCTCTGCTCATTAAAATGGATCCCTATTTGTTGTAATGACACCATGCCAAAATGGTGGCCAACTTCCCATGGGTTTTAGACATTTGATTGGTCTCTTCAATGTTTTTTTCACTTTATTCCAAGAATTTAATCAACTTTGCATCCTTTAAGTAATAAAATTGATTTTTGGCTATCTCTCTGCCCTTGTCTCACATTTTATTTCTCCTTGCCTCTCTGTTTTCTTTTCTTGGCATGTTTTGTGTTCTCATTACTTGCAAGATCCATTTCATGTGTTTTTTGTGTGTAGGAATGCATGGTTTGCGTGGTTCTTGAATTTCACACGCTCTTCTACCCTCTCTCCTACGTTTTCCCTCTTTCTTTCACCATTGTGGAGAGTTATCGACCCTTTCCTGGTGTTATCACCTTCTTAGCTTAGGATTTCCCCTTTTTCTACATATTCTTTTATCCCTGGTCCCTTAGCACATTTAGGATAGGATTAGCTTTTAGTTTTAGGAGTAGTTTAGCCTTAGGAATAGATGGAGGAAGCCATCCTTCTATGGAGGTCTATCTCATTTTATAGGTCCCACAACTGAGAGACAACCCCATGATGCCTCAGAATTCTTGGTCATTCATGATCATATCTAGGGTGTAATTTTGAGCTCCAACAATACCCTTGCATTCTAAAAGTATACAACATTACAAACAAGCCTCCCATTATAATATATAGAAAAAATAGAGAGAGAGAGAAGAGGGAAAATCAAAATTATGTTTTCACCCCCAACAACTTGCATTAAATTTTATGAAAATGGGAATGGGAAATATTCAGCACCATCCTTCATGATCTTTTTCTTGTATAAGAAGAAAAGGGGACCAAATCTTATCAAATCTGATTTCTCAGCTACCAAGGATCGTGTTAATTAATGTTGGGAGTGATTTATTTATTTTCACCCAACCTACCCCTAGAAAAATAAAATTTTCAAGTTTCTATGGTGTAGAGGATGAAAATACCTTTCCAACGATATAAAAAATTTCAAATTTGGACAATCTGGGAGGAAGATATGGCCATGCGGGTCCACGGGTCAGGGAAGGAACTCAGGTTCCCAGTATGCTTCAATAGTCCACATTTAATTATATTTTTCCTTGGAAATGTGGATATTTCAAGTATGTAGAGAACTTGGGAAACATGGTAACCAATTTTAGCATTTCCTTATTTTTTTGCTTTGTTTGCATTGTGTTTGGCTTTGGCATTTTGTGAATTCTAAGCTCGCTGGTGGAACTTAGGAACTATTCCACCTAACCATTGGTTCCCCGAACTCCCTATTCTCTCACTGCTTCTACCCCACACTCCACTTTTTCTATCTTCACTTAATTCCCCTCGCATTCATTTCTTTGCTTCGCATACCAAAACACTTTTTTGGGGAACTTATCTCCACTTGGAACTAGTTCCACACAACCTAGTTCACTAACGATGCCCTTCTCTCCAAATTTTCCAAGTGTTACATAGATTGGAGAGGAGGGCAAACCCTTCGTCCTCCTTGACTTGATTCTCACTTTTTTTGTCTAGTCTAGAATAAGTGTAGGGAACCTTTGACCTTTAGGAACCGGTTTTGTTTCAACTTGGTTCCTCCACATGAGGTTCCACCTATGTCCCCCCACCCTCAATACACCAAACACTTGGCCAAATATTTTACTTTACGGCCTGAGAAGGGATGTGGAGAACTTATTTACCATGGAACTAGTCATTGAGTTCCTTGTGACACCCACATTTCCGCAATACACTAGTAATAGCCCATTTTTTCAAATTTCTCCAAATTTTCCAAGTGTTATGGATTTTTTGAGCTTGGAGAGGAGGGAAATGCATCAAAATAATTATACGTCCCCCAAAGAAACTGTAAGTGCTCCAAATATGAAAAATACCTGATTTTCACAATTTTCTTCTCCATTACTCAATAAAACTACCCAAGTCCATATTTTTCAAGTTAGCCAATTTGCAAGGGTGCAAAATTGGCTAAGACTTTATCCTCTTAGCTTAATATTGAGGTACTATGTTAGGATTATATAAAAGTTTTATTGGTATCATTTAATTTTTAAAGTGTATATAACCATTACATGGATAAATTTGGCATGCCTAAATAGTTTTTCAAGATACAACTAAATCAAAAATTTCATAAAATACCAAACCAAAATAACTTTCATCACAACACAAGGAAACTTTAGTTACTAAGTCATGCCATTTGATTAAAAAACATAAGGGCCACGTATCAATGAGAAAGTATAGTCATCTTGAATGACATGTTCCATGACATTGTGGAAGATTGCATAAATGATAAATTAGGAAAATATACTTCCAGAGCTGAACATTTAACTGTCCTAAGAAATCTATTCAAACATCCCGAGAATAAAAATTTAGACTAGATCCTAAGAATTGTGTCTTCGAGGTTACATCAGCTAAACTATTAAGATTCATTGTCTCTAGAAGAAGTATCAAGGAAGATCCTCGTAAATTAATTGTAATAATGGAATGCATCCTTCTAGAAATCTTAAACCTCTCAAAATCCTTTAAGGAAAAATACAAGATATATGAAATTTCATATCTTATATAGTAGAAAAGTGTCACCCTTTCATGTCACTACTAAATAAGGACCTTATATTTTAGTGACACCCCTTCATCCATCTAATAAATAAGGACCTTATATTTTAATGGAACATAAAATGTCAAAATTCCTTCAAAAAAGTTAATAAATACTTATCCAACCCACCTATTTGGGTCCACCTACTCCAGGAGAAACTTTCTTCCTTTACATAAGAGCCACGTACATTTCCATGACATCCCTCCAAGATCAAACTGATAAACCAAGAAAAAAATGCATTATGTAATACCTAAGTCATGATTTGATTACATATGATCTTAATTATCCGAAAATCTAAAATTCATATCTAGCTATTCCCTTCACTTTTTTGAGGTTAAAACAGTACCTAATCAATAACGAAACCAAGATCATTGCCAAAATTGACCCTCTCAAATAATTTCTATCCAAGCCATATTTTATTAGAAGAATAGAAACCTAGGTCATATTATTTAGTGAATTTTATATTTAATATATAAATTAGAAAGTTTTCAAGGGATAGATTATAAAATATTATCTTGTAGAAGCACCTATTAGTGTAAAATCACAGCACTCCCGAATGGCTTGGTTTTGTGTTGGGCACTCGGTGTAATCTATATAACATTGGCCCATCTCTCAAGATGTGGGACTTGTAAACCTGAGATGGACCTCTAGAGAAAGTTGGTTCTTGTTCCTAAACTACTTGCCACAATCTACTCTAATGCAAGAAAAACTAATCTATCCTAATCTAACCATTCCAAGGAACCAGAGAGAAAGAGAGAGTGAAAGAGATCCTACAATAAAGTGGTGATACACCAAAAAAGGAAAGAGGTGAGATACTCTATTGAGGGAGGATGAAATAGGGAAAAAGGAGATGAGGGAGGTCAGATAGAAGTGACACATAGACCCAGATCCTAATCCACCATCAAAACTCCATGAAACATGACATCCTACACCTGTAAATGTGAAATACATGCACATGAAACAAACACGAAATGGAGAGGCACAAAGAAACAACAAAACATGAGAAAGGGTTGAAGAACACCACAAAAACATGATTTTATTGCTCTATGAGGTGTACAGACCATTACATAGATGTTCTGAAGCATAAAATATGCTTTTCGGGCATAGGAGAAGGCTTACAACTCAAATGGAGTTGGGAAACAAATTTGATAGATTTTCCCCACATCCCAGAATGTCTCCATTTGTATTATAGCCCTTGACTGAACCATGTCAGACTCCATCCTTTGAATCTTCTCCAGTAGATCAGCATTTTCCATGTAACTGTTATCATTATATGCATACCCTTGTTATTGATAAGCTCCATAGCCAAACTAGTTTTGGCACTACTCATATGGGTAAGCATGATTATTCTGGATCTGATCATAATGTTGATCTGGAGGAGTTGTGAAATACATTGGAGGTGGACTGCACTTGCTGCTAGTGCAAGTGTGAATTCCAAGATGGAAATGAAGTCATGATTGCACAACTTCATGGGATGGAAGGAAATGAAATATGTGGAAAGAAGAATGGGTGGAAATAGATGGAAGGAAATTCTGCAACTCAGATAATGGGTTGTTGACCAGATGGAGTCACTAGATGTGCTTTGCATGTGCCTCAAAGGCTGAATCTCACCAAGAACATATAAAATTGATGACATGAAGTGGTAAGGTGCTTCAAACCCATCCCACCGGGTGTGCCAAAAATGTTAGTGCAAAATCACAACACCCCCAAATGGCCTGGTTTGTGTGGGGCATTTGGTGTGATCTGCATAACATTGGACCATCTCTCAAGCTATGGGACTTGCAAACCTGAGATGGACCTCCAGAGAAATATGGTTCTTGTTCCAAAACTACCTACCACAATCTACTCTAATGTAGGAAAACTAATCTATCCTAATCTAACCATTCCAAGAAACCAGAGAGAAAGAGAGAGTGAAAGAGAGCCTACACTAAAGTGATGATACACCAGAAAAGGAAAGAGGTGATATACTCTACGTTGAGGGAGGATGAAATAGGGAAAAAGGAGATGAGAGAGAGATTAGACAGAAGTGACACAGAACCAGATCCTAATCCATCATCAAAACTCCATGAAACATGACATCCTACACTTGCAAACATGAAATATATGCATAAGAAACAAACATGAAATGGAGAGGCACAAAGAAACAAAAAAAACAAGAGAAAGGGTTGAAGAACACCACAAAAACATGATTTTATTGCTCTATGAGGTGCACAAACCATTACATGGATGTTCGAAGCATAAAATCCACTTTCCAGGCATAGGAGAAGGCTTATAGCTCAAATGGAGTTGGGAAACAAATTTGACAGAGTTTCCCCACATCCAGAATGTCTCCCCCTCTCAAATGAGAAGTGTTTACAATATATAGACAATGAAAACTAGAGAGAAAGAAGAGAACCTCGAATTCTTCTCTAAAATATCAACCACCAACCATCAATGCCCTACAAATCCACCTACAATCTATCAATTCTAGTTTCCCATATCTGCTTAGCATGTTGGAGAAGGAAAGATGGAAAATCAAATCAGATCTGGGTAGTTTAAGCAATCGGATCTTGTATTAATGCCTTAAAATATGTTTTCCTATTTTCACCCATCAAAGCCTGCTGAAAATAATAATTTATGCTTCCATGGCATAGAGGAGGTCGAGACCTTTCCAATGGTACCAAATTTGTTGAATTTCAAGCACTAGATCGAAAGATATGCCCATTTGAATATTTGAATCGAATCCGTACAAAAATGGCAAAAACTAGTTTTGCAAAACAAATCTATGGGCCCGAAATTCACTTTGGTGCCTTTTGTGAAAAAACACAAAATTATAAAAAACCTCCCGCAGGCCTAAAATTCACTTTTTCCCAAAAGCCTCCGGGGCACAAAATTGAAATTGCACATTTTGCACAAAAACTACAAAAGTGCAAAAGTTCCCCACATGCCCACAAGCCCACAACTTTACATTTTGCATTTGGCGAACAAACCTCCTCGGGCTCGCGGGCCCGCACTTGCAAACTGCGCTATTTGTAAAAGTTGTAAATTTTCCAAAGTTTCCCCAATGGCCCACTTCCCCCACATGACAAAGGCCTAACACGTGGCTTCTCTGGGCATCGGCGAAGGTGCGACTTACTTTTATACTTTACACCTTTTAAAAAAAAAGCCAAAATTCAAATGGCCTCCAGTAATCCACCTTCCCACTTTGACTTGAAACATGGCCACATGTCCCTTTGCAGGCCTTAGGCATTTTTTCTTCATTTCTCTATGGGCTTACGGCCCGCAATTATAAACTGTATTTTTTGTGAAAAGTGAAAAGTGCCAAGATATCTCCCCAGCCCCACCGGTCCGCTTTTGGCAAAAAATCCTTCCAAGGCCCGTTGGCCCGCTTCTTGCAAAATATGAGGAGTTAGAAGGACTTCTTTATATTTTGGAAAGGGGAAGAAATTTCCTATCTGATGGAAATTATTTCAAGGGACCTTAAGTACTTAAAATATGTAAAAATTCATATTGAAGCACAAAAAGGGGGAAAATGGTGTTAGTTGACCAAAAATAAGTGTGAGCTTATTTTGGTCAACAACACCTCTATAAAACACTCAACCTTTAAACCTAGAGTTTTTTTATGACTCCATCATGAAAATCGATGAGCCTCCCACATGGAACTATAGTTGATAGATCCTTTACCACTCTTGCATTGGGAGAAAAAATTATCCTCATCACACCTATCTTGTGTTATCTTATACCAAGGTCTTTCAAAATTTGTTTTCTTTGCACTAACAACATCATTAAATATAAACACCTTATCACAAGTCTAAACATTGTCATCAATAGAACATTGCGTAGTTAGTAATTGCTGGTGACTCACATCTCATTATCAAATAGTTCACTAATGCTTGTATAATGTCAAATATGATAATTTGACCCCTTAATAATGCATGATTGACAACCTCAAATATTACTTTACGCACATTAACTTTGAACAGGTTCCACGAATTCAAAATAAATAAGTAAATGTTATTCCTAATGAAAACCATAAATATTAGTTCTTGGTGGAATATATTTTGATTCACACTGATGATGTATCTGAATCATGCTTGTTATGTGATATTGTTAGCCCCTTCCCCCTTAATGACATGACCTTTAAACCTACCTCCATGAGAACCTTATCCCACCCGATCTTTCACAAAATAATTGTAAATCCTTAATCCAATGTGCCTCATGGTACACCATCCTTGGTCACACCCTAACTCTATGAAGGGACCTTATAACTATATTTAAATTTGGAAAAGGTAACCTTAGATATGAAATGATAAGATATTTACATATAATAAATGAATAATTTACAGAATATAACACAACACAAGAGATATGAGGGGAAAAAATTCCCAAATATTCAATATATGTAGAATAATACCCTTAAGGTAGGGAAACACCATACAATACTCCTTAAGGAAGGATTAACTCCACAATATCCCAAGATGGGAATCCACTTCGAGGGGGACACCTCCAATATACCTCTACCAAGTAGAAGACTCAACTCATACATCCATGACATAAATCATAATGATACTCACATCCCTTATATAGACATACATTACTCTTAATGGATGGATAACACCTAATACCAATGTAGGCTGACTCATTACCCAATATAAATAATTCCTATGTGAACCCATATAACTAAGGGGACATGTGCCACATGTCGACATCTCCATCAATCCATATACATTATAATATCATATCCCATGTGAGCCCATATATTTTAAACATATAACTAACAAAGGAGATATGTGCCACATGTTGGCATCTCCATAAACCCATATACATTATAATATCATATCCAAATGTACATAACATTGCCTCCCTCCTTGACATGTTTCATCCCCGAAACATAAGAATAAGCCATATAATGAGTGTTCTTTAAATTATTGCATACTTGTCGCCATGCTTTATCATCCAACCACCCATATGAGATCCTATTCGGTGATGCTACTGTAAACTTGATTCCATATTCCTTTGCACTCATCTGATTCCATCCTTGTACATATGTGTTCCTCCTCGGCATCCATGCATATCCATAATAATTATTCCTTTGATTCCATGTCATATAATTGTTGCTCCATTGATTATGTGTATAGACATGATAATTTCTCCTCCAATTCCATGTATATCAATATAGATTGCTGCCCTCATGTGTCCTAGCACGACTCCATGGTTTTCTCCACTCATGATGACGTGGGTGTCTATATGGTGCAACCTTAGTTTCCTCAACCTTATAAACCTTTTCTTCAACTTTTTTTTCACTTCCACCTTGTTTTTTATTTCTTTTCTCTTGAGTAGATGAATTATTTTTGTCTTTTTCATCTTTTTCTTCAGCCTCTCCTTCTGAATAATCCTTATTCCCTTCTTCACCATATTCAAATTCATCTTCATGATCCTCCTTTGTATTAATGTTTTTCCTGCTAAGTGTGATATCTTGCAATGTAATTTTCTTTCTTTTGTACCACAATTTCATGAATTTCTTTTGCACATTAAGATTAATTATTTCCAAAGTCTCTAACAAGGATATCCAAGAAAAATATCCATACCATCCATATCTAAAGAATACAAATCTGAATGTAAAACATATTTATCCATAGAGAGCCTTAAATTCTCAAAAACTTGAATATTCTTACCATCCGCTTGAGCTTCCTTAATATGCTTTGCTTGCACATGTAGATTTTGAGCTACATCCATACTGATGAAGTTATATTTGATGTTAGGGTTTATGGAAACAATTACCTTTTTTCTTTGCATGCACCCTTCAAACTGAAATATTGAAGCTTCCTTCCTTGGATATGTAGTATTTGAACTCGTACCTTGATATGTTGTCTCTCCTTCTGAATCACGTGTAACCTCTTCATCATCAACATTGGATTCTTCTTCATTGTAAAATTATTTTTCTTTTTATTCTTATTCTTCCTCATCCTTATCTAACACACCCTCATTAGTAACATCCTCTTCTTCATCATCTTCTTTGGCCCATCGATTTAAGAAAACTTGTTCAATTGCCTCCCAAGTCCCATTTGAGACACTTTTGTTGCACTTGATCCCACCAAGTTAGAGCTAGACCACCTAGCTGATCTTGCAAGTAAAGACGTGGTGGTAAATATGATGAATGATCTTCCTTAAACTGTATCCACCATTCTCTAGCATCAATATTTCCATCCCCATAAAAAATTCTCATCTCTATGATTCACAAAACTAGGGATTTAGGAATAGACCCTTTTGATCAAAACATGTTCTAACTCATTCGGGTATATGTTGGAAAAAATAAGAAAGCACAGAACAAATACCCCATTTAAATTTTTGAGATATTTCTGAAAATGTAAAAAATTCAAGGAAATACCTAAAATTGCGTCTTGTGGAGTAAAATATTGAAAAAACATAAAACTACAATAAATATCACAAAATAGATCCAAAATTTAGACATTTTAGGGGTTTCACCTTTCAATATATTCACATCAACCCACAAATTTTTAATTCCTAATTATTCCTTATTAGAAGATATAGATGAAACCTTAAAATTAGGGTTTCAACCCAAAAATGGACATATCTTTTGCAAAATAGCTCCAAAAAATATGAAATTTGGAAGGAATTGTCGTTGTAGGATTTATCAAAAATATATCAAAAATTACAAGTAAATCTCTATATATATCGAATCACCAACATTAGGGTTTCATCCCACAAATTGGCTAGATCGATGCTATGATACCAAATGGTAAGATATTTGCATATAATAAATGAATAATTTGTAGAATATAACACAAAACAAGAGATATGGGGGGGGGGAAGATGCCCAAATATTGAATATATGCAGAATAATACCCTTAAGGTAGGGAAACACCATACAATGCTCCTTAAGGAAGGAGTAACTCCACAATATCCCAAGATGGGAATCCACTTTGAGTGGACATCTCCAATATACCTCTACCAAGTAGAAGACTTAACTCATACATCCATAAAATACATCATAATGATACTCACATCTCTTATATAGACATACATTACACTTAATGGATGAGTAACACCTAATCCCAATGTAGGCCGACTCATTACCCAATATAATTGATTCCTATGTGAACCCATATAACTAAGGGGATGTGTGCCAAATGTCGCCATCTCCATCAACCAATATAAATTATAATATCATATCCCACGTGAACCCATATATTATAAAATATAACTAACTAAGGGGATGTGTGCCACATGTCGACATCTCTATCAACCCATATACAATATAATATCATATCCTGAGGTACATAACATGAAATAAGTACACAAGTAAATTACAATGCACATACTAGTGGAATCATCCTTTCTAAAAAGTTACTTTGTGTTACATGCTATTACCTAATATGGAGAGATATTTTTTTGATATTATTGCAAATGTTTGACCTATAGAAACATGAGATTCTTATTCATACATGATCTCAAGAATTACAACATATCACCACTCCATGGCCTTTCTCTACACGGGGGACCGATCACATTGAGAATCTCAACCCTACCTCCTTTGATGTACACAAAAATATCATTACTATAATTGATTACTTAAAAAATGGGTTGAAACCATTCCTCTAACATATATGGGTTGAAAAATAAATATCTAAGTTCATCCTCAACCATATCATTTACTAGTGTGTAATCCCTTCTGCCATCATTTCTAACAACAATAAGTCCTTTAAGAATAGATCATTAAAATTATTGTACACCTAATTCAATATCAAAAATGAGTGGTCCATGCCCTATTAACCACAAGGTAATGGACATGTTATAGCTTAAAATAAAACCCTCACCAAGATCTTAGAGAAGATTGTCAACAAATGAAAAAAATTGGCACCTCCAAATCTATCCTACTCTATGGGCTTACCATACCTCCATCCGCACTACCATATGGGAAACCCATTTCTCCTTTGTATTTGGTGTCGAATCAATTAGCCCCTTGAGATTGAGCTTCCCTCTTTGTGCATTCCCCTTCAATACTTGATTGTGATGAAGAATACAAATTTTCTAGCCTTAATTTTAAAGAACTATTAGATGAAAAATGGATCCATGATTTAGATCACCTCAAATTTTATCAGAACAAAATATTCCGGAGCTACAATAAGATCATTATCTCTTGAAAATATGTGATTGGTGACCTAGTCTGCAAGAAAAAATATTAAAATATGACTAAAGAACATGAAAATAAAGGAAATTTTGAACCTAATTGGTTGGGCCCATATGTCATCATTTCAAAATTTGGATTTAGAGCTTAACAATTGGAAACAAAGGCTAGAAAATAACTATAACATCCTATGAAAACCATGTACCTAAAATGCTTCTACATCTAGATGAAGCTAAAAACTTAATTTTTTTATAAAATTTCAAAATTTAAAAAAGTAAAAAAAGAGAAATAAATTCATCTAATTGGTGAAAACCATGATTATGGTTCCTTGAGTAATCACCACGATAAAATATAATTTTTGCCTTCATGTATAGGTCATATCATCTAAAAGTATCATCTGATACACACACACACACACACACACACACACACACACACACACACACACACACACACACACACACACACACACACATGTTGATAGGTGTTACACTGTAGGAGGAGTTTACCTACACTACGTCTGACTGAGAAGATCGATGGTTTCAAATACATCTATATAGGGGGATGACCATCAAAACCAATCTGAACCATTTATGTCATAATCGATATACAGTTCTTGCCCAAGGTTTACTGTTGTCATAGCTTTTCGCATGTCCCAAGCTATGGATTCGCTACCCAAGAATTCACTGTTGTGAATTGACGAAAATTACGTATGGTGTGCCATGTGATCGAACCTAGAACACGTTGTTAGGAATAGGATAGAGTTGTGCACCGCATGATTTTTCTAGTTGGGGAAGGGTTTTATCTGTGAGTGTGGATTTCACTATTCTTGCTATGAATGGTTTGGGGAAATTTTATTGTGAGCCATAGGAAGGTTTGAAGTGTTATTATAGGTATGAATTGATGCAATACATTTTTTTTTTCTGGGCATTATCCATCATTAAATTTTCATTTGAGTTCATATATGAATAGTCTTTTTTTATTGCATTGCAGCTTACATTTTGTTTTATAAACTTTGTTATTTGGGTTTCTCTATGTATTCTTGTTTTTTATCAAATGTAAGGCTTTAAAAGTGTACTTTTACTTCTTAGAAACTTTGTTTTGTGCCTTCTTGATACAGTTGGTTAATAGTTTCCAAGGCCTCTTCAACAAATCCACTATGTGCATGTCTTGCCATTGTAATGGTTCATGACACAAAATTTATTTAACCCATCATGCCTTGTACATGCTTCCATGCCATGCAACTGGTGAGTAGAAAAATTGACAGAGAACTAATTTGTATTGTGATGCAGTTGGTTTCTATTTGTATAGAAAATTTTGAAATCTATTTAGTACACTTTATTGAGTTGAATCTGTAGACACAAAATCATGCACTTTAGGCATTATTTATCCTGGTCTTATAAAACTATTTATAAGGTTCTCAAGTGAATAAAGTACTAATTAATCCTACCTTTTGGCCACCTTTATTTTATATTTTATTTCATCAATCCCACACATTCATTCATACATATCCACTTATTTCATAACTTTCCAGACATTTTAGCCTAAACTGGGTGCCTAGGCCTATACTGGGGTGCCCGGGGTGCCCTCGTACCACCTGGGGTGCTTTGATCCATGTGCCAGTTTCCCACTTCTTTTTGGGGTCTTTCTAGCTATTTTTCATCCATATATTTTTCCCAGTCAGACATGTCAGGGTTAATTATGAAATAATAGCTTGATAACCCTATAAATATAAAGTTATAAGACCATAATAAGGGTCCTAGTTTCACATATTACTATCAATCCATCTAGAGTTGCATCTATTGCATCACTTGCATCTACATAGTGTCATGCATAAAGGCTAGGAGACCTGCATCAACACACACAACATAGGGGGAGGGATTCTATCCTATTTTATGCACACATGCTATTACATTTTTCTATCATTACTATTGCTTCGCTACTTCACAAAGTGTGATTGACACAAGAGCACCTATGACACGACATGCACACACTCACTAGAAATACATCTGGGTCTGAAATGTAGTTTAATGGTCAGTGATAAGACACCTAGTTTGGCGGATGAGGTCATTTTGACTCATTCATTTTGCATCTTTTATTTTTCCTAAGGTTTGATATTTATTTTCTTTTTGGAGTTCATCATCTCATTATTTTTACACATGGCACAACTCAATTTATCCAGTGTGATAGACAGACATAGCTTTGGATCACTTTGTGATGATACAAAATTCATATTTTGAGTATTTACAGAGACTAGGGTACCTAATTTACATACTGGGGCACCCCGAGAATCCCTAGTACTTTCCCAAGTGCCCCAGTAAGTTTAGATATTCCAGATCCAGCCTTCGTAGGAATTTTTAGTGGTTGTTTGCACTTCCATTTTTTTTTCAAACCTACGATAGTCTCCACCAATAAGCTAAGTCATATTTCTTCTTTACTAGCATACTTAGGGTTTTATTTCACCTTAGTATAATTATTTGGAATTATTCCACACCGTTTTAGTCTATTTATTACAATGTTTTAGTCCTCCTATCTAAATTAACTAAGTGGCTATAATTTTATTAGTTTAGTTCCATTTTAGTTTAAACATTTTGGTGAACCCAACGTTTCTTCATAACACCTTCTAGGGTTTTTCATTTTCATTTACCCATCATGAATATCTCCATCAATGAATATCTAGTTACCCATCCTGATTTTCTTCATCATGTTCAAACCCTCTTTGCTACTACCCATGTTTCTATTGACATGCATCTAGATTCCATGTATGAGACATTTGTTGATGCTTTTTCCCAAAAGATACCATTTTGGGCCAATCCTCTTGTTGACATTCACCCCTTTGACAATGACCCATGACTTTACATCACATCTTGCATCTACATTGTTGTTGTCAAGCACACTTTTATTGATAATGGCTCTGAGATTAATTTGTGCCCTATGTCCTTTCTCCAAGCCTTAGGTTTGTCTTCTCATTACATTAGTCCTTCTATCTCACTTTGTGTTTATGATGGTACTATCCATCCGTGTCTCGGATAAATTACTTTTCCTTTCACTATAGGTCCTAAGACTCTTCCTACTATCTTCTTAGTCATTGATTTTCATGTCTTCTATAATTGCTTGCTAGGAAGGCCATGATTTCATGCCATGCAAGTTATTTCTTCTACAGTCTACCATTGCATCAAGTTCTTACATGAGTGTGTTGAGTATACTATCTTCGAGATCACAATCCATTCCAATATTGTGTTCATTACCCTAACATCATTCTTCCTATCCCTCACATTGATACCACCGATGAGCCTTAGCCTATAATGACCCGCTCCATTTACCACTACTTGAGGGAAATATTTGTTTACTCGATATTGTTCCATCTATACCACCTCCTACTACAACTATTACTCCATATCAGCCACCTGTTCCCTCCATGGATAATTTTATCCCATCCTCATCTTCATCGTCAGTTCACCCACCCTTCACTTGTACACTCTTCATTCATGGCTCATATTGGGAACATGTTCCATTCGATCCCACCCATGATGAAACTATATGTTCTCATGCTAGCCTCTCTCACCTTGGTTTCAATTTTGAGGACCTTCAGCCTTCTACTCACGCTCCTCATCTATACTATGGATTTGTCACTATAATTTTGTTTATGGTTTGCATGTTTTTCATCTTCTAGTCTATTTGCAGCATACCCCTTATTCCTCTCCACTCACATTGGTGGCACATTAGACCCTAGTCATAGTGATATTTCATTACCTATGTCATTCGGGTGTGTTTTCATCTGCAATAGTTCCTTTCTTAGTAACTCACAAAACTACACTCAATGGTATGCCCAGTGTTGCCCACATCCCCCATTCATTGACAAAGAATATGCTATGGGTATGTATCACTTACATATCATTGGATCCTTACGTGACTAACCTCAAACTAATTCTTATAAAGTCATTAATCCATATCCATTTGAACTTGATCTAGAGGATGACGGTCTCCTTGATGAGTTTACATAGTCTCTTCCCATACTATCGTGGGAGGGGGGAAAATCATATTACATAACTTCCCCACTCTTATTTTGGAATAATCACGTCATATTACATCATACATGTCATATCAATTATATATTGTCATCTCCTCTAAGCATATCATCTCACGCATCATAACACCCTTATTATCAATGAGACACTCTTGTGCTTCCATTCACACTGGCCTATTGAGGGATTACCATTACACTAAACCCCACACACTGCACTATAGGTTCTGCAAGTTTACCCTATCACCTACATCACACATCCTGCATCATCCTTTCTAAACTTAGTCTACATCCCACATTATCCCATACATCCCTCATCTATTAGTCATTCATACATCATCTATATTATACATATTACACTAGTCATCATTACATATGAGTCTAGTTTTACATTTCATCCATGCATTCTACATTTATGCTAGGTTACATCATATATATGGGTCTAGCTTTACATTCTATCACTACACATTCTATTTCTATTTACCCCTATAACCGCATCTTACATCATACATTTCCTACATGACATAGTTCACATCGTGTATTTATCCACCATATACATTCTACATAATACACTAGATTCCATTACATATGGGTCTAGTTTTACTTATCATCATTTACATATTCCATTTCTATATACACCTATTATTGCATTTCACACTTTACATATCCTATACATGCCACACATCCTATATTGCATTTCCCACACCGCGCATTTACATACCCTATTCATCACTTGGTCATTTATACTACATTGTCTTTTACATGCTGCACCCATCACACTATGATGCACTTTAGTTCCATAATTCCATACTCGATTGTCGAGGGTTTACCAATCAAATAGACCTTACATTCATCATGTGACATTTTCCTCATGCGACATATCTAGCATTAGTGACATACACCTTAGGTTAAATCGTCACCTATTCTACCATCTCATAGTGGTATATATGTTGTAGGCTAAATCACCACCCCCATTATCATCTTGTAGTGGCATACACCCTTACGTTACATCACCACTCCTTTCTTATTATTCATCTTGTAGTGACATACACTTTAGGCTAAATCGTCACCCATCCCCCTCTACCCATTCTATATTGATATACGCTTAGAGATAAATCATCACTCATCTATTCAACAAGTCATGATATACACTTCAGCTATAGGGTTCACGCACATCTCTCCACATGTTGCATTTCATCACCATTACACATACACACACATCACAACATGCTAGATACAACTTACACTACTCAACCATTTCCGATGACTCACTCTCTTTTACGGTTCATTCTTGACTGCTTGAGGGGGAAAAAAATGAGCCTCACTACATACACTTCCAACCACTCAGGGGGCACATTACTCCTATCATTCCATATTGCATTCCATTCCATCCATCCATAGCATATTGCATTGTCTTGGGGGCATTTACTTTGCTTACTAGTGTTTTGTATTCTCACTTTATTACACATGTTATACTTCTTTCTTATATGTCATTATCATACACACATGCGGGTTCATGCCTTTGTTTATTGTGATCACAAATACTGGATTCTACATGCCTCATGGATGCTCACCTTCTACCCTTACTATACCGGTCACTGGGGGCATCCACATTCATCTTATCCAGGTGTTATTGTTTCATTTTTACTTAACGTCTTATATTACTTTCTTATCCATGCTTTGACATATTCGTTATTGCTCTAACATGTTAATGGGTGTTCCATGTGCAACACTTCTTTTGCAAGATTACATGTTTCCATGCCTACTTGTTTGTTCTACTTGCCTTCTTTGTTTTCCATTGTATGTGGGATTTTCCCTTTGCTTGTGTGCACACTTTTCTATTGTTTGTGGCCATGATGGCCTTGTGTGTCTTGTAAAATCATGAGTGATGTCCCATAATTGTATCCCAGTTTGTGTGGTCCTCTTGTCTTCTTGCATGATTACACTATTTTTTTATAGTTACTACATTGTCTATGTATTTTACATTTGTCTTATTGCATGCATGTGTTTTCAGACTAACACTTGATTTGGCTAGCCATCCCTTTTTGTGCACCTTGGTATCTACCAAGCATTTCCATTTCCCCCTGCAGGGTAGAGTACTATAGGTTAGAGTGTGGTTGGTTCTCTTTTGGGGCCGCATTCTCCTTTCATCAACGTCACATGCACCCCCAATGAGGGGAAAAATCATTGAGGATTTCTACTAACACAACGTATTTACACTTGTTCACATACATCGAGTGAGTTTAGACAAGTATATGAACTCCATACACACCGCCAACTACAAGACATGGTGTCATTCGGAAATTCTACGTAGTAGTTATAGGCTTGGGAGTTACAATGGGTGTGCCTCTCTACACTAATCCATCTAGTGGCATCAGATTACCCAAAAAACTAGGACAATATAAAGATCTCTTCATATATTTCAGCAGAAGTGGTTAAAGGTTGGAGGATACATTGCATTTTCTCCCTATACTTCTTTAGCCAAGGTAGTGTGAGATCACAAAAAAACTTTAGAAAATACAAGATATCCTTCTACACCCTTTCTCTCGACATGGATTAGGTGCACATGTTCCATTTACACTTTTATTTTTGTTAATTTTACATTTTCATTCTTTACACATTTTACACAATGTTTTTACATACATTTTTGACTACTTGATCATTTTCTCCTTGTAGGTCTAGCCGTATGAGAAAAAAGTAGTCAAATTGGGGGCAACAACAACAATGAAAATGACAACACACCGCTACAGGAACTTGCCTTTACTAATCATGCAGGTTCACTAAAAATAGTAGGAGCTACACATGTGTTTCACCCTAGGTTCACTCTCATCACTTTTTATGCTCATTTTTCATCTTTAGAATCCATGCTCCTCCACATTTTTCTTTTTTTCATTGATGCTTGAGTCTAGTCCATGTTAGCATTAGTTTAGTTTATAATACATTATTGTTATGTATTTGTTGGTGGATAGTTATAACTGTCACCTTCCTCTCCTTCTTCCACAACCTTTATATTTGGCTCTTGCTCTTTTGTTTGGGATATTGAATACATTGAATAAATCATTCTTTGTCTTCTGCTATCATTGGTATCAAAGCGCTGACTATCTGTTCGTGACCTGTGCGTGGTGGAGGGTGCAGGAAAAGGTCTTGTGTGTGTTGTGCATGGAGGAGGTGAGCCATTTGGAAGGAAGCACTTTGTGGTGAGCCGTGAGGAGAAGCTATTGTGGAAGGAGCCCAATCCTGTGCCAAGGAGACAAGCCGCCACCCCATAAGCCTACCTTGTATTTTTGCAAAGTAGGAAGCCACCAAGGAGGAGTGCTGCCAGCAAGGTCAAACCTGTAACCAACAAAAGAAAGTGCCAAAGGAGAGGAGTGGTGACCTGCGTGGAGCCGTGTCAGCAAGGAGCCTGCATGACCTGCGTGGAGGATCTCATCAGCAAGGCCACCGTGCCATCTACCTTGTATTTTTTCCCACCACGAGCACTCGTGTTTCAGCAAAGCCAACGTTGGAAGCAAGGAGGTGTTGGGTAGCGAGGAGGTGCTACTGTGTGACGTCAAGGAGCCAAGTGTAAACCCTTCCAGCATGATTTCCCCAGCAGAGTGCCAAGAGGGCACGTACATGTCACACATTTCTGATGTTGAGAGTGTTGTGAGCAACCCTTCCGCTGAGTCACCTCTGAGAGCCCAAGAGGACACCACGGCATCTATTTTGCCTTGCTCAATGAATTGTTGAATACCGTAACTTATTATTTGATGAATTGGTGCATCAAGGATTGTTTGACTATTTCTAGTTCGACATGTATTGTCAAGCACACCGAATCCATGAAGAATTGGAGCGTGGCTATGATGCAGATGATGAACATGAAGTAGAATGCCCATAGAAGCATCCACATCTCACTGCACGAGCTTATAGAGCCCATCTTCGTGATAGGTTCCTTCAGTAAGCATTTGTAACTATTTTTGAACAATCAATAAATAAAATACAATTTTGAGTTTTTGGAAATGTCTGCACCTCGCATTTTGTTGTCGGATGCCTAGTTGCTAAAAGGGCCAAATTTCACCACATGGAAAACCAAGATGCGGATGATTTTTTGAAAGATCTTTGGGGATCATTTTCGGCATGAACGCCCCCCATGATGCTAATCTGTTGGCTAAGTATGAAAATGCTGATGCAAAAGCATTAATGCTTATCACTCTGAGCCTTTCTGATGAGGTTCAACCTCACATTCAGGAAGCAACCACTTCCTCTACGACATGGGCCGCATTGTGTACCATCTATGAAGCCAAGAATCTGATGACGATGTTGCATCTTTAGACAAAGCTTCACATGATGAGTATGCATGATGGTGAATCAGTCGAAGCCTTCTTGTGGCGTGTGGCCTTGTGACGATTATTCAAGTTATGGACATATTAAATGCGTAAGAACTTTTTGCTCTCGGTGAAATGGATGGACGACAAGTTGCTAGTCCCGCTCACCTTGCATGAGCTCTTCCTTCCCGGTTTTTTTAAATGGAAACGTAGAGACCGGGAAAGATCACCACAGTTGACCATCACTCAAGGAGGTGAGTTTTTCCAGTGGTGAATTATCTCTAGAGGAAGAAGCCATTCAAAATGTTCAAGAAGCCTTGAAGACAAGGCTCTCATCAGAGGAAAAAGCATAGCCAAACAAGCCTCGAAAGGGTAGTAGTCACAATGCCCCCCAAAATGAATTAATGAAGTAGCATCCACAGTAAAGAACCAGTTCTCGGTGGCCACCCAAACTTGGCCATTCCCAAGAAAAAAAAAAAAAAAGGCGGATCGATGGTGCCACATTTTTCCATGAATACGCACACGACTGCGAACTATTATTACAACGGTCGCAAGCATGGAAACTCGGTGAAGAGAGCACTTTTGGCCAAGGATATTCCAAGAAATCCCATTGGCATGCTTGTAATCAGAGGTAGAAGGGTCATATTGCTGCTCAGTAGGATGCCTCCTCGATGAAGAGGTTCAGACGTAACTCATCCGGACATTGTCCTAGTCTCATAGACTTCGCAGCCATCAGAAAGTGTCTGGTTGATTGATTCGAGTGCACCAGCAAACACATGACTGATAATAAGAAGTTGTTCCATACCCTGAGTGACCAGCCCACTGGAGATCAGATCACCATCACAGATAATCAGGAGTATATTGCAGCGGGGATTGGTGATGTCATCATTCCTCTTGGGACATGAAGATGTACTCTCACGAAGGTGCTATATGTTCCAGGTTTGACCTCAAATCTCTTGTCTGTGAGTCAGCTTCTTAATCATCAAATGTGGGTTGAATTCTTTGTTGAGAAAGGGGTCAAGTCCTACATCATTTCCCAGGGAGACTCAGTAATTTCTCAAGCATTTATGAAGGGCCATCTATTTGCACTGGATGTGGTCACTTCATCTAACATTGCTCTCTCTGCTTCAACGGTGGAGTCCACTACACTATGGCACTTTCGATATGGTCATCTTTTCTGCGAGGCTCTACACTAGCTTAGTGCCAAGGAAATGGTAAGAGGGCTTCCTCCACTCTCCCATTCCTTACCTATTTTTGGGATGTCTTACGGGAAAACAACACATAGAGGTCCATTCAAATAGAGCTCTTATCATTCTCTGGAGCATCATCTTAGGTATACACACACCTATCTGTGGACCCCTACCAGCTAGCTTCCAAGGTTTTGAATACTTCCAACTCATCATTGATGATTACTCATGGAAAATGTGGGTATATTTCCTCCGAAAGAAGAGTGAGGCATTTGCCAATTTCCAAGTGTTTTACCAAGCTAGCCACCAGGAAGTCTAGGAAGCTTCTCCTTCTCCTCCACTCAGATCGAGGGGGAATTTGTATCAAAGAATTTCTTTGCATACTGAAGCAGCATGATGTTCAACAACATCTGACTGCACCCTACACTCCCCAACAGAATGGGATTTCTGAGAAACACAATAGGACTGTCACATGGAGATGGCTCATTATATGCTCTCCACCACCAAGTTGGAGGATCAGTTTTGGGCAGAAGTAGTCCAAAAAGAAGTGTATCTACTCAACAGGCACCCATGAAGATCTTACAAAATAGGACACCGAAGAGGTATGGACTAGTTGTAAACCTTCTATCTATCATTTGAGAGTTTTTGGTTGTACTGCATATATGCATGTTCCAGATAAGAAAAGGAAGAAGATCGATCCAAAGACACTGCCATGTATTTTCTTGGGGTATAGTACTACCTCAAAGGCATATCGTCTCATGGATCCTGAGATGAAGAAAATCTATGAGAGTCGAGATGTGGTGTGTGATGAGTTGTCCTTTGACTCCCTGTCACACAATGGAGATCCAGTACCGACCTCGTCACATAGATTGCTCACACATCCAGATGATGGGCAAGATGATTCTTCTCAGAGAGAAGAAGAGCTGAGTGGAGACTTATTCATTGATCTAGGCACACTGGAAAACACATCTTCACATCAGCAGCAGCAATAGCACCAATATCTGAAATGGGTCCAGAATACTATTGGGGATGCACACCTGAACTCACTTCCAAGCACTTCTATGGGAGTCAGAACACGAAGTCAAGCCAGACATGAGGTAAATTTTGCACTCATGAGTTTTAGTTGATAATACCGAACCTGAACGACTCATTTTGTGAGGCATTAGACCAACCATAGTGGAAATAGGCTATGGATGTTGAATATGATTCCCTACTTAAAACTTGTCGATCTTCCTCTAGTAAGAAATCCATTGGCTACAAATGGATTTTCAAAACAAAATATTAGGCAGATGGTTCAATTGACAAACACAAAGCATGACTTGTTGCAAAGGGTTATGCTCAGCAAGAAGGAATTGACTATGACGAGACCTTTGCACCCACTACGAAGATCAAAACCATCAGAGTTGTCTATGCATTGGCAGCACAAAATGGATGGAAACTTCAGCAGATGGATGTCAAGAGTGCTTTTCTAAATGGTGATCTCAAAGAAGAAGTATACATGGCCCAACCTGAAGGGTTTGTAGATGAGCATCAACCACACAAGGTATGTCATCTGATAAAGTCACTTTATGGACTCAAACAAGCACCTAGGGCATGGTATATAAAAATTGATGATCACCTATTGCAACATGGATTCACTCGTAGCCCCTCAGATACAAATTTGTATATCAAGAAGGTAGGAACACAAAGATTGTTATTCTGATTTTGTACGTAGATGATCTTGTGATCACAGGAAGTTATGACAATCTTGTGGATGATGTAAAGAATGATCTGAAGAAATCCTTCGACATGACTGATTTGGGGCTACTTCACTACTATCTTGGCTTAGAGATATGGTAGAAGAAGAATCATATCTTCATCCTAGATGAAATATGCCAAGACACTCCTGGAGAAGTATGGAATGTCAGATTGTAAACCAATGTCCACACCTATGGAAAAAGGTTTGCAATTATCTAGATTCAGGATTCACTGCAGGTAGATGGCACTCACTATAGGAAGCTTGTGGGGAGTCTCATTTACTTGACTTATACTAGGCTAGATCTTTGCTTTGCAGTGAGCTATCTCACCAAGATTTATGTAGGAGCCGAAGAAATGTCATTGGATAACAGCAAAGCATGTGTTGAGATATGTATGAGGTACAGTTGACTTTGGTCTGGAGTATCAGAAGAACACTCAGTTCTTCTTACAGGGATATACAAACTCGGACTATGTAGGATCCGTTGATGACAGGAAATCCACTTCAGGATATGTTTTTCATCTCGGATCTGGACCTATCTCGTGGATTAGCAAGAAGCAAACTGTTGTTTCTCTCTCATCCATTGAGGTTGAAATACCATGCCACGTGTGAGGAGCTGTGTGTGAAGTGATTTGGTTACGTCGCATTCTTGCAGATATAGGGATTCCTGAAGAGAAACCTCCCATCATTCACTGCGACAATCAAGGTGTGTTGAAGCTTGTGAAGAATCCTATTTTTCATGAACGAACAAAGCATATTGAGGTCGAATGTCACTACATTCGTGAACAGGTCTTGAACCACCAAATTCAGCTCAGTATTGCCCTACTGATTTTCAGGTTGCAGATATTCTCACCAAACCTCTCGGAAAAGTGAAGTTTGATTTGTTTAGGGGGTACATTTGTAAGAGAAATGTATTAAGGGGGGGAATGTTAGCATTAGTTTAGTTTATAATACATTGTTGTTATGTATTTGTTGGTGGACAGTTATAACTGTCACCTTCCTCTCCTTCTTCCGTAGCCTTTATATTTGGCTCTGCTCTTTTGTTTGGGATATTGAATACATTGAATAAATCATTCTGTCTTCTGCTATCAGTCCATCGGTACGTCTTTCTTCTACACTCTACATGGATATCAGGTCCACATCTCTATCTACTTTATGTTATCGATTGTTCTACTCACCAACATAAAGTGGGGAAAAAATGTAGACACAAAATCATTCACTTTAGGCATTATTTAGCCCAGTCTTATACTACTATTTAGAAGGTTCTCAAGTGAATAAAGTACTAATTAATCCCACCTTTTGGAAACCTTTATTTTCTATTTTATTTCATAAATCCCACACATTCCTTCATACATATCCCTTATTTCGTAATTTCCCGACATTTTAGCCTAAACCGGGTGCCCAGGCTTGTACTAGGGCACCCGAGGCACCCTAGTCCCACCTAGGGTGCCCCGATGCATGTGCCACTTTCTTGCTTCTTTTTGGGGTCTTTCTATCCATTTTGTCATCCTTGTCTTTTTCCTGTTAACCATGTCAGGGTTGATTATGAAACTAAATCTTGAGAACCCTATAAATATAAAGTTATAAGACCATAATAAGGGTCCTAGTGTCACATACTACTATCACTCCATCTAGAGTTGCATCTATTGCATCACTTGCATCCACATAGTGTCATGCATCAAGGCTAGGAGATCTGCATCAACACACACAACATAGGGGAGGGATTCTATTCTATTCCATGCACACATGTTATTACATTTTTCTATATTTACTATTGCTCACTACTTCAGAAAGTGCAACTGACACAAAAGCACCCAGGGCACGACATGCACACACTCAGTGGAACTACATCTAGGTCTGAAATGTAGTGCAACGCTCAGTGATAAGATGAGTAGTTTTCCGACTGAGGTCAATCGACCCATTCATTTTGCATATTTTATTTTTCCTAGGGTTTGATACTTCTTTTCTTCTTGTAGGTCGTCATCTCATTATTTTACACATCAGAGCATCTCAATAAATCCAATGCGATAGACAGACAGAGCTTTAGATCACTTTGTGACTATATAGAATTCAAATTTTGAGTATTTACAAAGACTAGGGCACCTAATCTGCAGACCAATGCACCCTGGGGTGCCCCAATACCTTCTCAATCGCCCTAGACATTTCAGATCTTCTAGATCCGGCCTTACGCAGGACTTCTGAGTGGTCGTATGTAATTTTCAAACTTGTGACAACTTGCAATAGTCTCTACCAATCAACTAAGTCAACTTTCCTTCTTTACTTGCATAGTTAGGGTTTTATTTCACCTTAGTATAATTATTTGCAATTATTCCATACCGTTTTAGTCCATTTATTACAACATGTTAGTCTTCCCATTTAGATTAACTAAGTGGCTATACTTTTATTAGTTTAGTTCCATTTTAGTTCAATTAGAATCTCCATTCGCACTTGAAATTGAGTCCCCTCCCACATTATACTAGACATTATAATCAAATTCACCTCTCAATGCATGAGAATTTAAGTTTACCACAATTTTTTTTACAAAATTCCCTTACACAAATGTATTGAAAGTGCAGAAATATAGAGGACACCAACTAAGTATTTGACCAAATTACCAAAGTATTCTCAGGGAAAAACATAAAACATGGATTGACTCTTTTGAGGTTGACTGCATTGTTATGCATGTGTGTAAAAAGTGGAACCTGGATTGCTTCACATAATGCCTCAAAAAACTCTAGCCTCATGAATACAGTGGTTGCAAGATCGGTGGTATTTTAGATGTCATGGTGGATATTGTGGTTGCAGGAGATTCTCAATTTAAGGATGATTTTCTCAATTTGAAGATAAAATACATTTTTGCTTACCAAATATATCTTTGTTCTGACCTTCAAAGAATGTGTTTTGTATGGGATCTAAACTAGATGGAATAACTTCCCCATGGATGCCTCTTAGTTTTGTTTCCAAAATACAATATGTATTTTGTAAACTTTTCAAGACTTTAGTTTTATTCTCTACTTTGATAGAGACTAGAGTTGAAAATTCTTAGCTATTTTGATAATTGGTGTAAAGCATGTAAAATTTATCCAGTTTTCGACACTTGTATTGTAAATTTACTGACGTTATTGGAGACTAGAGTTGAAAATACTGGTTTTCTTAATATGACTCCATTCTGATGCGAATGTTTCATTGAAGGGTCTATGTTTGGCACATCTTCAGAAAATAAGTTTCCTAGATTGATGATTACATTATCATTTGGGATACTTATCAAGGATTTGCATTATGTTTTATCCAAAGGATATAGAATACCAGACTATAGGAACAGTTGTCACTATTTAAGAGGAATGAAATCAACACAAATCAGTTGTAGCTTAGTAAACCCAAAAAACAAATTAAGATAAACATCTGACACGGATCCTAAAATGTAACATTATTTCATGATGGCTAGCACTTTAAAAATACATTTCATTCTAAAATATTTTCAAATAAAACTGGTTTTGAATGATTCAATTCTGATTTCAAAGTGTTTATGCACGTTGCATAACGGGTTCCTATCTTATGATGGAGGAATGGTTCTTCTTGATCTTTATATATCTCACCTCACCTCTTATTATAGTTTTTAGCCCCACTTAAACTCCTGACAGTGTTCTATAACTGTGCAGGGCTCTTTCAAGCATAGCTATCTCTTAAATTTTATCTCAAACAACTGAATCTTTGTCAGAGCTAAGTCTAAATTCATTTTTAAAGATTACTTTATTCTGTTAGATTTTTCTATTTACCTAAACAATAGCAAGTGCGAAAGCCTTCATCTATACATACTATATCTGAATCTAGGCTTATAACATATTAATAACAGACTTATTTCTCATTTGGCGAAGGGAAAATTTATAACAAACTTGCGTGTATATCACGCATTAGTTTGAATGACTGGAATGAAACAATAGAAAATGTGACATCGTATTAATATTTTGTTGTTAATGTTGAAATCGTGTATCAATACTATTCTGATTTGGACTTAAAAGTGCTCCTCGCCCGTGAGTAACATTGAATGGCTAATCTAAAATTAACCATGATAGACGTATATTCGACCAGCTAAAGATATTTAGGCTTCACATCTAAAGCTCAAATACAAATGCTCAAAGCTAAACCACGAACTCACAACTTGGATGCAATTTTTATTAAAAAACGTGCGCAGATTTGTAATAGGCAGGCTAATTGAATTCGTGGACATGACAACGGGCTTGATCGAGAGTCTGATTTCGCAGAGCCTGGGATTGGATGGGAATTTGATAAAGGAACTGAATCGGGACAAGATCGAGCCTTTGAAAGTGTTGTGTTATCAGAGGGAGATTACAGAACAGGAAATAAGGCGTGGCACAACCAGGATATCAGCTGCATCTTGCTTGTCAGGCAGGACAACAGGTGTGTCTACAAGGTCCTCAAGGACGCCATGAACATTATGCCTACCAAGCGCGCCCTCATCATTAATGTTAGAGAGATACTCCATGTATAATTAATGGAGCTGGGAGTGAAATATACTTAAAACCAACTACATGTGCATCTTTAAAAACGTCTTTCTTGCCCTTTCTCTTTTTTGTCAACCAGGTGTGGAGTAACAACGAAATCATGATCGCCACTCATTGTGTATTACATAACCATAAGAGAAGCCGGTGTTTGTTTACATTTACGACGGTGCCATTGTCAATAAAGATGGAGGAAACATTTCAACGAAATATTGAAGCCTCTATCTGCCCACAAACCACACACAGGCTCAGGTAGGCAGATATGCCAATATATCTAAATTACAGTAACTTGGAAGAACAACAACATAAGCTATGACACCCGCAGCTGATGGTCATATGATTAAGCAACGCAGTGGCCTCCATTTAACTTGTGACCTTGTCTATCTCTAGCTGTAAATTTTCCAGATTTTTGCAGGCATAAAGCTTTCCCGAGGGACGCCCCTCCTGTCAATGCCCTTTTCGGCATAGACTTGAGCATAACTACCCTTCGGTTACATTTCAACGACGACAGTGTGCAGCTTGCCCAGTTTTCAGTGGGTTGAGCAGTTTCCCCCGCCACCCACACAAAGGTTAACAGTTGTAAGCACGACGAGGATGGTGTCCTCCTTCCCACACCTGCTTCACTACCAAGCTCCTGCAGGCTTGTTCTGCTCTGTAGGATTTTTCTTGCCGCACTTGTCAGCTTTGGACTCTATCTCATTGTCCAAGTGCCACCAAGTTCCTCTCAGGTCCATTCATTCCTTTTGCATCAAGTTTCATTTCTTACCATTTCTAAGGCCAAACTGATATGTTTGGTTCAACGTTCGAAACTGAGCATCTATGAAGAGTTGCTACCTTCATATAGGGGACTAATATGTGAAGGCCATCGAGAAATTCCGACCAAAGCTCTACGGATTGAGGGCTTTTGTAGATGGCACTCAACAGGGATGATGAACGTGAATACTAAGATGGGAGGGTCATTCTGAACTGTGAGACACCGAAGGGACTCTCCCACGAAGGCAACAGAGGCCTCGAGATCACAATCAGGTTGTTCAAGTTTATTAGGAAACAATTTCCTCAAATTTTCATGTGACTTTCTATCAACTAAAGTTTTCGTCAAATTTCCTATGTTGCTTTCTATCAGGCTAGATTATTTAGTTTTAAAGCATTGGATTTGTTTAATTGTCTAAAACTGGTTGTTTTAAGTTGATTGATACCTAAGCAAGATTCGGTTCTTTAGGGAGAAGGCATAACAAAAATTCTAAAAGGTTGTACAGCTGAAGGCCTCCTCACCCTCGATGGAATGCAACATGCTCGGGTTGTAAACATGGCCGCTACTTTTCTTACATAGAGGCCTCAGTAAACTAACCATTTGACAATGTACATACAAGGATTGGCATCTTTGACACGGGTTTTCCCGGAGTCTACCTTATTATATGTTATTTATGAACATACCGTTTCTATACTTTCAGGTCACACCATGATCTAGAGGACGCCATTTTGATGAGCTTTGGGTTTTCATCACTTTGCTGCGACACTAAATCACTTCAAAGAGTTTTGACAGAGGAGAGAGCCTCCTAGAGTGAGTTGCACAACTTTTGTAGCCACTTTGAATTGATGTTGTATTTCCTTTGGCCTTATGAAATCATGGTGTATTACCAATAAATTGCAAGTCTTTCACTCTTTTTTAGAAATTATATCATCTTGTTTCCTCTAGAAATTGGGACGCACCAAAAAACTAGACAAGTTCTACAAGAGCCTACGTAATTTCACAATTTCTTTAGGCGAATTGGAAACTTGTAATGTGGGTTTAATGTAATGTGATTTCTAAGGACCTAAGTTGATTTTTCATGTAAAACACAAATTGATTCCATCCCCATAGGTTTTGAGAAACATGTTGATTTAATATCATATAATATTTTTCATGATATTTTCCTTGGACAACATCAAATGCAAACATATGAGCTTCTATTTGCAAATTTGTCCTTTACACCATTTAGCTAGATACCCTTTTTTATTATCATTTGTACATGGCTCATGTTCTCCAACCTTTCAAGCAAAACTATAATTGCTTAAACTAGAAGATTAGTTTCTTGTATTTAGAATTCTAGGGTAAATTGGCCATCACACAAATTCTTCATGGATATTCATGAATGCGCCACACTTATTATCATTTGCAAACTTCACATTAGGTGCCTCTACTACCATACTAATTCATGATCCCTTTTTCGCATTATGGATTTATCCACCTACATAGTGTTGCACCACACTCATTAACCTATGACCACAATCATGAATTCTTGTTATTGAAGAAGTCTTCACATTTTTAAAATATATTTCATCATAGGTTTCTCTCGTTGTCACCTCTTTTGCATGGAATTGCCAAAATGTGTTGGGTGTGTTGCAAATTGGAAAAGTGCAGTTAGTAACAATTGTCTTACCTTCTCTACAAGCTTAATCCTGACCTAAGTTGTTACTTTCTTTTCTTGTCAAGTGGATGTGTGGGAGCATACACAATAACTACATCTACGGGACGAATATGCTTATTTGAGTTGTGTTACGCAACAACATTACCCCGCCATCATCAGCAACATATATTCTATTATTATGTCACATCTACTCACTTATTTACTTTTCAATTTTCCCTTTCATTATTTCATATTATCTTGGTCACAAATGGCCCGTGAGGAGGAACCCACCACTACATAAAAGGTTTGTACCATTCCCCATTTACTTTTTTATTTTTGGATACATGTAATTTTTGCATCCATATGATTTTGAACAATACAATCTAGATTAAAATGCCTCACGTAATACATACAAAACCCAACTTAATACTTGTTACACCATTAGCTACCTAGGGAGCTTGTCACCATTACAGAAAAGAACCTTTACATGACATCTCTCTACTTACTTTCTCATAATCCTCCATTCACTGAACTCGAGAGGTTGGAAGAAAAATTATGGTGCCCTTTATGAGCAGGGGATTCCATGTCACCACAAATGCATCCGCTATTAGAATCTTGTTCAAAGGAATTGCCTCTAAACACTAGATGTGGATTGTGATAGTGACAAAAATGGACCTGGGGGAGATCTTGTTCACTCTAAATATTCCCACCATAATACACTTGATGGTAAACACTATTATCAAGGAATTGTGAGGCAGACATGGGGGTTGGGGGAACCTCTGTTGTCTTCATTTTCTTTCACAACTATGATAAGAGTCGCTTGACAGATAAACCGATGAGTGGCATACGAATTAATATGTCAATACCTCTAAACCTTGCACCTTGGTGGAGTTATTCACTTCTTAAAAACATTATTAAAGAGAATTGGTTTAGAACTGAGTGGGGTTTACAACATTTAAATACCTTATGCTATAACATATAATTACAATTTCAAGCTTTTTCTTTCTTTATATTCATAAACAAATTCCATATATATATTCCTATATGTTTCTTTATATTGATTTCCCCACATGAGAGAAGTGAATATATAAATACATGGGATTTTCATTAACCAACGAACTATTTAGCACATGAATTGTTAATGCCTATGTAATGCCCACTTCCCTACGACACCTAGTTGATTATCATTTTGAGTTATGCAGACTTTGGATATGGACATGACTTATACTTATGTTGATTAGCATGATGTTTTGTGACTAGATGCATTTGGATTATGATTGGATTTTGTTTTCAAGTATGATCTACATTGACTCATGGGATGACTATTGGATAACGATATTATTTTTATATGGATATATTGCATGTGTTCTAACATTGGATTTCTTCGCCATGATGAGTAGAATGTAGTTGTTAAATTTACATTACTATAATTTTGGATAATGATGAAATGCATAATTAAGTTGTGATTTAGACCTAGAAATAATGATTGCTTGAATTACGTATAGATGTTAATAAATTTCATGCATATGGTTATTTTGGATATTTTGACATGGCCGCAAGGCCGAAGAAGGTATTTTGCATTTTGCAGGAAACATAGCATGATCACAACCATGAGGGGGATTGGGAACCAAACACAACAGGATGTCGGGTGGTTACAGCATTTGGTCGTCAAGGCAACTAGTGAATTGTATTGTGTTACCTTTGTTCTTTTATGTGTTGAGAAAAATTTCCATGAGGGGGAAATTTTCCTATGTGACCAAGGGGGTAAGAATTTTAATTACTTGTTTTAACTTGCTTTAGTAGGTGATTTCTTTTGTGATGTCTTTTTGTTAATTTACTTTTGCTAAGTGTGTTTAGAATTAATTTAACACCTTGTTTTAAATTTTAAGTTTTGGAGGGAATTCTAGTGGATGTAATTAATTTTGATGGTTGGCTCCTTGAGCCTTGTGTTTCCTCATGTTTTGAATGCTTGGTTTGAGTGTTGACCACTCCAAATCCCTTGAATCTCGAATTTGAGATTTAGGGCAATTTTGGGGGACTTGTGGGACAAGTTGAACTTGTCCCACACTTCCCAAAACCCCTTACCAACCATATCTATGGGTTGGGAATCCAAAAAGGGATTATTTATTGTTTTGGGAAGGGAAATATGACTTTGGAGTGCACTTTTCTTCTTTTTGCATTTATTTGTGCCTTAAGACACATGGGAAGGGATGGATGTGGAAGAGAGTTGTCATTCAACCCAACCACCCATTTATGGTGTTTTGGGATTTGAGTTGACTAAAGGGAGGTGGTCTTGAGGATGTGTGATGTGGCATCCAACAAGGAGCCACATCACCCTCACTCTTCCTTTTGTCTATTTATGGAAACTTCCTCTCTTGTTGAGGGGGTTGGAGGTTTTTTTGTTGAAAGTTCTTTTTGTTATTTTCTTTTGGGAGAGGAAAGAATTGGGAGAAAGAGAAAAGAAGGAGCTTGGACTTGCATGCTTGGGATTGCTTTTGGAGGGAGCTTGTGCAAAGCTTCTTGGTTTAGGCTTCTCCAATGGAGAGGTAGGAAACCTTCTCTTTTTTGTTGCTTTCATATTGTTGTTGATGCTAAAATTGTGAATAATGTATGTTTACTTTTGTGTATTGTGAAAATGGATAGAGTGCTTAATGTGTAGTGTAGGAGAGGTCTATGGGAAAACTCATGAGGGAGGCATAAGAGTAGAATAGGATATTGTGGAGGGAGTTTGAGAGGGATGCCCATCTTGGGTAAGAATGTTCACATTCTTACCTTGTTCTTGAGGGAGCCATAAGAGGAGGGAGGCATAAGAGTATGGGAGGAAAAAGGGGTACTTGAGGGAGGCATAAGAGTCATAGGGGCTTGAGTTTTATTGTGGAGGGTTTTGGATGGGCATCTCATCTCAATGGGGAGGCATAAGGAAAACTTTCCCATAGTTCCTTCTCTTGTTGGCTTGGATGAAAGCCTTGTTGTGCAAAGTATTGTGTTATTTGTGTTTCCTTGTTGTTTCCTCTTTTTACTTTGAATGTTGTGAAGAAATTGTATTGTGGAAGCAAGTATTGTTGCCTTGAGTTGGAGACCACCCTTCATTGTGTTGTGTTTGGGGCTCGGGGGTCAATGGAGGAGATTGCTTCTCTTCTCCATTGAGTTTTGGTTGGGAGGAGAGTGTTGCCTCTCCCCCTATCTTGGTTGTGATTTGAGCTACTTGGAACTTGGAGCATGGATGAAGAACACCTTGGAGCTTGTGAAGACTCTTTCCATTTCCCTTATATACATTATTTTGTTGTAAATTTGTATGAGAAGGAAAGTTGTATCATCTTGTTTACTTTACAAAATAAAGGACATTGTAATTTATATTGCACCAAAAGTTCACATGGTTAAAATGTTGGTAGATCTTGTTTAGAACTTAATGAAAATATTGATGGACTCTTACGTGGAATGTTAGTATATTTACAAAAAAATATATATACATACTAGATTCCATTTTGTTGCAAAAAAAAAAAAAAAAGAGGTATTGATAAGTGATACTATTAGTGTATATCTTCTTCTTGTAGTATGAATGGAAAGAGTTAAGTTTTATTGAATTTCCAATATGCCAATAGAGTAGATTACACCCAAACTCTATCATGTTCTCTCTTCATTTAAGAATTTCTTGTGAATCCTTTGCGAATCGTAAAAAGGGAAATGAAATCGATTCTTTTGGAAACCCATGTTATGTTATTGAATTGTGAAGAAAGAAATCTAATGCAAAGTTTCTAGCTTAATAAGTCACCACCACATTTCAATTAAAAGGAAACTAATATTTTAATTATTATCCATGTTTAAGTATTATGAAGATTGTCTATCAACGTTGTCTATCCAGTCTCCATAGCGGATATTTAAATTGTTGCATTGATTCTTATAGAAGATTTTGACATTTTTTTATAGATTAGGAACAGTGGTCTTAGCTTCACAAATATCAAGCTGCATCTGTGCCCAGCAGGTGAAGCACTTGAAACAAATGTGAAGTTAGTCTCAAAATCAAGCCGATTTAATCACCCTTAAATCGTGTTTAAGAGAATATCTTTTAGTTAATATATATGAAAAAAGATGATACGTAACAATGTAAAAATGGGCAATGTCATAACTTCGATACACAAAAACCATTAGCTCATAGAGAACATTTAAATTGTTGCAATGCTTACAAACGTTTTAAATGTTTTTTTTTTTACAGTTTAGGACACTGCGAGTGGTCTTAGCTTCACAAATATCAAGCTGCATGGCAGGCCTCACAACTGCCCAAACAAATGTAAAGTTAGTCTCAAAATCAAGACCAGTCAATCACCCTTAAATCGTGTCTAAGAGAATAACTGTTAATATAAAAAAAAAAGAAGATGATGATACGTTTTAGTAGATATGCCTGATAAGACAACTTGATACACAAAGCACTAACTGTCACAGTGAATATTTAAATTGCTGCAATGCTTACAAAAGTGAGTTAAACGTCCGTGGTCGTTTTTTTAAGATTAGCGTTGCATTAGACAAGCTTCTCAAATAGTTGTTGGTATAAGGAGGTCCATAGCCCAAACAAGATGGCATTTCCAAAAAAATTACCAGTCAATCACCTGCATCCCATGAAGATAACTGATATGAAACAGATTACCACTATGAGAATTCCTCTCCTGCCTTCACTTGATCTCTCAATCGATTTTGATAAAAATATCTTGAAGGTGAAACCCGAATTGGAGGATGCAATCAACACTGAACAGTTGGCAATCTAGTCAGACAGGTCGCTGTCTTTTCTTTGAAAAACGCCCTTCACTGTTTTCTCATTCGCATTTGATAAAATACCAGAAAGGAGGATCCCAAAACTGTAGCCAGATTCAATACTGTACAGATAACAACATAAATGGACAAACCGCAGGTGTAAAACGCTCAGAAAATTTCAAAAAAATAAATGAAGAAGGGACAGTGGATATTGACGCGGCCTGAACATCCCTCTGCTCGCCGTAACTCCATCTACAGTCCCCATGGAAGTTCACGCGGCCAGGGGGGTCGAAGTAAGGTAAAACGCCGCTGCATTGCCTGTAGCTTGTTTCTTTTTTTTTTTTTTATCTCCTCCCTTCTCACGCGGCCCGGGACAGAACGGCTGGTAGGACAGACCAAGAGGAGGAGATTTGCAAATCTAAATCATTAAATGATAGAAGCGACCTGGAGCGGCACGCAAGGGGGATAGATTTTAATGTTTTCCTTTTCTTTTACAGGTGTTGGTTGAGCCAACCACCCCAATCAGTTTTCTCTCCAACCTAAACGTTTTATTGTGTCTCCACGCAACAATAAAGTAGTTGATGGGTCAGCATGAACCGTTTAATGATCAATCCAAAGTTCAAATCTTCTAAATCATCATGAGTGCGAGTTTGGATAGTGCGTGAGTTGAGTCATTTTGGGAATAATCAAAGAAAAGTGTTAACAAGGGTCAACACCCTATTAACCAATGTCCATTCGCATGTAGCACTTAGCTAGCCCTTTGCCATAATATTGCATGCACATTATATAACAAATTCTGTGTGCAAAACCCTTAATTTTGGATAAGACAATAGGTACAGACACTTAATTTTGGTGGCGGAATAGCTAATAGTATTATGTGTTTCCACGTAGTGACATGGGCCACGTGGAAAATAGCTAATAGTATTATAAACGTGTTTGGCACGTGGTGGCATGAGTGAGATTATGCTCGACATAAGTGAGATTATGCCTGGCGATCATACTTACTCATGGCGGAAAGTGGTTACTTACGCACACCATGGTATGACCTTGTTTGTATCCCTTTTTGTTCTTCACAACTTAACGTTCCTGTATAGGCGCTATGATCAAGATATAGATATTTAACATGTTACCTTTAAAATAAGAACCGACCATCCATTTAACCTTGATGGGTGATATATGCATATAAACTAAACTCTCGGAGCCATGTGAAAACAACTCGAAACATGGTTTCGTTTAAATTGCAAAATGAATTATGATTAAGTTAATAAAATGCCTTTTGGGTTACAATTATAATACCTCAAATGTAAAGTATGAAACCTTTGATGTCCGTCAAGGGCAGGTACAAATACTTTAAAAAAAAAAAAAATGCATTTTCGGGACATTTGTTTGTTGTGGCATCGTCATCGCCGTTGTCGTGAGTGTGGCGTCGTCTTTTAGCGGCGTTACATCCTATATTTTGAAACTGCATGATTGCTTGCACAGGAAACATGAAATAATTTCACAAATGCGATAAATGCTTTCATCTGGAGCATATCTATGTAAAACATTATCACTGAAAATTAACAACAACCACACACACTTGTGATAAGAATTACAGTAAGAGAAATGTTTAGAAGAAGGCATGATAATTGGTACTAGGCACCGAGCTATAGACCAGTACTAAGGTCAGATTCCCAAACACAAATTCTGCCACTATGCCTTGACCAAAACAACAATCCTCCCTATATAGCACATTCACATGTCAAAGTTTTGGTCTAAAAAAGTCAAGCTAAAATTAAAAAAACTCACAAAAACCGCCCTTGACCTCTCCTGCCCTAGGCAAAGGCATTCTACACCAAATATCAGAAACACCACTACATGAAAACACATACCCAATTAAATGCAGAGAGAAAAGGACCTTCGTACCAAAACAACCAAATCTCATGCTCTTATCATTATGGTATGTTAAATTTGTATATTCTAGAATCAAAAATTTCGCATGTTGTACCCTTGTTCATGAACTTCATTTACCATGCTATAATTCTCAGTTAAAGAATACAAACTTCACAATCTTTTCTGTAATCTTGTTGGGTTTCATTACAACTTTAGGATAACATAATACATTCCCTATAAAGATTAACAATTTTTTAGCTCACCCTCACCAACCATCTCATTTACAATGTCATACCTATCTTGTATTTAATCTATATTTCTTATATTTTGAATTCATATTTTACAACAAAAGGCACTTGCAACACCTGATGAAAAATGCCTCTCATAATTTATCTACCTGAAACTATTTTGGTTTGCTTTCAAATTACTCTTTATATGTTACATATTAGCAGTGAACCTCTCTATAGTTTCCCACAAAACCCATCTTAGCAATATTTTAAAACAAGACATGATACATGTTTCAAGTGCCACATTATTTACTTTATGTTATATACTGCCAAATCCATACCAAACCTATTTTGCAATATCCCTCTACACTTATTCACAAGAATATTTAATGCATCAACTATAGCCCATGCCATAGGACTACTCCCAACCAAACCACTGCCGGAGTAGACTTTCTCCTTTAGGAGAAACCACTAGTTATAACATATTGAATCTATAGAAGCCGCGAATAAGGCCCGTTTATAAGATATATATATACACCTATATGTAAGTGCACAAATTGAAACATTTTAGACCATGCAAGTAGTTGAGCGACATTATCTTGAGCATAACTATTGTTAGTTGAGCCACAAATTGAAACATTTTAGGCCCGTTAAATCCACAATTACTCTTGAGCATAAGTTTGCCACATTATCTTGAGCCTCCGCATCACTCATTATTGAAAAATGGTTGGAGAAAGATACCAATGATTACTTGGAGGGGTTATTTAAATGGAAAAATAAGCTTATCTATGCCAGATCACCCCTCTATAAAGAGCTCTTCTCCTCCTCCCTACATTCTTCCATCTCGAATAAGTTCAATCAACCTTTACATTAGGGAGAAACTCGACTCTATTCCAAGGTCTTATTTGCAAGGGTCATAATGTGTGAGCTCCTCAAGTGATTCAACCTTTTTTTAATGAAAGCAATCCCTAACTACCTTTTCCTCAAAATCCTTTGTTGTTGCATACAAACTAAGCTAATCGACAATCTTGGGCCCTAACTTGTCTATACACCGAGTTCGAATTGATTTGATTTATTTGGACCAAGACCATTGCGAACCCATCCTGCCCTTTGGCACCAACGTGGCTCCCATAGAGCCTACTCAACACCCTACATTGTGAGTCACGAATTGAAGTTTCCCTTTGATATCAGTTCAACACTTTTCAACAAGTTATACCCCGACCTCAGATATGATCCATCTCAACCCATATCGAGCTCATGATCACTCTCTATGCTCGATCTATTCCAAATCATGTTGTGCATGCTCCCAATTGGGCGGCTCTACCTCTCAAGGTGTCTCTAATAACAAAGAAGCAAAAATATATAAGGTGATAGATAAAACATTTGAATGAATTCCAAAAAAGGCTAGAACCCTAAACGATAATATTAAATATTTGGTTTTTAGGTATTTATTCTCAAGTATTCATTGAGCTAGAATCACCAACTTCATAGAAACTTGGGATTTGACATTAATAGTATTATAGTTGATGTGGATCTAGCTACAAGAGGTTGAAATACCTCCAAAACACACAAAAATAGTTTGCAAATAAAAGCAGAAGCTTCAAAATAGATTTCTTATCATTTTGGATTCCACACTAATCTTTTACACAATTACGATCTTCCTTTTATTTCACATCTACTCTAAAACCCTAAAATGCCAAAAATTACCTACATTACACTACTACAAAGGTGGGTCATTAGAGACAAAACATAGAGACAAAATATAATTTTGTCTCAAAAATTATAATTTCGTCTCAAAATTTCCCCCTTTTTACTTTTTAATACACCGAGGGTACCATTGACATAGAAATGTTATGTTCCGCCATTTGTTCCATTGTTGTGACTTTGTTCTCCAACAACGCGTGCATGTCGGGAGCCTTTTTCGTCTATCCTGTGTGTGCATAGTGGCTCCGCAGTGCTCAAGGGTGGTGTGAAAGCCGTGTCTCCTCCATCTTTTCATAAATCGCTTATGGGTATTTAAAGTTTTTAGGCTTTTCCTGTCGATTTTTAGATGTTTTCTGCATTAAGGTCTATAAGGTTTTATTACAATACGTGGACTTGGAAATTTTAGACAAAGAGGTTTAGAAGGAATAATAATTTATTTTCTGGATAGGTTAGGCTCTGGTTTGGATATTCTATCTGGTTAATACGCATCCGGGTGTTTAAAATTTTGAGCATTGTTGTGGGTTTTTAGTATTAGGGTTTTCATCGATAGCAATGGACCTTGAAATCTCAGACAGATCGACAGGGAGCAAGAAAATGTTGAACCACTAGGCAAGACCTCAGTAAGTCTACTTTTTTGGCAAGAAGGTAGATGCAACGGAGAACCCTGTAATTTTCTCCATGTTGGAGAACGAGGAACTTCAAAAAGAATTGGAGCTAACAATGGCTTTGTTCCAAAGTGGTCCTTTCACTTACAAGAAGATACATAGGTAGCAGGGCATTTTGGGGGTAGAGAAGGAATGGTGCTACCAAATGGGGTAGAGGAGGGCTAGGGTGTAGAGTTTTGACAGATGACTGGAAGCTGAAGGTCCGCGATAAAGTATGCAATTATTAGATTGTTGGTAATTGCAGACATGACGATTGCAAGATTTTGCATTTCTTTGTTGTTGGAGGGGATGCCACATTTTTTACCCAAGCTGGTTGGCCATGCAAAGGTTTGTTATTTTGTAGTATAAGAAACATTTTCGCTGACTTATTTAATTACTAGGGACAATGATTGTTTATAGTTGGGATTGCATCTGGCAGGTTGTTTGAGGGATTGTTTTACCTTCTAATTAAGACAAATTGTATTTTGGAGGCCAGGATGAAACGATTAGAGTATGGGACTGCCAAACTGGCCAGGTATTTTAAAATTTGAGTTCAATTCTTGGATGTGAATCAAATATTTGCAGGGTGTTTTTCAATGTATTATTAAATGTCACCATTGGCCTTGGTATTCTCAATGCACTTAAAGTGCATCATGGATCACCATTGGGATCAGAAGCCACATCCTACTATGTCAATTTTTAAGGCCTATTACACTGGTCATTTTAATGAATGTGAATGCACCATCAATGTTGTTAGTCACTGTTAGGCTTAGAGTCACAACTAAAGGGGTTCTTATCTGTCAAATTTTCTTGGAACTTTCACCTTGTTTCTGCATGAATGTGATCCTTTGCTTTATCATAGGTAATGTCCCTAGGCTTGAATCCATGTCATCATTACATTAATTGCAGTCTCTTGCAGCTAGATCATGGTCCATTGGTAAATATTTGTTATAGGTATCACATAAAGTATAGGGTCCTAATTCAGAATTTGAAATTTCAAATATTTTATACTGTCTATTCCTCTTGCATGTAACATTGTAGCAATGTTATCAAGTTTGGTGTTGGGGTTGGATGCCTATTTAGCAAAGGTCCATGGATCTTTATTGGTATTCCTAATGTTGTTAAGGTATCTGAAGGGGACCAATATTAAACTTTATCTTGGATTCATTCCAGTTTTATTTAGCAGGAAATATAATCATTATCCATCTTGTAGTACTCAATACTCATACATGGGAAAAATGGGGATGCAGGCTTGGAATATTTTGACCTCTACAAAGTTGGGTTTGGATGGCCCTAGAGGCCAAGTGTGCGCACTTATTGTTGACAATGGCATGCTACTGGTAGGAATTTATGTATGTATCTTAGTGAAATTATTTTTGTAGAGTGTTGATCATAGTTTGAATGGTGTATTGTGTATAGAAGAACATAATTTTTTAATAGATAGTGCTTTAGAAAGCACCATTGATGTTATCCTTTGAGCCTTCCGCTTCCCTTTCACATTAGTTTCAGGAGTAGACAGACTTTACTCGAGTTCTATGGATCATACAATTAGAGTAAATCTCTTTTCTTCTCAATCAATTCTTAAAGTTTTAGCTTGTTACAGATGAAGAAAATTTAGTCTTAAAATGAACTAATTTCACGTTTGATAATTGAAATTTTCTATGATATCAGAGTATTTATTTGCTCTAGAAATTTTTTACTTTGGTTAGACAGTATTGTTTATTGTCATTTATAGGTTAAACTATATCTTTAATGAGCTTGGACAACAAGTTTCTTTTTTCAAAATGTATTTATTCTAAGAAATAAAATTACTGGCATCGTGCTAAAAGGGTGGCAGAAAGAAACACATGTAATAACTTAACATTTATCACATTTCAGATGAGGATTGTGGAGAAGTGTCACTTCCCATATAGAACAAATTTTTAACTTCTAAGTTATCATTGTTGTTGTCAACAAATGCGTTAAGAATAGCTGATGCAAAATATTTTAATTTGAGTAAGTGATAACAAGCTATTTTGTAGAAAATTAAAATTGGAGATAAATAACATTCTCGTTGCTTTCCAACAGGCAGTTGAGCACTCAATTCTAAAGGATACATCAGGTAGTTCAATATGAGACACTACCTGTCCTGTCACCAAGTTCATGAAAAATATACCAACCATCAACACTACTTTCTAAGTAACCAGTATTTGCAAGAATAAAACTAGACACTATTTAATGGATACTATCAATATCAACAAGTAAAATATTATAAGAAGGATCATTAGTATCATGCTCAAAAACATATAAAAAAACAGGAAAATATTTCCTTTCCTCCCTCATCTCAATAGTTGGCTTGCCTCCCATATCAGGCTCCAGCCAAGGTTGTTTCATCATGAACTGATATTCCATAAAAGGGTTAATGGGGAGATGAACCTTCAAATTCTTTTCTGGATCTATAGCTTGGGACCCCTACTGAAAATATCATAAACACTTTTTACAGCTGCCCAAAGAAACACCCATGTCCAAGTGCAAGTATGTGATGGTTATTTCAAATATTTACAAGTATGTTATGATTAAAATGACTGAGAAGAATGTTTAGATAGCTGTCATATTTAACCCATGATCAAAGGATAATACCTCTGATAATTGAGCTAAATGGCCATATTTTTTAACCTGATAAATTTCAGCCTCTGTTTATGTCCATTATAGGGACCTGGCCTAGTGTAGCTCCTCACTTTTTGAGTAATTAAATATGTTAATTAGTTTGTAAGAATAAATTTATATAAAACATAAACAAACATGTTTGATAACCTATAGGAACCATTAATGTTGTAGAAAAAAGTCTATGATTCAAGAAGAACCTAATACTTGATTTAGTTAATTGGTATAGACTTCAATCCAAAACAAGATTGATATGGCCAACTGAATGGAGAGATGAATTTTGTGGGATACAATATGCTTTGTTTTATCTTTCCCAGGAAAAATGTGTGCCCACATCAGTTTCTTTTTATCTCCTATAAAGAATTTTTTATTCTAAAAATTCTATTATTATCATCTCTTTGTTTTGTGCATCATGTTTATTTTAATGTCGAGAGAGAGTGGACAGGCTTGATAAATCTCTTGGAGAGTTATATTCTTTTTGAATGCAGATATATCCTCATGGATCAACATGCACTCTACCTTTTGCTACAATGGGCTTTGGATCTCTCGCTGCTATGGCTATGTTTGAATCGAGATATAGAGAATGCATGACAGTAAGTGCAAAGTTCATTTGTTTATTTATTTTGTTGAAATGTAGGTCAATTTTTTTATTGCAGTTGTTTGAATATACGTTCTTATAGTGAATTGTGTGAGTAAATTTTTGGTGCTGAAGCCCTGCGTATTTTGTAAATGTGACCTGTTGAGAATTTGAATTATTATTTATATCTATAGTAATTCATGCTACAAAAGTTATTTATAGAAAAACTGATCTTTGGATTCAAGCATGTGTTTTACAATATCCCCTTGAGTGGATTATGGCTAGCTAAACAACTGTGATTTTTTAAATATTTAGAAGTGGTTTGTTCAAGTATTTGGTGGCTTCTTAACAAGTAGATTGGGGTCTACATGGTGCCCTTTAACTATTGGGTTGAAGGTTTACCTTAGAAATATCTGATTCAAGGGTTCTATCAGAGGTATTTTCTTAGCAAGGTGTTAAGTATTATTCATGAAGACAGAAAATTAAGATTATAATGGATAGCTTTTTTGCCTTTATTGAAGTCTGCAACTAGAACTAGATGATAAGAGTTTAGCATCAATGTATAAAGGGAAAAATTTGAGTTCCTTCCAGCTTGGGTTGGGAGTTTTCATTTTTTTGTGCATTTGGACCAATAATTTTATTGATGGCACCCTAATAAGGTGTAAAATGCCCTAAGAAATGGAAGCATAAATTTCTTTGCACTCTAAAAGAATTTTCCTTTCAAAGGAAAGTTACTATTGTCATACACACAAGGTATAATTAAGTTTTTGTTTACTCCAATTAGGTTTGTGTATAAAACAACATTGCTAAAATATTTACCATCCTTTTTCCTACTGTAGGAAATATTAGTTATATTTCTTGTAGTTCTATATGCGAGATAAGAAAGCCCAAAACCAGTTGTGGCAACTATCCTGAACACCATTTAATCCTGATTATGCTGGAATCTATCTTTTGTTTTGTTTTGTAAACTTGAGATAACAATAATAAGGGTATTCTTTAGCATTTCTAAAGAGACTCTTCTTTTTTAAACATTGAAATGAAGTCAAGTTTTTTAATTCTTCTTTTCCAATATTCTTAATATTTTTGAATCATTGTGAAGTCTCCGTCTAAAATCCAATGAATAATAGCTTGAAGGTTATAAAATTGAAAGCCTTTATTTATCTCTATAAAGTATGGGTAATTGCATTTCAAGCTCTAAACTCTTCTATACGAAGACCTTTTAATAAGATATAGTAAACACGTGAAGAATTTCTACTTACAGTTCATATAAACCAATTAGTTTGTAAGAATATCTTAGGTAATTTTTCCCCAAGCTACATATTTGTAACTTTATGCAACTGAAATATTAAATTTCTTGATTGGGGATATCGTGTCTAAAATATGCAGATGCTAAGAGGAGGCCTAGGATTTCTTTGAATGTTTGATAGAATGCCTCAAAAATTATAAGACCACAATACCGGTATAAACATTATCAGGGATTTATTTGAATGTTTGACAGAATGCCTCAAAAATTACTACCAGTATAGACAACAGCGTTGAGTCCAGAATTACTTGTGGTATTGGTATTAGCAGGGACATCTAACAATTTTTTAAGGAGATATAAATTGTATTTGGAACTTGAAATTTAGAATAAGTCATTTGAAATAAAAAGATAAATGTTATTAGTAACTTCAAAAGCCAAAATAGAGTAATACCTGAACCATCAAGCTAAATTGTCTCTTTCTCCGAGCTGGATTGCTCCTCATGGGTCCTTTGTTCTTCAGTCTATTTGGAAGGCATGGGAACAATTGAAGCACATGGTGGTTGGGCAGCCTATCTTCTCTTCTTTTGATACTAGGTGGGAAGCCTACAAAGTGATTTCGTCGAATCTGAAATATAATGACAAGATCCTTGCCTTGACAAGAGGATGCTCTGCCCTCTTTTGGTTTGAGAAAGGAAATGAAATATTTCATGACTTGTACAGATTTGGGCCCACAGTTCACAATTAAAGTCCATCGGAACTATTTTCCTTTCAAAACAAGTTTTAGAAGACTTTCACCCACTCCAAAGGCTCTCATGTAATGATTTGAGCCCTCCAATGAGTCACAGTGCCTCTGCAGATGTAAAGGCTTTTGTTCGTAATGCCCCCCAACCTATTAACTTCATTTCGATTGCGTGGAGGATGGAGACTTTATTGTGCGACGTGATGGAATCCCTGTTGGTGGCCGCACCCACTGATTTTCCTGTTTTGTAAATCTTTTGTTTTCCTGTTTTACCTGCTCACGCAAGAGACTTGGTGGCCGCACATGCTCATTGATTAAATTGTTGACTTCTCCTGCTGTTCACGTGGTCTCCTGTCATGTCTGTTCAAACCGCGTATGCTTGTTTTGCACTCCATCAAATGCTGAAACAGATGAAATTGCTACAGCGTGTTCTGGATAGTGGTTTCATTAATGGTGAAATGAAGGTCTGTCTCCTGGTGTTGCGTGGGTGGGTGTAGATCCTCAAAATCGTGTTGTGCATGGAAGTAGTTTCAGTGGGGCGTAGAACTGAAATTTTTCTAGGAGTGCCATGAGGAAGTATTTGGCTGCACACAAGCCGCTACAGGGTGAGCCCAAGGAACCATTGGTGTTGATCCTGATGTTCTGGTTGCACGCGACCACAGTGGAGATCAGTTGTTGCAAAATCTTGCAGCTGTAGCAGAAGCCGTTTTGAGTGCTTCCAACGAGCAGGTTGTCCACTATGTTGTTATCTGTTCAGTTCGAATGCATCCTCAAATTCGGGATCCTCTTTCTAGATATGTCCTTCAAAATCGATTAAGTGACAGATTTTTTTCCCTCTCTGAAAGGATTGTGTTCCGTATAGGGTTTCCGGCAGAATTTTTGAATCGTAGCTAAAATTTTCAGAAATTCTGAAACAACTGCTGGCTTTCCGATGGCTGTCGGTTGTGGACGAGATCCTGTAGAAGTTTTTGATGGCGGGTTCTGCCTTTTTAAAAAAAACGTGTAAGAAATGTTGATTTTCTGAGCGGCAATTTTTAAAACGTGTTGTTCTACCGTAAGTGCGGTCAAAGCGGTGTGCTTTTGTTTTTGATCATTGTTTGAAAGCAGTGAACTCTACAAATTGTTGACAACATGGAGGAGAGAGTTGAACATTTCATGAGCTCCTGAGGTCCTTATGTTCTGTCAAGAGAATGGTCCATGTGCATAGCAGTGAAGCAAGTAATGAGCTGCATTGAAGCAATCTAGTGACTGATGTACCTGTTTTAAAAAGTTGAATGCTCCATTAAACTGACTATGAGAATGGACAATGCAGTTTGTGAGGAATCAAAATAGCTTTGGGTGGGAAAACAAACCGGTGAGCCGAGCACAGAGGTGGAGAGCAGCGCAAGCAGGGTTGCATCCCTATCCATCTAGAATGTGGGGTGGCACTGGGGTCTATTCTATACTTGGTGTTGCTTCCTTCATTCTTTTTTTTATACACGTCTTTTGGGGATGTCCTCCACATGTTCAGATTCACACAACCAAGCATGAGCTTTGTTCAAAGGAATGGATCTCAGTTTACGGTGGATGGGATGCCGCTGTATGTGAATGGATGGAATTCATATTGGCTCATGACCCACAGTGTTGATTATTCCACTAGGCCCCGGGTTAAGGCAATGCTTATGGCAGGTGCTCAAATGGGTCTCTGTGTGTAGAACATGGGCCTTCAATGATGGAGGATACTATGCTCTTCAGTTGTCCCCGGGAAAGTTTGATGAGAGTGTTTTTAAGGCATTAGACTATGTAATTGTAGAAGCAAGGCGCCACGGAGTAAGAATAATTTTCAGCCTTGTTAATAATTTGGATGCCTATGGTGGAAAGGGCCAGTATGTTCAGTGGGCTCGCGAAGCTGGAGTGGATGTTGGTTCCTCAAATGATTCTTTCTTCTATGATCCCACAATTCGAGACTACTACAAGAACTATGTTAAGCTTACCGGAATGGTTATTGTTTCTCTTGCATGGTATTGGGACACTGTGTGGGTGAGAAGCGTGCGTTTGGTGGAGAAGTAATTTTGGGACTGCTGGGAGAAGGGGTCTGCTCGTGCGTGGCCATGAGATATAGCGTTTAAACAGGCATGATAAGCCCTAACCCTCTCTCTTAATGATTTATTTCTTTTAGCATTTAGATAAATCAATATCTGCAACTTTGTTCGAATGCTGTAGATGTGGGTTTCTTTTGGAATGTGGATGTGTTTTTGTTTTACTAAATAGTTAGCGTTTGGACTCTGGATATCATATAACATGTATTTACACATCTTGACTCCTTCTTGAAAGAGATGCTCAAAAAGAGACGAGTTTTCCAAATGACTTTTAATCATAATTGCATGAACTGATCTCTCCCCCTTTACAATTTATCTTATTTACTGTTTGAAGTAGAAGAAATCTCTACATTGATTCTTGCCTACTGATTTTATAATGTTGGTTTCCCTTTTACCTTGATTATTCCTTTGAATGATGGTTTCTGTGGAAAATAGTATGGAGCGTGAATGAGGTTTATAATTTTTCTTGTATTGTTTATACTATGTAGAACATGGCTTGAAAAAGGGAATTTCCGATATGTTGTATTTGGATTTTCTTTGTGGTTTTATAATAATTTAAACTACCACTAGGATTGGGGCTTCCATTTGGGAAGAGTCATACTAGTTTAATTGGTCTTCTAGATAGCTCCATCTGAGTCTTTTGATTATCATTTACCTTGGGGATTATTGAAAACCCCTCACCAGGACCTCTACTATTACTATTACTATGAGTTTAGTATTAGATTGGAACCCTCCTGAAGCATGCGTTAATGGGTTTTCTATGACCTCTACGAATATGTTATGCACGCAAGTCATTATCCTCTGTGGATAATTATTTGGCTTAATTTTTGAGACGCTACTTGGATCCTTAAATCAGTTAAAGTAATATTGGATACATCGACATTCCTCAAGTTTGATTGATATGTGATGCCCTCATGCATATGAATTCAGGCAATGCCTGAAATATGAAATTATAAATTTATCTTATACTTGACCTTGAAGCTTGTCGAAAGACGTTTGGTAGAAAAACAGATGAGTAGGGAAGTTAAGATAACTACCCTAAAATGGATTCATGCACAACCTCAAGTAAAGGTAACAGCTACCATAATGGGACTGTGCATACCATGTATGCCAGTAAGGATATAAGTCCACCTAAAATTATTTAACTTCATTTTTATATAACAATAATTAATACCCATAAATTGGTGTATGCAAGTGGAGGTTGAATTATATAACGGGATTTATTATGTTATCAGGTAACCAGTAAGGATAAATATGTTATTTCAATACTTGGTTAACGAGTGGAATATTTTCTGGTATTTACGATGATTATTATGTTAGCTAAAATTGATATTTGCATCTCAACTGGGAGTTGAGATAATGTTGGTACTTGTATTTATAGTGGCTTGGAATGTGCTTACTTATCTTAGTTAGTCAAATGTATCTTTGACATATTAGCAAAACATGACAATGTTGTTGATCGTAGCTCATTCCAATGAGTTGGACCCTTGTACTAAAAGAAATATATAGAGACATGGAATAAGCAACCAAAAGGATACCTAAATATTATACGAACTTGTGGATTGGTGGAATCTTTGTTAACATAAGTATATCCTTAAAATTGTGAAATAAATATCCAAATTATACTTCATATCATTGAGTTTCTATGAAGGTTTGATACTTGGGTAATATCGATGAATAATATAAAATTGGTACTTGTATTTATTATATAAGCTTAATGTCGTTGGTGCTTTTATTTAATTGAAAGATAATATTGTTGGGTACGTAAATATGCGAAGTAGGTCGAGGGTATTAGGTGAGCATCATTATTATTACTGTAATTTGAGTATGATTGATTGCATGGTTAAGATTGTATATCTAGTCACTTGGAATTGTGTCTTAGGTAAGCAGATCTTAAGGAAGTGAACATTAATGAGTAGGAAATGTATTATCATGAGATGTGCAGTTAAGTTTTAAATGTATGTTAGAAATTTATTTGATAAGGAGTATTGCAAACTTTCATTTATTTAAATACTAGATGGCATAAATTATTAGGTGAGGTTTATATCTTATCATGCTCAGTTCTAGCGAACTGACTCTAGTAAATATTTGTGCAGATGGATTATGCGAGTAGATTAAAGGAAAAGAGTGTAAAAGTTTCATCAGTTCAAATTATGAAGTTCTTTGTAGAAAGTTCAATGCGTTGTAAATTTTGTAACTTTGCTTGCAAGGAGTTTAGAAGATCTCTTGCCTTGGTATGTTCAGAAAACTACGTAGTGAAGTGTTCTTTCCCTTTTGTTGTTAGACTAGTAACTTATCTTGGGTGAGGAATGATATTCAATCCTTACCTTGGCATAAATATTGTAATACCTTGTTTTCTTTGAATAAAGTGTTAAGTCAAAACTCTCTGACATCTTGTAATGATGTGATATAAGTAAAATTTAAATGGAGTGGTTAACCCTTATAGAAGTTAACTAAAATATATATATTCAGATAAATTAATATAGAGATGACTTACTTGAGAACAAGAGATTCCTGAAGTACTCAAAGGTGAAACTATCCTTGTAAAGTAAATCTTTATAAATTGATATCCCTAGCTAAACTAGTGAACACTACTCTTTTTGGAGAACGCCTAAAACAAGCTAAAGGAAACAATAGTTAGTTTCTAATAAGATTTAACAAGTAAGAGAAGGAAATTTAGAAACCACACAATTATCTTTCAGCCTATTTGAAAGTAAGTAGTTTCCTTTTGATAAACTCTTTCAGTTAAGCCTAAGTAAAAGCGTTAATAATTACGTATAAAACCCCAAGCTCCAATTAAACCTTGGTAATAACTAATGACATCTTAAAGAGGAATTTAACTCGACCTTAACTCTTTCCCAGGATACTTTGTAAGTTCCTCTTGATTTTGTTGAACACGAATTCTTGTTGTAGCAAGGTAATGAACAAGTTCTAGTAGCGTAAGTATGGACAGATAGCCTTGTGGAATTTAATTATTCCCTTTATTAAGTTAATGGAACTAAACAATTCTATTGTCGTAAAGTGAAGATTTTAAGTGAACTTCTCTACAGTGTATAAGAAATTAACTCAGTTGGTAAGGTGAATTTGTGCGAATCATATATTGAATCCTTCTGAAAACTTAAGTCATGAGCTAAAGGGTGTCTTATCAAAATAAATAACCTCCAATCATTTCTTACTGTGGCTTGCCCTAGCTGTAAGTGTGTCATGTGGATTGGACTTCCATGTTGTCTTGTCAAAAGAAGAGTACATTGTCCTTGATAGGTGTGAACGTTCTCGTGCTGACCTTGTGGTCTCCCCCATAACAAGTGGTTCCTGGTGTTGGTTGTAACCTTGTGACGACATGTTGTGTCGTGTTGAGTCAAAGCAAGTCAAAAAAAAAAATTATCCTGTATTTTACTGTGTTGTTCGTGTGTGTGATTTGTGGGTCGTTACTGGTTTCAGATCCCAATGAGCCCAAAGTCATATTTTATATTTCTCTTAGGAAGCTCCCATTGAATGTTTTATTTGTCCCAAGGCTCTGCAGTGTCTCTTGAGTGCATATGGAGACTTTTGGGCACTTAAGTGACTGCTTGTTCCTTGAGACCACATCATTGAAGATCTAGTTGTATTAGGATGGAGATTTGATACATGACATATGACTCTGTCCAAATAATTATAGGCTGCATAGCTAAATCTCTGCTCCACTTAGCAAACAAATCAACGCGAGTCTGAAGAAGGTTTAGGAAAATAGAATGAGGTAAGAAGTTGGGAAGACAAACTCTAAGGTTGGAAACATTCCAAAGTCATTCTTTTCTTAAACATGGAAGAGCATCCCAACATAGAAGAGTTACAGTCCCAGATTTTGGGGCATTTGACAAGTTTGAAACAAGATGTTACAGACTTCCACAGAGGACAACAGATCTTAAAAGATATTATGCAAAAGGAATCCGTATTTTTATATATTGACAATTTCTTGGACATGCAGCCTCTAAGGGAGCTTCTACCGAGGCAAATAACAAATCCGAAGAAACTCAGGTTGCTTTTAACATCTAGGAAAACAAATGTCTCGGAAGTAATGAAAGATTGCAAAATTAAAGAATGTGAAATTTACCACATGGTGCCCCTTTCTCTTGAAGCATCCATTCAAGTTCTATGCAGAAAAATAGACAGTGAAAGTGACGTAAATTCCATGTTAGAAAAAAGACCTCAGATCAAGCAAATAGCAGACTATTACAGTCGTTGTCCTCTGTTTTTGGAAGTTTTTGGAGGATATATCCATACACAAAACAATGAAGTTGAAGCTTATGAAAAATCATTTCATTGGCTATAGTGTGCAGAGTCTTTCAGCTGTGAAGAGTACATGTTTGATTGGGTGACATATCAGCAGCTCGAACAAAGATCTCAGGAGGCATCCTGGACATGCTCATTCTTCTCCAATTGAGAGTGGGAGGATGTTTCCTATATTGTGGGATGGGAAGAGATGAAATGCCTCGAAAATTGTGCTTTAATCATAAGAAAATCAGAATATTTAGACTCGGAAAAGAAAAAAGCGAGCAAGATAAGTATTCATGATCTTCTTCTACAAGTGGGGCACAACATGTCAAAAGGCAACCGGTTTAGAACTATAGATGAACTCTCAAAGGCCTTGCAGAACGGGGGTATGATAAATAAAATATTTATCTTTTGTTAGTTTCACTGCCATTTTACAATATTTCTTTAACATTGTGTATAACTTTCAACAAGATTTTTCTCAAACAAAAGGAATCTGGTTGCAATCATGGAATGAGACGCCATTTTGTATTTCTGCAAATGAACTAAACAAAATGAGTGGGTCTCTAAGAGTATTTTCTATGGGAAATAAGACAATTGTGGAAGGAAACTGCAGTAAACACTTTGCTCAAGTTTCTTGAAGCAAGAGATCAAGTTTTTTGTCTATAACAAAATTTATTAACATAATCTCATTCTAAAGGTTGGAATTGGTCAAATTCTCAAAAAACTTTGGCAAGTGCGATATGATTCATATCCCAGAATTTGAGAATCCTGATAAACTCGGACAGTTGGTTTTAAATAGTCTAAATGTTGCAGAGATCTCACGTTTGGTTAGATTTCTTAATCTAGAGAAGTTGCAACTGTATCACAGTTGTGAGTTGGAGGAGTTACCCCAACGGATTAGTAAGCTCTCATCTTTACGGGAGTTGAATTTACGTGGCTGTAATAAGCTCAAGCCATTACCATCAGGATTTTGACAATTAAGTGCTCTTACTCTTAATTTGAGGGACTACTATAGCTTGCGAGAGATTCCTAATCCTTTCGATAAACTTTCTTCTTACAATTTCTAAATTTGGGGTTTTGCTCCGGGATTCTTAGCAAGAATAGGATTAGAGAATATTAATGTTCCTGTAGATGCACTTAGATTGGGTAGACTGGTTAAAGGCAATCTTCTTTATCGATAGACTTATGTTATTAGATCGTACGAGGTGGGAGTAGATAAGAATGCTTCCATTGAGACCTTGATGAATCTTCTTCAGGTAATAATTTTTTATGTACATAATCTTATCATTCTTTTCTCTCTCTCTTTCAGCATTTTTGTACCATTATTATGACTGTCAAGAGGTTAACATAAACTAATACAAAACAAAATATTGAATATGGAAGGCCATCTTTGATCGAGCTTTGTTGAGATTTGTTTAAGAAGATGGATTAATGTTGTTAAATGTTTGCAGGAAACTGCTTTGAATCATGTGTGGGCTGTTGGATTGGCCGGGGATGGATTCGGTGTGTCGCATGCACACGCAGGGATCCAAGGAAGTTCACCTTAATGATGTAAGCAATGCTCCGTTTATATGTGCAATTTTTCAACTATGTTTGGCTTTGGAATAGTATGCTTGATTATTATTCTTGTTATATTTCAGATTTGCAATGCTATAAGAAACCTTGTAAACCTTTTCAGGAAGGAAATGGGAGGTTGGCAGGGGAGTCTACTCCAGAGACTTGTGGAGAGCTCCCATGTCACCCTCACATTGCCCCAAAAAGAAGACTTCCAGCGACCATGTCCCCTGAAAAGGGGACTCCAAGGAGACTTCGCACATCCCAATTCCAAGAAACTCTTTCCAAAACTTTAAGGACTTGTCTCTCACCCTAACAGACAATCAATATTTTCGAACAAAAAATAAAGTAAAAAATGTCTAATTAAAAGTTGGAATACAAATACTATAATTAATAAATAGAGCATCATTTATTTTCAACACAAATATCATAATGAATAAACAAATATAGCCTAAAAATTTCAAATTATTATATTTTATAGTTGTTCCTAGAACAATAATTAATTGTTAAAAACCGTGTATATATATAGGAATTGTTGATACTAGGCATTTATATGTAGTGTTGATATTTTAGGTATTTATAGGTACAGATGATACTAGGTACGCTAGCTACTTCATCTTATTGGAGAGGATGCTTGAGGTGAGTATCAAGCGGAGTCCAAAGTGCCAAAAAGACACCAGTAAAATTGAAGCCCTTGTTAGATCTGAATGCACCTGAGTATGCAACCAAACAAATGCAAGACTTGTTGGACAAATACTTGTCGATGAGGGTGATGAGTGGAAATTTTTTCTATGAGGTGGGTGTATGAAAGACGATTGCAGGATCCAAAAAGAATCAAATCCATCTTGGAATAGCTTCATCAAAAGAGTGTTGCAGAAGTGCATAGTGATGCACCTGGGAAAATAGCCAATGGAGTTGTGTTGAATTGGAAGTTGTATCGATGGAGTGCATTGTGTAGGTGAATGAAAAGGTGCAGGCAAGGAAGCAAAAGTATGCATTGGAGGAAATGAAATTGAGGAGGTGAAGGCATCTGCAATTGAAAATTTAGAATCTAATTGAAAATTATATTCCAAAACTTTTTTTTTTCTTTTCCTCTAAATCATGGTGCTAGCTGCAAAAAAACACCTTACTCATTTATAATATTGATTTCCATTTCGAAATAAACTTTAATCTAATAATTATATAATTTTTGGCGAATACCAATTTTCTGCTTGTGTTTTTCCTGGCAGAAATATTTTCCTTGAAGTACACAAAAATAGCTTACCCTGTACCCCAAAAATCTCTCCTTGTCCATCCTCGGATGAATTTTGTTCTTCCTTGGCCAGTTTTCCCTCTTCTAGTACTTACATTTGAAAATGATTGGTAAGGATCCTTTTGTTCTAACACTTTGACAATGAAGTTTTTTAGTTTTTCATTTGTCTTTTGTATTTTTAAAGGATAATTACAAGGTACCATCAGCAAATGCCACGAGATGCTCAAGGGACAACTCTAATATGGCAGAAGATGTGCATTAATATCTGTCTCTCCCATGCAAAAGAATTATTCTCATCCTAAAAAACAATTAAGAGTCATCAAAATAAGCACATGCCAGTAATACAGCTCAAATATCTTTGATTTAACTCTTGCTAGGGTTCAAAAGGGCATAGGAAATCCAATATCCATCAATCCAGTAATCAATTTCTCTGTCCCAAAGAATGTTGAACAACATTACCAATCTAATTATCACTCAATCTAAATCCGATGGCCTCTCAGTAGCCTTTGACCCAGCACAGAAAGCTTCTGGACAATATGCCCACAAAATACTTGAGTGTTGTTTCAAGAGAATTTATTTGGAACGGTGGGTTGTTTACCATGCACACAATCTGTAGCTCTTATTAGGAGCTTTGAAATTCTTTTCAGGAGGATCAATTCAGTTTTCATGAGCAGTGTAGCATTCACACAAATCTATTAAAGCTTGACTAACATCACTATGTTTTTTAGGATATCTCACCGGTGAAGTTGTTAACAGACAAAGATCCTAAGAATGCATATTGCAAAAAGGATAAATATAAAATCTCGGGATAAACTGTTGTAGACCAGATTAATATATGAGCTCATGATTGAAGGTATTATAAGTAGAAGAACAAAAGGGAATCTAAAGGGAATCTAAAAAGATGAAACAAAGGAGCTAGTAAGGAGGCCTTGATGTCAATCCGAAGATATAACAAGGAGAGAAACTCTAAAGAAAGATAATCTGAAGACAAACTTGTTCAAAAAACACAAATCTGTAATTTCTGGACTCTGGGAACATACGGGCAAATCATAAAATGTATGCTTGCATGAAAGAACAGAAAGAATGGGTTAATTTTATGGGAGTTTGAAACTCCTCAGAGAATGATGCCTTATACCCTGCAAAGAATCTCCAAGGGAGTTGCAAAATACAAATGCCATCCAGCAGTAAAGGTCCCCCAAAATACTTGATGATAAGATAAAAACGTATATTAAACATGAAATATAATAGGGACAAACTCACTATGAGACAAACTTAATAATTACACCGCAATGTATATGTAAAAATTGAGGTACTCATTGTTAGCCATGAGTTGTATATTTTAATATTTTTCCAATCACAAATCTCTAAATATTTTGAAGCTTAAGGGAGGAGGCGTCCACATCCTATCTTATGGTTATCTGGTATTTATGAGATAAATGCGATGTGTAACATTTTATATAAATCAACAATCTTCATATCTTGCAGAGACGGTAGAATTTTTCTGACCTAGGAACTTGTCATCCTCAAGTGTTCCGCAATAGGAAGCTCTGCTGTTTGAATGCCTTGATTTTCTTCTTTCTACATCGTTATTGCTTTGAATATATTACAGTCAATAATTCCACAAATAACATAAATTTTAGATGATTCCAATTCTTCAACAATATTTTCTGAGTCTGCAGTAAGATAGACCATATTATCCTTCTACTCTTTTAATGCTTCAATAAGGAGCGCTCTTCCTTTTCAACAAGCCAATTATTAAAGCCTGGAAGCTTCTGCAGTCGGCTTCCGATCTCCCCTTTACAGCCAATTAGCCAAATATGTGCTGGTGAAGATGATTTCTTGTTTGCTGCATAGCAATACATGATCTGCAGTCCAAAGTCGGTATCATGACATATATTTCACCAACTAATATGCAGCCAACCTTGATTTTATGGACTCACCTTAATTTGTAATATAATGAATGGTTTCTTCCACCTTGTAGAAGACTTCAAGAATAGTGTAATCTCTCTAGTCTAACTTATTGTCTTTGTGTTCACTCTTTTGAAGATAACTGTTTTTTCACGTGTGCAATCTGATATATTTTCAACAGAAAAACTAGATTTCAGTGATATGGCTAGTAAGAGTTGATTTTTTTGTGTTCAAATGTACGAAATATTTTACTCTTGGGTTTGAGTATTGGAGGTGTAGATATTAAGGCACCAAAGAAGTAGATCACGATATCCTTACAGAAATGCATCCCCTGGTAGACATTTCCGTTGAAGTTATTCAAGCTCTCCAAATTGTGTAGTTCAATACAAACTTTTCTCATCCTTGACTATAAAAGCTCGTGGTCAAGTTATGCTTGGAGGTGACTATACTCTTTGTTATGTGAGCTGGTATCATTATAATAGCTTCAAGTATAAGTGCAAAGTTATATGTATTGTCTTTTCAAGTTACCCGCCACATTATGCAAAGGATCGACATAGGCATGCCTTGTTATTAAACACGGTCTTTATTATGAAAGGCTGATGGTTTCTTGTTATATGTTTAATTCAACCTCAATATTTTAATTAGATGTTTGTCAGTTATAAATTTTCAAGTGATAGTTCATAAACGCAACAAGTCATCATAATTTTTGTTTTGATGTAGACTACAGATGAGTTGCTTGGTGCTATTGATAGTAGCGAATTATATCAAAGTTGAAACAATCAAAGCAAAGAACATGAAATGACAGTTGTCGGCAGAGAGGTAGTTGCTCAAAATAAAAGTTAAGAAAAAGAACCTCAAAGTAACACCAGGGAAGCAAACGGATCGCTTGAAGCTGATGATGGAGAGAAGGTGTTCATATTGTATGCGAAGGGTTAACGACATTTAGGCACCCTTTTGTATTTTATCATTGTATTTAAAGGGTTAACGACATTTAGACACCCTTTTGTATTTTATCTTATTTGATATTAATAAAAATTTTGTTGAGCCATTTGTTGGGAACAAGATTCAAATCAAATTGTTTTTAATTTAAAATATTAATTACTAGTCCACTCTGACATTGTAAACGATATATAGCCGTCGATTGCACTATATGATATTTGATTATTATTTATTCTTGAAATTCAAATTTTTCATTCTTTAAATTCGTATCGTCTCTAGAGAGACAATAAAAATTGAAATTAGTAGTCTCTAGAAAGACAAAAAAATAGTATTTTGTATCGTCCCTAGGAGACAATAATGATATTGTCTCTGGGAGACAATAATGATATTGTCTCTCAAGAGATAAAATGATATTGTCTCTCAAGAGATAAAATATGTATCAATCTATGTTGTCTCTAGAGAGACAATAATTAGAGACAATATTAGAGACACCTGCTTTGAGACAATAATAGAGACAATATACAACTTTTTTATTGTCTCTATTTGAGACAATTTGGTCAAATATTGTCGAGCTATTATTGTCTCAAAACACCCCCCCTTGTAGTAGTGTTAAAAACACCTCAAATGGAACCCAAAATTTGTGCCAAATATTCCTTCATAAATTAATGCTCACGCGAAATTTTGAGTTATTCTAAAAATCACAAAAAAGTTATTTAAACTTTAAAACTTAGTTAAAAGCGAAAAAAACATCCGGAGCCAATTTCAGACCACTAGATGAAGGAATCCGGCCTCGAAAATATGTTAGAATGGCCATAACATAATAGAAAGGTTAGCCCCAGCATAATACCAATGAAGATCTACCACCTTAGAAAATTTCAAGATGATCCAACGCTCAGATCAAAATTTATGGCCTTCACAAGCTATGGTCCCGCATCATTCTCCCTGGTTGAAAAGAATTCAGCTCCTACAAATTCAGTTCTTGAAATTCATCTAATTTTACATTGTCAATTTTATTCAGCTCCTACTCAGGATTCCAAGTATTTTCTTCCTGGTGCAAACCTTCTCATTGCACCAAATATTTGATTGTAACTCCCATGTCTAGTAGTGACTATCTTCTAGTCTAAGACACACATTACCCTTTTCTGTTTCTTCTTCGGTATATGTTGCTACCAATTTATTTCTTTCTCCTCCAAAAAAATTTCATCATGACCTAGAAACTTAAATAAGTCAGAAACATTAAAAACTGGTGAGATAGCAAAGTTGTCAGGTAGCTCCACCTTGTAGGCATTATCACTCATTTTTTCAAAATCCTAAACGGCCCAATCTTCTTATACTATAGTTTATTATATGTCCCTTTTGGAAACCTCTCCTTTCTAATATGAACCATCACCATATCTCCTTCTTTGAATACACTTACTCTCCTACTGACATCTGCAACTACTTTATATTGTGCATTACTAACTTTCAGCTTTTCCCTCACTTCATCCTGCAACTGTAGAATATGTTCTACAAAAGCATCTGCATCATCACTAGTTTTATATTCACTGGGTAACACAATCAGATCTAGGACCCCCTTTGGATTCCTATAATAAGGAGACCTCCCTGTTGACATGTTTACCGAGATATAATAGAAAAATCAACTTGTGGTAAAGCTAATTCCCATTATTTTGGCTTTTCTCCAACTATGCAACGTAGGAGATTTCCAAAGATTTGTTCACTACTTCCGTTAGCCCATCAGTCCGAGGGTGATAGGCACTACAAAACTGTACTTGTGTCCCCATTTTCCTCCACAGAGTCTTCCAAAAGTGACTCAAAAACTTCGTGTCCCGATCTAAAGTGATTGTTCTTGGAACTCCATGCAATCTAACCACTTCTGAAAAAACAAATCTGCAACTATGGAAGCATCATTATTTGTTTTAAAATAAATGAAATGTGCAATCGTAGAGAATATATCAACCACAAAAATATAGAATCATTCCCTCACTATGTGTTAGGAATTCCTAACACAAAATCCATACTCAAATCAATCCATGGCCCTTTAGGGACAAGTAATGGCATATACAACCCAGTATTCTATGCATGGCCCTTAGGCATTTGGCACACTCTACATCTTTCTACAATCCTACTTATGTCCTTCTTTACCTTTGGCCAATAATACTTTTCTACAACAAGAGAAATTGTCTTACTTATACCAAACTGTCAGCCAACCCACCAAAAAGCAATTCACTTATAATATTTTCTCTCATTGAACTAACAGGGATGCATAATTGTTTCTCCTTGAATAAATAACCATCCTGCATCAAATAATAAGAAGAACCACTACCTATTGTAGGGTCCTTAAGTTGTCTCACAAAATCACCAAAATCTAGATCAACTTCATACAATTCCTTAACTGCCTCAAACCCTACTACTTCATTTTCCATTGTTGTCAAAATTTCTACATGCCTACTCAAGCAATAAACAACATGGTTCTGCTTACCTGACTTATGCTTTAAGAGAAAATTATATTATTGCAAAAAATGAAACACATTTTTATGACTACTATTTAGTTTCTTATGTGTGTTTACATACCTCAAGGCTTCATGGTTAGTAAAGAGTAAAAATTCCTTAGCTACCAAGTAATGTCTCAGTTCCTTAATGCTTGAACAATAACATAAAATTCCACATCATAAGTAGAATATTTCCTCCTAAATTCATTTATATTTTAACTGAATAATGCCATAGGTCATCCTTCTTGACTCAGCATAGCTCCAATCCCGACATGTGAGGCATTAGAGTTAACCTCAAATACCTTGCTAAAATCTAGAAATACCAAAACATGTGCTTTAAACACTTTCTTCTTCAAAAATTCAAAACCATATGTTTTTTGCATTGGTCAATACAAACTCCTTCCCCTTTGTACACTTTTTTATGGGTGCAACAATGCTAGTGAAATTCCTAATGAACTTCCTATACAAATTTTCCAATCCATGAAAACTACGAAACCTCTGTCACATTCCTTGGAATAGGCCATTCTAAAATCATCTTTACTTTTTCCTCACCCATCCTCTGATATGAATAACCCCAAAAAAACAAGACTCTTATGAAGAAATCTACACGTACTTAAGTTTGGATATAGACTTTCTTTAAATAACAAGTCTAACACTAATTTCATATGTAATAAGTTTCCTTCCACTATGTTATTGAATATTAGAATATCATCAAAATAGACAACAAAAAACTTACCATTTTATTCTCAGAGGACTCTATTCATCAACCTCATGAATGTACTGGATGGATTAGATATCCCAAATGACATCACCATCCACTCGTATAATCCTTCTTTTATTTTGAAATTTTTTTCCATTCATCCCCTTCAAGGATTCGGATCTAGTAGTACCTACTCTACAGGTTAATTTTTCTAAAATATCAGGCTCTTGCTAGCACATCCATCATATCATCCAATCTTGGAATCGAGAACTGATACTCAATTGTGATCTTATTTATGGCCCTATTTTCTACACACATTCTCGAGTCTCCATATTTTTTAGATTCAATAGTGTTTGAATTTCACATGGAATCATACTTTCTCTCACTAACCCTTTATGTATTATATTTTCCACTTGTCTATTCAACTCCTCAATCTATGTCAGACTCATCCGATAAGCTTCATGGTTTGGAAGGGTCGATCCTAGGATTAAATGAATATGGTGTTGTATATATCACTTTGAAGGTAACCCATTTAGTAGCCCATATGGTATGAAATATTTGTATTCTTTTATTACTTTTTCCGCCATAATGAGTATATTAAAGTCCTCTATTTCACCTTCTTTGACATCGGTGTATAACACCAGCCAACTTCTTCCATTTTGTAACAAACTCTTTTGTAGCCAATAAGCCCTCACTCTTCTCTTCTTCCAAGAAGGGTAACAAGGCCACTTTTACACCATCCTTCCAAAAAGTATATGTATGTTTCCCTCCATCATGTGTAACCTTTCTATCATATTCCCAAGGTCTCCCAAGTAATATATGGCATGCATCCATTGGGATAAAATCACACCACACCTCATCCTTATAGGTATTCACAATCAAAAACTTTATAAGGAATATTTTATCTATGTTTACCTCATTCCCTTTCTTGAAACATGATATACGATAGGGATATGGGTGCTTCTCACATTTTAGATTGATTTTATCAACCTTCACAGTTGAAACCATATTTTCACAACTACCACCATCAATAATAATTTTACATACCTTTCCTCGAGAGGTGCATCTTGTTCAAAAGATATTTGTTCGTAGCTAAGAATAATCACAAACACCATCTTGTTCTTTCTCCTTCTTTGGGACAATGATCATCCTCCTTATCAAGAGGGTTTCACCCAATTCTGCAGCAACCTCCATTTCTTCTTCCTCTTCAACTTTAACCAAATTTACTCATGGTTTTTTTCCTTTCCATTTATCCTATGTAGGATAGTGTGGACACTCAAAATATTTGTGGCCCTCTTCACCACATCAGTAACATGTATACTTTCTTTGGGAAAAATTTGATCCCCGTTCTTGATTATAATGTCTTCCCCTCTGAAACCCCCTAAATTTTTGGTAGTTACGATGGATTTGAATAGAATCTTTATTCCCTTCTGCATTAGAGGATTCACCTTTTATAGAATCAAATCTACCTCTACCTCTCATTGGGATGATGATGGGCCCTCCCTTCACACCTCTTCTAAAATTATTCATCTTGTTCTTTTCTTCTGATTTTAATGCAAGTTGATAAGAATCATCCAAGCTATGGATCTGGAGTATACTCAGCTCATCTTCCATGGTATAACTCAACCCATTAATATAACTTGTAGCCTTTTGTTTTTAGACTATCCCTGGTCCACGCTGATTGATAACTTGTAATTTTCATAGTATACTATTCAATGCTGAGATCCTTTTGTCTGAGGTTTTGAAACCTTTGAAAGAGTGTCTAATAATATCTATAGGAATAATATTTTCTTTCATCTTATTTACCATTTTATTCTAGTTGACTTAGTGCATGATCCCACCATATAAACATTTCTGGCCAACTTAGTGCATGTAAACTTAACCTTCTTCTCCTCTGAAAGGGTTTTCCACTCAAATAAATTTTCCATATGATTTAACCAGTCAATCACCTCCTCTGGTTGTAACTCTCCACCACAATCAAGAATATTAATCTTAATTTCATCATTTTATCCCTCTAAAGCTCGAATCAATCTCTCCTCAAATGGTATCTCATTCAAGGTGTCTTCATCTCTCTCATTTTCTTCCTCTTCTTCTCCTTCATTCATTAATGGAGGTAATTTTTCATTATCACTATCTAGGTTTGCATCCCCATTTGCATGTCTCCTTATATGACAAGTAACCTCGCTTATGAGCTGAATGACTTGTATCTGTAGCTTTTGCATATGCCTATTCATTTAGGCATAACCTCCCTTCCCACATCTAGCCATGCTTATATAAAATAGAGGTAAAAATTACACAAAAATGTAATATATTACCTTAACTATTCCCACAAGATCAAAATCCTGTTTTGATACCAATTGATGTGGATCTAGTTGCAAGAGGTTGAAATATCTCCAAACCACACACAAAAATTTGTAAATAAAAAAAAATCTTCAAAATAGTTTTCTTCTCATTGTGGAATTGACACTAATCTTTTACATCATTACAATCTTCCTTTTATTTCACATCCACTCTAAAAAACCCTAAAATGCCAAAAATTACCTACTAGAAAAACACCTTGATGGACCCCAAAATTTGTGTGCCAAATATTCCTTCATGAATTGAGGCTCACACAATTTTTGAGCTATTCTAAAAATCACAACAAAATTTATTAAAACTCTAAGACCTAGTCAAAAGAGAAAAAACGTTTAGACCAATTTTAGACCACTAGATGAAGGAATCTGGCCTAGAAAATATGTCGAGATGGCCTCAATATTTGAATAATGGTTGGCCCTAGTATAACACTAATGAACATCTATAGCCCTCAAAAATTTCAAGACGATACAATGGTCGGATAAAATTTATGGCCTTCACAAGTTATGCTCCCGCATCAATAGTAGTATATTTATTATTTTAAAAACTTTTGATGATTGCTTAATATGTATTAAGTCTATCATATATGTGAGCCACACACATATCCTAGAAATTTGGAGGTGATTATTTGTAGAAGTCCTCAAAAATATTTTTAAAATTTAAAAATTTCACACGAATTGTAGACAAGCATTTTTCACCATAGCCCTTCTTTTGACAATTTTAAAAGTAACTTGCACTTCTCTATCATCAAATGATTTTTACATTTTAATTTTGTTTTACATGCAAATTTTTTCCTACCCTTTTCTTACTGGTTTGAGGCCTTGGGAAGGTCTATGACAATCTCAATTTTCAATCATGTACCCCATACTAATTGCCATCGATAGTTAAAAGAGGATTAAACATCATGGGGTGTTTCACCATTTTCTTTATGGATTTAGATGAAACATATAGGGTAATGGGATAGGAGGAATACATGTTGTGATGGTTGGCTGGAGGTTGTGTGTGCGTTCTGACTTCTTGATCCAATGCTAGACTGCGAGAGATTCCTTTTGGATAGGAGGAACTACCTGAAATACAAAACAAGACAACAAAAGAAAGAGTTAAACGATATATGTCAGTGGAATTCTAGTGTATGCTAGATCCAAGAAGTGTGATAATTCCTAGAAGACCTTCAATCCACTATTTATAAATCAATATAAAGTAACTTAAACATGTAAATAAAAGAATCTAGTGCTAGCGCATTCTGATTTGGATGCCTTAGATTACTATCAATGTTGATCCAATTAAATACTAAAATTCTATACAGGTAAAGGTTTTGGGTTGGGTTGTGGGTAGCACAAGGTGGTCTACAGGTCACGAAAGAGTCTTGGTAAGGTTGGATAAGATTTTGGGTTGTTTTGGGTGAGGTAATTAGGTTGCTGGTCTGGGATAGTATTATCAGACATAGAGATCGATGTTGGTCGGGTATGACCGATGTCGGTTGAGAGGAGACGAAAATGGTTTGGGTTAACCGGCGTTGGTAGGATCAAGCTGATGGAAACTCAATGAATCATGGCTTTGGGAGTTTTTCTGAGATCAAACAGAGATTGTGAGAGGAATAGTTAGGTCTGCATGGAGGTGTTGATGGTGCTCAGAGGTGTTTAGGGATTAGTATGGGTTTTTAAATGATTTTGGGTGGTGGAATGGTTGGATTCATAGAAATGTAAAAGGGTGGGATGAAATATGTAAATAGATACTGAATAAATAGAGATGAATAAACTTGTAGTTTGAATAAGCATGCAATAATGAAGATAGGAAAACCCACTTACTGGTGCATGCAGGCTTGATAGTTGGGTGATGGTGATAGTTGATCTATGTAATAGTAGTCAGTGTTGCATGAAATGCTTCTGGAATTCTACCGTGAGCGCAAATACCTTCAAATCCATCCTAGTGTTGGCTATGGTTGTCTAGATGTGTAAAAGAGCTCTAATTCACTCTTGCATGTAAATATCCCTTCTCCCAAAACTCAAAAATGTTTCCAACCCCTCAAACAAGGTTACCATACTAGTCATATGGTAACCGATGATGGTTTAGGGTGACCGTATCAGTTTTTGGTTAACCGGCGTCGGTTAAGGTGGGATACCTAGATTTCCTAAAATGGTAGATCTTGGCTATCTTTTTCAAACTTTTCTCATTGGTGCCGGATATAAGTGGAATGTTTCACTTAGATAAATGGGAATATGGTTAGAGGAAGAATAGGCATGTGCTTTTAGGGTTATACTAAGTCTTAGCTCATTAAGGTAGGTAGGGCTAAGTCTTAGTTAGTTATGGAAACATGTTATGAATAGGTCCATGGTGAGGTGTTTGGGTGAGGTGTCTAGGTGAGGTGTGCATCCATTTAATTAAAGTAATTAAATTAATAAATGGGGTGAGGATGAGTATTGATTTAATTATAGATAATTAAATTAATATTAAGGTTTGGTAAAAGAGGCCATGCTTAGGTGAATATATGTAAGTTAGTTATTTAAAAGGGGACCAAGGGGAGTGTGACCCAATTTTGGTGTCTACATTTTTCCCATTTTTGTTACGTGGCTTATATTGGTAAGAGACACTGACAAAAATAGGAAATGGTTGTGTTGAGTATAAGTGAGGGCGGTGTTGCCCCAAGCATGGGTGAAGGTAACCCCCCTAAAAATAAGAACCGATGAGGTGAAAGATGGAAGCAGTGAGTGGTTTGATAAAATGAGGAGGTAGGAAAATGAAGGTCATTGGGCACATTGGGTAAAGGTTAAAGGTAAA
>CM031237.1:133452163-133495531 GCA_018340775.1 Taxus wallichiana var. yunnanensis
TTGATTTTTCATGTAAAACACAAATTGATTCCATCCCCATAGGTTTTGAGAAACATGTTGATTTAATATCATATAATATTTTTCTTCATATTTTCCTTGGACAACATCAGATGCAAACATATGAGCTTCATATTTGCAAATTTTTCCTTTACACCATTTAGCTAGATACCCTTTTTTATTATTGTTTGTGCATGGCTCATGTTCTCCAACCTTTCAAGAAAATCTAAAATTGCTTAAACTAGAAGATTAGTTTCTTGTATTTAGAATTCTAGGGTAAATTGGCCATCACACAAATTCTTCATGGATATTCATGAATGCACCACACTTATTATCATTTGCAGACTTCACATTAGGTGCCTCTACTACCATACTAATTCATGATCCCTTTTTCGCATTATGGATTTATCCACCTACATAGTGTTGCACCACACTCATTAACCTATGACCACAATCATGAATTCTTGTTATTGAAGTGGTCTTCACATTTTTGAAAATATATTTCATCATAGGTTTCTCTCGTTGTCATCACCTCTTTTGCATGGAATTGCCAAAATGTGTTGGGTGTGTTGCAAATTGGAAAAGTGCGGTTAGTAACAATTGTCTTACCTTCTCTACAAGCTTAAGCCTAACCTAAGTTGTTACTTACTTTTCTTGTCAAGTGGATGTGTGGGAGCATACAAAATAACTACATCTACAGGACGAATATGCTTATTTGATTTGTGTTACACAACAACATATATTCTATTATTATGTCACATCTACTCACTTATTTACTTTTCAATTTTCCCTTTCATTATTTCATATTATCTTGGTCACAAATGGCCCACGAGGAGAAACCCACCACTACGAAAAAGGGTTTGTACCATTCCCCATTCACTTTTTATTTTCGGATACATGTAATGTTTACATCCATATGATTTTGAACAATACAATCTAGATTAAAATGCCTCACGTAATACATAAAAATCCAACTTAATACTTGTTACACCATTAGCTACCTAGGAGCTTGTCACCATTATGGAAAAGAACCTTTACACGACATCTCTCTACTTACTTTCATTCGAACTTAGAGGTGGAAGACAAATTATGGTGCCCTTTATGAGAAGGGGGATTCCATGTCACATAAATGCATCCGGCTTATTAGAATCTTGTTGAAAGGAGCCTCTAAACACTAAATGTGGATTTTGATAGAAGACAAAATTATGGATGCCCTTTATCAAGAGAATTGTGGGCAGATTCACATGGGGTTGGGGGAACCTTCGTTGTATCATGTCTTTCACAACTATAAAGAGTGATCCGTGGCATATGATTAAACCTCGCACCTTGGTGGAGTTATTCACTTGCAAACATTATTAAAGAGTTTTTATATTCATAAACAAATTCCATATATATATTCCTATATGTTTCTTTATATTGATTTCCCCACATGAGAGAAGCGAATATATAAATACATGGGCTTTTCATTAACCAACAAACTATTTAGCACATGAATTGTTAATGCCTATATTTTGAAACTGCATGATTGCTTGCATAGGAAACATGAAATAATTTCACAAATGCGATAAATGCTTTCATCTGGAGCATATATGTGAAAAACATTATCGCTGCAAATTAACAGCAACCACACACACTTGTGATAAGAATTACAGTAAGAGAAATGTTTAGAAGAAGGCATGATAATTGGTACTAGGCACCGAGCTATAGACCAGTACTAAGGTCAGATTCCCAAACACAAATTCTGCCACTATGCCTTGACCAAAACAACAATCCTCCCTATATAGCACATTCACATGTCAAAGTTTTGGTCTAAAAAAAAGTCAAGCTAAAATTAAAAACTCACAAAACGCCCTTGACCTCTCCTGCCCTAGGCAAAGGCATTCTACACCAAATATCAGAAACACCACTACATGAAAACACATACCCAATTAAATGCAGAGAGAAAAGGACCTCCGTACCAAAACAACCAAATCTCATGCTCTTATCATTATGGTATGTTAAATTTGTATATTCTAGAATAAAAATTTCACATGTTGTACCCCTGTTCATGAACTTCATTTACCATCCTATAATTCTTAGTTAAAGAATACAAACTTCACAATCTTTTCTGTAATCTTGTTGGGTTTCATTACAACTTTAGGATAACATAATACATTCCCTAGAAAGATTAACAATTTTTTAGCTCACCCTCACCAACCATCTCATTTACAACGTCATACCTATCTTGTATTTAATCTATATTTCTTATATTTTGAATTCATATTTTACAACAAAAGGCACTTGCAACACCTGATGAAAAATGCCTCTCATAATTTATCTACCTGAAACTATTTTGGTTTGCTTTCAAATTACTCTGTATATGTTACATATTAGCAGTGAACCTCTCTATAGTTTCCCACAAAACCCATCTTAGCAATATTTTAAAACAAGACATGATACATGTTTCAAGTGCCACATTATTTACTTTATGTTATATACTGCCAAATCCATACCAAACCTATTTTGCAATATCCCTCTACACTTATTCACAAGAATATTTAATCCATCAACTATAGCCCATGCCATAGGACTACTCCCAACCAAACCACTGCTGACGTAGACTTTCTCCTTTAGGAGAAACCACTAGTTTATAACATATTGAATCTATAGAAGCCCCGAATAAGGCCCGTTTATAAGATATATATACCTATATGTAAGTGCACAAATTGAACCATTTTAGACCGTGCAAGTACATAAGAGACATGGAACATTATTATTGAACACTGGTAATAAGATACATTAGAGATATATTAGTAGCAGCTATATTTTACCATCCTTATTTATTAGGTGTTTACAAACGATTGTGATAGATGGATGGATCCGTAGAGTGAAGTAGGAAGGATGTCATGGATTATTGAGGTTGGCCGAGGTAAGATTTCTTCCGGCGAGAATTTGAGTAAGCGCCGAGACCCCGGGCCAGCACTGAGCAATGCAATTTCCCTTGGCGCAGTACTGTGCACTGCTGCCGCACCAGTTGAACTTGCTGCAGCATCTTCCAGCGTTGCAAAAGAAGTTTCCACTCGGACTGCATGTCGGATCCGCCATGACCATCGCCACATTAAATGCAAACATAATTACTAACAGTGTCACGCTTATTTTGTACTTGTACACAGTATCCATCTTCTCTTCTGCATATAAACATTTAACAAACAACAATCTCAATTAACGTTAGCTAGTATATATCTGCATTCAAACCTCAACAAAATTGCAGTTAACGAAGTATTATTTCTCATATACTATACAAAGAAGAGTATAAACAGATATCGTCGGACATACCGAGATTGCAGCTCGATCGATGCTTCTACGCTGCATTTTGTAATGACCATGGGATATATTTATACAGTCCCAGAGGAGGTTAGTGAGATATTCTTTCGCCAATTAATAACTAGTATTCTTATCTGATTATAAAATTTTAATTACATTTAGCAAGTAACCTACCCATTAATAGCCGCCCTTCATATTTGAGGACCTACTCATAGCTGCCTTCGAGGGAGTTCTCTCTTTTATTCTCACCCTCAATGATGTCATTAAGGATCAAATTTAAAGGATAATAGCCGCTCTTAATTATTTTTAAGAGAATTATCTCTTGATAAATGTGTTGAAAAAAAATGTTTAGTTAATGTTTATTCCTTTCACTCAACTGTATCACCGACAGTCTCATTCTAGAAAAGTCTTTTCCAGATTTTTCTCTCTTTCACCTCCAGAGTTCTCTAGAACACTGCTTCCAGATTTTTCCCTCTTCTCAACTCCAGTTCTTTCCAGAACATTCATGGGCACTTGTAAACTTCTCCAACTTTTTATATATACAACATCTCACTCCCCCATTAATCAATTAATCCCTGCAGCTCATACAAAGCTGTTTGTATTTATTTCTTCATTAATAAAGTTCTGCTATTTTTCCTCCCCTGTTTTTCTTCATGGTATCAGAGCAGAGGTTCTTCTCAAGCATGTGTTGAAGAGCCAAGGGGCTGAGGAGCCACTGATATATTGCAGATCTGTATGTACCTGTTTGAGGCTTCCACCAAGTTATTTTTTTTCCTCTTCTACCAGCAGCAAATCTGCAGCAGATCTGTAAGTGAACAATAAAAAAATTGAAGGGAAAAATTCCCAAATTGCATTTGATTTCTTCTCATTGTTTTGACAGCAAAGAAGATTTTTTTGGGGGACAAAATTAAAAGTGTATGAGCAGACCATTGAAATCATTTTTTTTTCGGGTGTGTTGAAGATAAGTGTTTTTATTTCAATTTGTGAGAGAATTTATTCATAATGGAGTCTAATAGTACTCCTTTGCCAGAATTTAAATTAAATGGGAAAAATTATTATGATTGGGTATCTCATATGGAGATGTTTTTAACCCTGAAGAATTGTTATGAGCTTGTTATTGGTGTGGAAAAAAGGCCTACAAATCCTAGAAAAGATCAAGAAAATTGGGATAGAAGAGATAAAATGGTAGCGGCATGGATAAAGCTCACTCTTTCAAATGACGTCTTTCCAGAAGTACGTAATGAGAGAAGCGGAGTCAACGTATGGGCTACCTTAAAGAGCACATATGAAAATTTAGGTGATGTGTGGATTCTAACTCTTACTACAGAATTATATAACATGAGACTATCAGATACACAAGAGTTAGTGCCTCACCTAACAAAAATAAAAGAAAAGAAGAATGAACTTGACTCTCTTGGAAAGAGTATAAATGATAATGATTTTGTGCAAATCATATTACAAAGTCTTCCTGCATCTTATCAATCTTTCATAAGAGGTCTAGATACAACTGATAAATTAGCTAGCATCAAATCCGAAGAACTATGTGCCAAGTTAGTGCAGGAAGAAAAGCGTCAAATCAAGGAAAGGGAGACTTGCAATGATGATTCCCGGGCATTCATGACAAAGGGAAAATATAACTTCAAGACGTTTCAAGACAATCAACATAAGCCAAGAGAGAGGAATTGGAAGCATGATAACAGGTATAATTCATTTAAACATCATGATGATTATGGAAATAGGCCAAAGTGGAAATGTAACTATTGTGGTAAGATAGGTCACAAAGCTAATGCATGTTATAAAAGGATCAATGATACAGAAAAGAGAAATGGTACGAAAGGAAAATAAGTAAGTTTTCAAGAAATTATGAATCAAAAAGTAATGCTCTATGTATGGCTCTTAAGGCAAATAGTTCTTACAAAGATGATTGGGTTATTGATTCTGGTGCAACACAACATATGTCTCATAATCAAGAGCAATTTGAATCTGTAACCAATAATGACACTAAAGAGAAAATATTTTTGGGCAATAATAGTGCTATAGAAGTTAAGGGGACAGGAAATGTTAAAGTTGACAATGGTGTATTCAAGAATGTGAAATTAGTTCCAGACTTAAAGACAAATCTTCTTTCAGTATTCCAAATTGCAAATCAAGGATACAAAGTAGAGTTTTACAATGATAAATGTCTAATCAAAGATGTGAATGATAAGCACAAAGTCACTACAGTTGGTAAAGTTGAAAATGGATTATATAAATTTCAAGAGTTCACCTCTAAGTGTGAAGATAGGAATATGTGTGCCATTGCAAAGCATATTGACATGAACAGGTTATGGCATGAGCGATTGGGGCACATCAATTATCAAAGTCTCAGGGTTATGGAGAAATGGGACATGGTTTATGGGCTTCCCAAAATCTCTCAAAGACATGGTATTTGTGAAGGATGTGCTATGGGAAAGCAACATGTTGAAAGCTTCCCACAAGGAAAGTCATGGAGAGCAAAATTTCCCTTGCATCTAGTTCATAGCGATGTCATGGGTCCATTTAAAACACCTTCACTTTCGGATCAAGGTATGTACTCACTTTTATAGATGATTATAGTAGAAGAATATGGGTATATTTTCTAAAAAGTAAGAGTGAAGTGTTTGATAGATTCAAAGAGTTCAAGGTTTTAGTAGAAAAACAAAGTGGAAGGTCATTAAGAATACTAAGGACAGATAGGGGTACAAAGTATATAAATCAAGCCCTCCTAAACTTTTGCAAACAAAATGGTATAAAGAAAGAATCTACTATTTCTTACACACCTCAACAAAATGGGGTTGCAGAAAGAAAGAATAGAACTATGATGGAAATGGCTAGATGTATGTTACATTCTAGAAACATAGAAGTCAAATTGTGGGCTGAAGCAATTCATACAGCTGCATATATTCTCAATAGGATCCCCACTAGGGCTGTTATAAATATAACTCCAGAAGAGGCTTGGAGTAGTAGAAAGCCCACTATCTCTCACTTCCAAGTCTTCGGAAGTATTGCATATGCTCATGTTCCTGATCAGAAAAGGACAAAGTTAGATAAGAAAAGTGATAAATACATAATGATTGGGTATAGTGAGGAGTCAAAAGCATACAGGTTATACAATCCTAAGACTGAAGAAATACATATTAAAAGAAATGTATTGTTTGATGAAGACATCACTGATAATAGCGAGGATTCCACTAACACACTTTCTCTTCCAATCTTGATTGAAGAAGATAAAAATATTGATATTAATGATTCAAATGAAGGTGTAACATCTTCAATAGGAGAAGAAGGAATTCAAATTGAAGCATCAAGTGAAAGTGACAGTGAAAGTACAGGAAAAACAAGAAGCATCCAAGATATCTACCAAGAAGGTCCTAAGAATCTTGTTGCTAACTATGCTCTTATGACTAGAGTGATGCAGGTTGATGATCCGAACACATATGAGGAAGAAAAAGGAAAATTTGAATGGGAAGAAGCTATGCAAGATGAGTACAACTCTCTAATAAAAAATGACACTTGGAAATTATCAACCCTTCTGCAAGGAAAGAATTTGGTTGGCTGCAAATGGACATACAAGACAAAATTCAGATCCGATGGAGCTTTGGAAAAGCACAAAGCAAGGTTAGTGGCCAAGGGTTTCTCACAAAAAGAAGGTATTGATTATACTGAAACTTTTTCTCCAGTTGCTAAAATGACTTCCATTTGTACGATAGTTTCCTTAGCTGCAAAATATGGATGGAAAATTTATCAGATGGATGTTAAGAGTGCTTTTTTACATGGTGATTTAAAGGAAGAAATTTACATGCAACAACCACCAGGGTTTGTTAAGCTTGGAGAAGAACATCTAGTTTGTAGATTGAAAAAATCAATATATGGTCTTAAACAATCTCCAAGGGCATGGTACTCCAAAATAAATGAGTACTTTCTAGAAGTAGAATTCAAAAGAAGCAAAGCTGATCCAGATATGTATGTAAAGTATAATGATGGTCAAATTGTTATTGTTGTATTGTATGTTGATGATTTAATCATTACAAGAGATCATATGCAATACTTTCCGATACTAAGGAACAACTCAAAAAGGCCTTTGAGATCAGTGACCTAGGGCTAATGCACTACTTTTTGGGTATGCAAGTATGGCAAGAAGAAGGAAGGATCTTACTTTCTCAAACCAAATATGCTCTTGATATATTAAGAAAATTTAGAATGGTTGAATGCAAGCCAGCTAGTACACCATGTGAAGTTGGATTAAAATTAAGTGCTAACTCTAATCTACAGGAAGTAGATGAAACATTGTATAGACAACTTGTTGGCAATCTCTTGTATCTCACTATCACTAGACTAGATATTGCATATGCAGTTAGCATTGTTTCTAGGTACATGGAAAATTCTCATGTAGACCATTGGAAAGTAGGAAAAAGAATATTGAAGTACATCAGAGGTACATATCAACTTGGAATTGAATATAAGCATGGAGGAAAACCTACTCTAGTGGGCTATACAGATTCAGACTATGCAGGAGACATAGATGATAGAAAATCAACTTCAGGATATGTTTTTCATCTTGGTTCAGGTCCAATATCATGGAGCAGTAAGAAGCAGGCTACAGTGTCACTCTCATCTACAGAAGCAGAATACATTGGTTCTTCCAAGGCATCTCAAGAAGCTATGTGGCTAAGAACGTTGCTTGAGGAAGTTCATCTACCACAAGATCATCCAACTACTATATTTTGTGACAATCAAAGCACTATCAAGCTAGAAAAAAATCCTGTCTACCATGCTAGATCTAAACATATTGAAGTGCATCATCACTTTGTTCATGAATTAATAGATGGAAATGTGGTGGAGCTAAAATATGTGGAACTGAAGAACAAATTGCAGATATATTCACTAAAGCTTTGTCTACAAGAAGTCTTTTGAAATTTCGAGACATGTTACATCTAGTGGACGTTCCTCTTCAGGAGTGCATATGAAACCTTATATATAATATACGTTGTAAATGGGTACCTAACAAGGCCAAGTTGTCGGGACCCATATTTGAATCTTGTGACAACATACCTGAATAAACATTATGGGGGGGTGTTGAAAAAAATGTTTATTTAATGTTTATTCCTTTCACTCAACTTTGTACTAATAGACAGTCTCTCCCAATAGTCCCATTCTAGAAAAATCTTTTCCATATTTTTCTCTCTTTCACCTCCAGATTTTTCTAGAACACTCTTTCCATATTTTTCCCCTTCTTCTCAACTCCAGTTCTTTCTAGAACATTCACGGGCACTTGTAGACTTCTCCAATTTTCTATATATACAACATCTCACTCCCCCATTAATCAACTAATCCATGCAGCTCATACAAAGTTGTTTGTATTTATTCATTAATAATGTTCTCGATATTTTTCCTCCCCTGTTTTTCTTCAATATGAAACAAATATCCATTATTGTCACCTTCAACCACCCCATCCCATCAGGAATCAAATTCGAAGGGTAATGTCCGTCCTTCATTTTTGAGGGAGTTATCTCTTTGATAAATATAGGAAACAAATCTTACTTATTGTCACCTTCAATGCCCCCATCAGAGATCAAATTTGAAGGGCTGATTTGAATTTTATTATGAAGGGAAAATATTGGACAAGCCCTTCGATGATGAAAATTAGTATGAATATTTTATACTTCATATGAAAACAATTAATCAAGTATCCAGGTCACTAAAATTAATAATAATTTTTTAAATGAGAAACTATAATTTTTTATTAAATCAAGTACAAGTTCATTGACACCTTAAAGGAAAAATTTAGTAATCCAAACAAAATGACCTCTCAATACACCGAGCTTGAATTGATATGATTTATTTGTACTAGGTCCGTTGTGAACCCATCCCACCCTTTGGTACCAACATGGCTCCCATAGAGCCTACTCGACACCCTACATTGCAAGTCACGAATTGAAGTTACCCTTTGAGATCAGCTCAAAACATTTCAAAATGTTTTTCCCTGACCTTAGATATGATCCATCTTAACCTACTCTATGCTCGATCTATTCCAAATCATGTTGTGCATGCTCCCAATTGGGAGGCTCTACCTCTCAAGGTGTCTCTTGTAACAAAGAAGCAAAAAAATATAAGGTGATAGATAAAACATTTGAATGAATTCCAAAAATATTCAAGAAATAACTTTCGGGGTATCCTCTACTTCAATCTCAAATCCCTTCTACTTCCTTCCCCTTGTGGCTGTTATAAGTGCTCTTTTTGGTGCCATAACTTTTAATTTTTTTTTTCTTGTAATTGATTTAAGATCTGCAACTTGAAATATGCTTTCCCTAGCTTAAAACAACATGCCCTAGCTCAATGCTCGAACCCAAACTATCAATTTTATTTAGTGCATGACTTTTCTTCACTCAAAAAATTCTCCCTAATGGAGCGGTAACCCATATCGTGCATAAATTTGAAAAATTCAACTAGTTCAAATTCATTTTGTAGGTATTCACACTTCACAACTAATCGACTCGAATGTTGTTGATCACAAAGGTAAAAATGATTTCTGAACACCTCCTTATATAGCTTTTCAAAAGTTTCTGTATTTATTTCCCTCCACATACCATCATGCTTCACATTAACTAAGTATTTACTTGCTTTTCTGCACCCATTTTTCCATGCCATTGTCATAACCTTCTGGTGTCCCTACTACTCCTTGCCATAGACCTCCTTTCGTATGCCTTCATGTGCTGAAGTACCTACCCACTACACCTTTCACCAAGTAGTCTCAAATTGTTGCAGCCTACCTTGCATTACACTGTGCATCCATTCCTCCATACATGGTTTTCAATCATGAGTAATCTTTCTCAATCCGCACCTTTACTTCAAGCACCTGCATAATATGTCTCTATGGATACCGATCATAGAGACATTAAAAATTTGTATATGTACCCTATATATAGTCCACCCCACAATAAGGGTATGTGTTTTCCTCTGCACATGAATTAAATAGATAGTAATAAAATTTTGTGTAATGTCCATTTTTGTCATGTCCCATTTTCCTACATGAAATGGTCCAGGGCAAACTCGATTCCAAACCGTAGTCGGACCCGGTGGGTCTGTGGACACTGGAAGATTTCGGGAAGGGCCCCATGGTTTTAATATCCCGGTTTGCATTTGGGGTCACTTTTGGACATGGCGACTAAAAAGGAAAAAGTAACTATAGTTACTCTTATTTTATTGGCCCCTCTATAGAATGAAATGTGCCTAGGGTTATGTGGGCTCATTTTCTAAGGAGAAGTATATAAGGATCCAGGGGGAGGAAAGAAAAGGGACCTTTTTTCATATACATTTTTAGCCTCCTTCACATGCAGCTGTTGTTGTTGTGCATCTATAGCTTGTCGAGTCAAATACCACAGGGACCCTAGCTTCGGTGGTGAGAGACCCATCCCTAGCTAGCAGGGAATTCTTCGGTAGTGATATATCTACCCTAGTCTTTCATTTTGGAGCCACTTTCTGGGCTCATGTGCTACAAAGATATTATGAGATAGTTAAGAGGAAGGATTTTGAGGGTTTTGGGGGGGCATTTGGGGAAGATAATCAGAGGGGCTCCAGATCATATTCATGGAAGCAATTTGAGATGGACGTGGCAACACATTAGAGGTGCCTCCATCATTTTTTTTTCATGACCCCATTCCAATCAAGGAGACTTGTAGCCTTTATTTATGGGTTTTCCAGTCGATTGTTTTCAGATCTGAAGGTCAAAATACTATTTCCTATATCTCACAATGTTATTTCCAAATACCCTTATTTTTGCTCTTGTGTTTAGAGAGTAACGAACCTTGGAAATTTTCTTGCTATCTAGGGAACACTGTGCTTTTCTTTGGCAACAGCTTAATTTGTACAAAACTCCAAAAATAGTTTTATTATGTCCTCTATAATAATATCCATCTCTCTTTAAATTTTTAATTAATTTGAGTGGATATCTTGGGAGATATTGATTTTATTTAGTTTATTTTCCTTATTGTAAAAATTTGCATAAATCAATATTTTATTTGGCTGCAAGTTTTCTATATTTTGTGCATTTTTCAATTGGTATCACACAAGGGATGATATTTCAATGGTATCAGAAAATTTATTTCTCTATCATGTTGGTATTGAAAGATGGGGGACAAGAGACAGTGAGGATATAAGGGTAGAGCTGATGAAACAATTGGTCACCAACATGGTAAAGCAACAGGAGACTACCAATCTCTATTTGAGCCAACTCACTGAGAGATTAGCACAGGACAAGTTTGATACTCATGTGGAAAGAGGAGAAAATAAAAATAGGGGACAATATGGTCAAAGAGGTGAGGGTGGACATTCAGGACAAAAGTCCCCCCATTCTTCTACCAGGCCTCTGGGGTCTCACAAACCTTCTTTCTTAAAGGATCCAGAAGTTTCACAGGTATGGAAACTAGGGGATATTATAGATGAGGAGTCTTGTTGGGAAAGGTACCAGACCTTAAGTGATGGCTTTCGTGATAACATGCCATTCCAAGAATATTACAAAATGAAGATTGGCAGCAGGCCTAAGAGAGATTACCAGGTACATGTACCAGAGATGTAAAGGAGGTTGGGAAAGATTTATGTTCCACATTTAGATGGTTCTAAGAAGTGTACTACATAGTATTGGGTACAGAAGTTGAAGACATAATTTGACTTGAATCCTATGCATGAGGAAGATGTAATTAAGTTTGAAATATTACATCTAGAGGGAGATGCTCATGATTGGTGGCATCATGGGTTGATTACACAGGGACATATATACATCATGACTTATGCAGAGTTCAAAAAGAGGCTAGTGAGAAGATTTGATAAGATGGACCCCAATAAGTATTTTAGAGAGTTGAATCATCTGAGGCATACCAGTTTTGTGGATCAATATATCACGATTTTCAGAAACAATCGGACATGGTATCTAATGTTAAAGAAATAAGGTTGATTTCCCTAATCACAAAATGGTTTGACAGAAACTCTTGCTAGATTTTTGAGGGCATTTGAGCCTTCTTCATTGCATGAGGCTATTAGGAGAGCTCGTGACCTATAGTTATCCAATCCTAAGTCAAGGTTTCAACCACGAGTGCAGCCTAAGGGTTTCCCTTCTAGAACCAAGGGTTCGCAGCCAAGGTACCTCCACCTAGGAAAGATACATCCTAGAGACCATTCGGATCTAGAGAGGAAAAGGAGGAATTGAGAGGAATGAAAATATGTTTTGATTACCACGCACCTTGGATTCTAGTACATGATTGCAAGGGTAGAGGGAGGGCCGAATACATAGAGGTCTTTGAGGAGAGTGATGGTGATGAGGAGTTGGACACACAACCATTAAAGGATGATGATGATGAGGCATTAGATAGTGTGGGTGTGGAGTAGGATAGTGAGACTTTCCTATGAGACTATTGCCACCTTGTCTAGTACCCCGAGGTACAAGGCATTTAGAGTTAGGGGAGTTTTGTAGGGACAATGAGTGGTGGTACTCATTGATAGTGGGGCAACCCACAACTTTATTGATGCCTCATTGGTTGAGAGGTAGGGGTTACAGACAGAGGAATTTGAGGGCTTCAACGTGGTTGTAGCCAATGGAGATTCTATGAGATGCACATGATGGGTTCCCCAATTGAGCATCATGATGGGTAACTATACAATTACCAATGATTTCTATATTTTTGGTATTGGAGAGACCAACATAGTGCTTGGGGTACAGTGGCTCCATTCCCTTGGTGAGTTTCAGACTAACTTCCAGACGATGGAGCTGAAGTTTAAGTCCGAAGGGAGGAATGTGATATTGGGGGCATATCTTTAAGGGCACCCCATTTGTTATGGCCAAGAGGATTGAGAGTATCTATAGGCATGATGGGGTGGATTGGGTAGTACACTATTTTATTTTGACCAAGAAATCAAAGGATGTACAACAATGGTACCATGTGGACATACAACATGTATTGGATAGACATAGTGTCATGTTTGGTGACATACCTCCAAGCATACCTCCAGATAGGGGATTTGAACATGTGATTGAGCTTAAGGATGCTAGACTGGTGGTCACTTCTCCTTACCATCACCCCAAACGGTTTAAGGATGAGATTGAGAATACTATACAGGAGCTCATGGATACGGGGCATATTAGACCGAATTCCAGCCCTTTTGCTTCTTCGGTGGTTTTGGTGATGAAGAAGGATGGGACCCTATGGATGTGTATGGACTATTGGGCCTTGAATAAGAATACAATAAAGAACAAGTATCCCGTGCCACATATTGATGCATTGTTGGATGAGCTACATGGTGCAATATATTTTTCGAAAATAGATTTACGTTTTGGATATCATTAGATCAAATTCAAGGAGAAGGATGTGCATAAGACAACATTAAGATGCCATTACGGTCACTTTGAACTCTTTGTGATGCCTTTCAGATTGTCTAATGTTCCAGCTACATTCCAGTATTGTATGAATCATGTGTTCAACTGCCACTTGTGAAAGTTTGTATTGGTTTTGTTTGATGAAATTTTAGTCTATAACAGGACTTGGGAGAACCATAACAAGCACACAGGGTTAGATATTGGGGATATTAGAAGCTAATTCTTTATATGCAAAAGCCTCTAAGTACGAGTTCAACATGATCGAACTTCTATACTTGGGATATGTAATTAGTGGGGGTATAGTGAACGTGGATAGAGGGAAGATACGGGAAATCTTGGATTGAATGCCACCTAGGACATTGACACAATTGAGAGGATTCATGGGGTTGTGCACATACTACCAGAGGTTCATGAAGAATTTCTCTCGATTGACTACTCCATTGATCGATTTGACCAAGAAGGGGGATTTTTCTTGGTCAGACGCAACACAACAGTTTTTGATCACCTCAAGGAGGTGATGAGTTCGTGTCTCATCCTTGTATTACTAGACTTCTCCCACCCATTCATTCTAGAGTGTGATGCATCAGGAGAGGGTGTTGGGGCAGTTCTCATGTAGGATAGGCATCCCATCACCTATGAGAGTCAAAAATTGAAACCCGTGGAGAGAGGGTATTCAATTTACGACAAGGAGATGTTGGCCATCATGCATGCCTTGGCCAAGTTCAGACAATACCTTATGGGCAGAAAATTTGTGGTTTGTATGGATCATAATAGTTTGAGGTTCTTCTTGGGATAGAAAGAGCTCAATGATCTCCAGCAAAGATGGGTGAACAAGGTGCAAACCTATGACTTTGACATAGAGAACACTAGAGGTAAGAATAATATTGTTGTTGATGATTTATCTAGGAGGCCTTACCTCATAGCTATGCTTAGTTCTATGTCTGAGATTTCAATGGAATTGAAGGTTCATATACTTGTTGAGTACTCCAAAAACTAGTTTTCCTATGAGATCATGGATGGTATTATACAGGATGACCGATACAGAGTAGTGGATGATCTCATTTTATACAAGGATAGGATTTTCCTTCTACCAGGATTCAAAATGAAGGAGAAGATCCTTTGTGTAGTACATGATACACCACTAGCTAGAAATCCTGGGTATTTCAAAACATACAGGTTCATCAGGGAAATATTTGCATGAAAGGGAATGAAGGATGATGTCCTTAATCATGTCAAAGAGTGTATGGTTTGGCAACAAACCAAATCTGAGCGTTCTTTCCCAGTGGGATTACTTTATCCTCTCCCCATTCCTGAATAGAAATGGGAAAGCATATCTATGGAATTTATCACTGGGACTTCCCTTGGTGCTTGGACATAGCTGCATTTATGTTGTAGATGATCGGTTAACTAAGTATGCTCATTTCTTTTCCCTACCCAAGGGGCATGAGGTAGTGGATGTGGCCCAGATATTCTATACCGGTATTTTTAGGATACATGGGTTGCCTAAAAAATTTTTTAGTGACAGGGACAAGATATTCATGAGCACCTTTTGGCAAAATATCTTTAGACTAGTAGGTATAGAGTTGACTCCGAGCACTAGCTACCACCCATAGACAGATGGGAAGATGGAGATAGTCAATAAGTGGATAGAAGGCTACTTGCTAAGTTATGTAATAGGACACTAGCGGGCATGGATTAAATGGTTACACATGGGTGAGTATTGCTACAATACCACCTACCAAATGAGCATAGGTATGACCCCTTTCTGAGCCTTGTATGGGTACGACGATAGACATTTGTAGATTTGGTATTACCAGATAGCCGAGCTCCCAAATATCAAGATTGGTTACAGGAGAACCAAGATATTCTGAAGGCTCTTAGAGATAATATTCAGAAGTGACAGAATCAAGATAAGATATATGTGGATCAACATAGGACAAAAAGGTCTTTTGAGGTTAGGGATCTAGTGTTCCTACATTTACAGCCATATAGGAAGTCCTCACTGAAGCAGAAGGGTGCGAAGAAATTGAAGCCTTTCTATAATGTCCCCTTTTCCTATGCAAAATGGCCCAAGGGCCATGTCGAGCCCAAACCATGGTCGACCTAGGGGGTTGTGGACACCTGGAAGCTTTTGGGAAGGGGCCCGTGGTTTTAATATCCCAATTTTACATTTGGGGGTCACTTTTAGCCATGACGACTCAAAAAGGAAAAAAGTAACTATAGTTACTCTTATTTTATTGGCCCCTCCATAGAATTAATTGCACTAGGGTTATGGGGGCTCATTTGCCAAGGAGAAGTATATAAGAGTGGGGGAGGAAGAAAAGGGACCTTTTTCATATACATTTTTAGCCTCCACGTGCAAATGCAAGCTATTTTACATCTCTACTTGTTGAAGAAAATACCATAGGGACCTAGCTTCGGTGGTGAGAGACCCATCCCTAGCTATAGGGCATTCTTCGGTAGTGAGAGATCTACCCTACTCTATCATTTTGGAGCCACTTTTTGGGCTGTGCTATAGAGATATTACCAGAGGGTTATGAGGAAGGATTTCGAGGGTTTTCGGGGGGGAATTTGGGGAAGATAATCAGAGGGGCTCAAGATGAAATTCACGGCAGCCATTTGGGCTAGGTGTGGTAGCACGTTAGAGGTGCCTCCATCATTTTCTGACCCCATTTCAAGTGATGTTACTTGCAGCCTTTATTTCGGGGTTTTCTAGTTGTTTGTTTCAGATCTGAAGGTGGAAATACTATTTCCTATATCTATCGATGTTATTTCCAAAGACCCTTATTTTTGCTCTTGTGTTTAGAGAGTAACGAACTCAAAAGTTTTCTAGCTATCTAGGATGCACTTGTGCTTTTTCTGGCAGTAGTTTAATTCGTGCAAAACTCCAAAAATAGTTTTATTTTGTCCTCTATAATAATATCCAACTCTCATTAAATTTTCAAGTAATTCGAGTGGATATCTTGGGAGATATTGATTTTATTTAGGTTTTTGTCCTTATTGTAAAAATATGAATAAATAAGTATTTTATTTAGCTACAAGTTTTCTATATTTTGTGCATTTTTGAAGTGGTATCCCACAAGGGATATTCCATTCAAGCATGCAAGCATGCTTATTACACAAGGCAGTGAAGTAAATTGACAAAGCATAGCAACTGATGAAAGGAAACACATGTAAAGGAAACCTAATTTAAATGGAAATATTGTCTTATTACAAACACCAAGAAGACTTATTTATTGTAGGGATTTAGCCTACTCCCATTGAAGTAACTGGGAAACTGTGTCCCATACAACGCCTCTAATTGGCAAGTGCCTAAATCAAGTATGTAAGTTATAATATACGGTCCCAACCAATGCACCTTAAGCTTTCTCGTGTGGCACAAAAACTCTGAGTCATAAAGAAGAAACCTTAATATTTGATGATGGCTAGCACTTTAAAAATATATTTCATTCTAAAATATTTGCAAATAAAACTTGTTTTGAATGATTCAATTATGATTTCAAAGTGTTTATGCAAGTTGCATAATGGGTTCCTATCTTATGATGGAAGAATGGTTCTTCTGATATTTATATATCTCACCTCACCTCTTATTGCAGTTTTTCCCCCACTTAAACTCCTGACAGTGTTCTAAAACTGTGCAGGGCTCTTTCAAGCATAGTTATCTCTTAAATTTTCTCTCAAACAACTGAATCTCTGTCAGAGCTAAGTCTAAATTCATTTTCAAAGATTACTTTTTTCTATCATATTTTTCAATTTACCTAAACAATAGCAGTGTGGAAGCCTTCATCTATACATACTATATTTGAATCTATCTCCCAACGCAACGGGGAGAGATTTATGTTACACCTCAAAAGCAGTCCCCCATGTTGGATTTTTTTTTGTCGCTGACACCAAAGTGGCTTAGTCTTGTATGACAAATTTTGTAGCGAACCTCACAAACCTGTAGTTTTTGCTTACTTATTCTTTACATTACCATTCTTCTTAGATTCTATGGTAATGTCATAAACTATACTATGTTGGGACCACCTATTATCAGGGATTGACCAATTCATCAGGACTTTAAGAGATTTTTAAATTTTTTATTGCCAATGTTGTTTATTTCTTAGAGGTAAATTTCATGACACCCAACAAAATTTAGGCTTGTATGAATTAGAGAAAGAAGAAAAAAATTACTTTATGCCAATTGGGGACAAATAATTCTATCAAACAAATACAAGGTTGCATCCTGTACCATATTTTACTTTTCCTTGTGTGCCTTGGTTGAAGCCATGGTATTGGTGGTCATGGCTTGTTCTACCCCTAAGTCTTTCTTGGCATGAGAAAAGGTTCCAGACAATAGGGTAAGGAAAGCTTTACTACTATTGTATAATAAATCATCTTATTCTTTAAGTATTGAATATGATTTTTTAAAAAATTGTACCTTGTAGGTATGCTCTGGAGATGCCTCTAATTCTACTTGAGACACTATTTTACTTGGTCACCGTGGTTGTGTCAATAATTTATTTTTATGGATTTCATCCCCTTTATCAAAGCTTTGCCTCATGAAGCCTGAGAAGAGTTTCTTACTCTACCCTATATCTCTTAAGCTATTAGTTCTCTCAAGTATGGTGGGAAGTCCTTTATTACCTTTTTCCTTATTCCAAGAAAAATTCACGCTGTAATGGGTTGGGATCTTTACTTATTAGGTTCCATGTCAATTGGGGTTGTTATAAAAAATGCATTCCTACTCCCAGCTTTGCCACTTTTCACCCCTTGGTTAGGCATATTCGGTTCGCTCATTTACATGGATTTTCCATTCTACACCAATGGTATAGTAAGAGCCTTGGCTGTAGCAGCATATGCATTTTTTCATCTCCATTTGTATGGTGGGATTTTACAAGCGTGATGACAACATTAGAGTTCATCAAAATATGAACCACAATCTTAATTGATGAAACTTTGTTAAAAGCATTTGTTCCATACGCATTTTTTTCTTAGAAGTGATTGTTCTAAATTCTAACCAACTAGTCAGCAACCAGAATCTCAGTCCACGAACCTTTTTTTTTTGGTCACAACAAGGTAAACTACTGATTTCACACAACAAAGCTGAAAATCAACAAAGATGCATATTATTCAAGCATGAATCCCTTGTTCGCTTTGGTTTTTTCCATGTGGCTAGGAAGGATTGTTTTTTATTTTGGATTTACCTTACAGTTACTCATGGAGGGAAATGAGTGGATGCACCCTATAATCAGAAGAGTACTAGTAATTTATCTAATTCTTACATTCTTTGTTCTAGTTTGCAAAATCTCTCATGAGTAATTTGACCAAATATTGGAAGATATTTCACCATTCAATTAAATGTTTGAGGGTAATCAGATCAACAATTTTGAAGGTTTGACTTCTGATATTTTCTAGCATCTCGTAGATGTTATTTAAATCTCTATCTATCTCATCATCATATCTATATTATAATGCTCCACAACAGACTTTGTATGTCTTATTGAGTTTTTTCTTTTCATGGATTGTAAAATTCTTCATCCGAGACTATTATTTGAGATGTATCTTTGAATTTTTATTTGAAAAAAATATAATAGCAAAACTAATAAAATTTTGAAATAATTAATGGGGTAAAGCTTTTATCATTTCAAAACTTAATGTTTTTATCATTTGAATTATATCTTCGAGGTACATATGTTTTCACAGAATCAATGAATTTAATTATATACAACGTATCCCTTTTCCCTATTGTGCTACAATACCATGTAGTTGTTGCAGGAGCCTAAATATGACATATGTTTGCATAGGCTGACTGGTCAACATCCAATGATAAATCCACCCTAAAAAAGTGGTAAGCAACCTATTGGTCGTTGACCAGTCAACCTATGCAAACATATGTGATGGATAGGCTCTTCCATAGTTGCTCTCGACATTTTTATCTTTTCCATTTATAAGAATCATTTTGAGGGCTTGTAAACTTGTGCAACATACTGATTTTTAATGCCATCAATAGCAAGATTGTTGCTTGAAAAACCTATACTTGCCAAATTTAAAATGTGTTTTGTTGAGGAATGTTTAATTTTCTCACCCTTCACTAGAATCTATTACTACAGATTTCTCTTAACTTGATGGCGAAAAATGTTGGACTTACCTCCAAAAGAAAAAAATGAAAGATATTTTTAAGAGTGAAATTGAATCTGGGACTTGTTTTCAAGCCATCCCTCCATTTGAAAATTCATTTGGCGGTGATACATTTGTCTTTAATTCCTTATCGCATCCAAAAATATCCTAAAATACACATTACAGTGTGATCCCAATTTTGTTTCAAGTTGTTTTCTTACTACAATTCAACCTTGCTATTTTTGGCTTCCAAACCTTAATTCTACCATTCTCCATGATTATTTCAGTTACCGCATTGATTGTTTAACATTTTCTATATTCTTTTAATGTTAAAGTATAGACCTTGTTATTTACACAAAGCTATAATAAATACACCAGTTCAGTTGCTAATGGCCATCCTCCTGCCATGTTATTGAGATTACAGTGCTTGGAGGAAGCCAACAATGTTGAAGATAGGGTAACTAGACTTCCTCTCGGTATTTTTTTTACTCATAGTATTGTGTATTGCCATCAAATAATCCACATCATTTTCCAGCAAATATATGTCGCTTTATAGTTCCTCCGTTTGGTGGGAGTATAGTTAGTGTATGTTTCTTCACAGTTTTCTAGTTTTTCCGAAATATAATGTATAAGAGAAAGTGAAAAGAAAAATAATTAAATCATGAAATCCTGATAAAGTAAATTAAGTCCACAAACATAATATTATGGAAAATTTAGTTAAGCATTTTTATTTTCCTCGGAGCATAATAGTACCATTTAGAAACTTATATCATTCATTGTTATCTCGTGGACATGGAATTCCATACGCTTGAATTATGTTTTTTTCCCGTATTTTATCTTTGCAGGTGGACATCTATTTTCCGTGGTGAACACTATTGAGATTGAGCTACTCGTGCTCCTATGCTTTTTCTGTCACTCTTTCATCGGCAACAATTTCAGTTTCTTCCATCATGAACCATGATCTCCTCCATTTGTTATTCTCTTTTCTCATTTTTTTTCATTTCATGCATAACATTCCACTCTCTTCAACATACACTTCTTCATCACTGCCTCCAAAGTCAACCTCTCTTGTGTGCCTGACTATTGACGTTCACATTGTACACTTTGGTGCAATTGCTAGTTTATAACCTATTGAATCTATAGTAGCCGCGTATAAGGCCCGTTTATTCCTCTAACATATATGGGTTGAAAAATAAATATCTAAGTTCATCCTCAACCATATCATTTACTACTGTGTAATCCCTTCTGCCATCATTTCTAACAACAATAAGTCCTTTAAGAATAGATCATTAAAATTATTGTACACCTAATTCAATATCAAAAATGAGTGGTCCATGCCCTATTAACCACAAGGTAATGGACATGTTATAGCTTAAAATAAAACCCTCACCAAGATCTTAGAGAAGATTGTCAACAAATGAAAAAAATTGGCACCTCCAAATCTATCCTACTCTATGGGCTTACCATACCTCCATCCGCACTACCATATGGGAAACCCATTTCTCCTTTGTATTTGGTGTCGAATCAATTAGCCCCTTGAGATTGAGCTTCCCTCTTTGTGCATTCCCCTTCAATACTTGATTGTGATGAAGAATACAAATTTTCTAGCCTTAATTTTAAAGAACTATTAGATGAAAAATGGATCCATGATTTAGATCACCTCAAATTTTATCAGAACAAAATATTCGGAGCTACAATAAGATCATTATCTCTTGAAAATATGTGATTGGTGACCTAGTCCGCAAGAAAAAATATTAAAATATGACTAAAGAACATGAAAATAAAGGAAATTTTGAACCTAATTGGTTGGGCCCATATGTCATCATTTCAAAATTTGGATTTAGAGCTTAACAATTGGAAACAAAGGCTAGAAAATAACTATAACATCCTATGAAAACCATGTACCTAAAATGCTTCTACATCTAGATGAAGCTAAAAACTTAATTTTTTTATAAAATTTCAAAAATTTAAAAAAGTAAAAAAAGAGAAATAAATTCATCTAATTGGTGAAAACCATGATTATGGTTCCTTGAGTAATCACCACGATAAAATATAATTTTTGCCTTCATGTATAGGTCATATCATCTAAAAGTATCATCTGTACACACACACACACACACACACACACACACACACACACACACACACACACACACACACACACAGTGTGCGCACACACACACACATGCTGATAGGTGTTACACTGTAGGAGGTGTTTACCTAGCACTACGCCTGACTGAGAAGATCGATGGTTTCAAATACATCTATATAGGGGGATGACCATCAAAACCAATCTGAACCATTTATGTCATAATCGATATACAGTTCTTGCCCAAGGTTTATTGTTGTCATAGCTTTTCGCATGTCCCAAGCTATGGATTCGCTACCCAAGAATTCACTTGTTGTGAATTGACGCAGAAATTTATTACGTATGGTGTGCCATGTGATCGAACCTAGAACACATTGTTAGGAATAGGATAGAGTTGTGCACCGCATGATTTTTTCTAGTTGGGAAGGGTTTTATCTGTGAGTGTGGATTTCACTATTCTTGCTATGAATGGTTTGGGGAAATTTTATTGTGAGCCATAGGAAGGTTTGAAGTGTTATTATAGGTATGAATTGATGCAATACATTTTTTTTTTTCTGGGCATTATCCATCATTAAATTTTCATTTGAGTTCATATATGAATAGTCTTTTTTTATTGCATTGCAGCTTACATTTTGTTTTATAAACTTTGTTATTTGGGTTTCTCTATGTATTCTTGTTTTGTTATCAAATGTAAGGCTTTAAAAGTGTACTTTTACTTCTTAGAAACTTTGTTTTGTGCCTTCTTGATACAGTTGGTTAATAGTTTCCAAGGCCTCTTCAACAAATCCACTATGTGCATGTCTTGCCATTGTAATGGTTCATGACACAACATTTATTTAACCCATCATGCCTTGTACATGCTTCCATGCCATGCAACTGGTGAGTAGAAAAATTGACAGAGAACTAATTTGTATTGTGATGCAGTTGGTTTCTATTTGTATAGAAAATTTTGAAATCTATTTAGTACACTTTATTGAGTTGAATCTGTAGACACAAAATCATGCACTTTAGGCATTATTTATCCTGGTCTTATAAAACTATTTATAAGGTTCTCAAGTGAATAAAGTACTAATTAATCCTACCTTTTGGCCACCTTTATTTTATATTTTATTTCATCAATCCCACACATTCATTCATACATATCCACTTATTTCATAACTTTCCAGACATTTTAGCCTAAACTTGGGTGCCTAGGCCTATACTGGGGCGCCTTGGGGTGCCCTCGTACCACCTGGGGTGCTTTGATCCATGTGCCAGTTTCCCACTTCTTTTTGGGGTCTTTCTAGCTATTTTTCATCCATATATTTTTCCCAGTCAAACATGTCAGGGTTAATTATGAAATAATAGCTTGATAACCCTATAAATATAAAGTTATAAGACCATAATAAGGGTCCTAGTTTCACATATTACTATCAATCCATCTAGAGTTGCATCTATTGCATCACTTGCATCTACATAGTGTCATGCATAAAGGCTAGGAGACCTGCATCAACACACACAACATAGGGGGAGGGATTCTATCCTATTTTATGCACACATGCTATTACATTTTTCTATCATTACTATTGCTCGCTACTTCACAAAGTGTGATTGACACAAGAGCACCTATGACACGACATGCACACACTCACTAGAAATACATCTGGGTCTGAAATGTAGTTTAATGGTCAGTGATAAGACACCTAGTTTGGCGGATGAGGTCATTTTGACTCATTCATTTTGCATCTTTTATTTTTCCTAAGGTTTGATATTTATTTTCTTTTTGTAGTTCATCATCTCATTATTTTATACATCTGGCACAACTCAATTTATCCAGTGTGATAGACAGACATAGCTTTGGATCACTTTGCGATGATACAGAATTCATATTTTGAGTATTTACAGAGACTAGGGTACCTAATTTACATACCGGGGCACCCCGAGAATCCCTAGTACTTTCCCAGGTTCCCCAGTAAGTTTAGATATTCCAGATCCAGCCTTCGTAGGAATTTTTAGTGGTTGTTTGCACTTCCATTTTTTTTTTTCAAACCTACGATAGTCTCCACCAATCAGCTAAGTCATATTTCCTTCTTTACTAGCATACTTAGGGTTTTATTTCACCTTAGTATAATTATTTGGAATTATTCCACACCGTTTTAGTCTATTTATTACAATGTTTTAGTCCTCCTATCTAAATTAACTAAGTGGCTATAATTTTATTAGTTTAGTTCCATTTTAGTTTAAACATTTTGGTGAACCCAACATTTCTTCATAACACCTTCTAGGGTTTTTCATTTTCATTTACCCATCATGAATATCTCCATCAATGAATATCTGGTTACCCATCCTGATTTTCTTCATCATGTTCAAACCCTCTTTGCTACTACCCATGTTTCTATTGACATGCATCTAGATTCCATGTATGAGACATTTGCTGATGCTTTTTCCCAAAAGATACCATTTTGGGCCAATCCTCTTGTTGACATTCACCCCTTTGACAATGACCCATGACTTTACATCACATCTTGCATCTACATTGTTGTTGTCAAGCACACTTTTATTGATAATGGCTCTGAGATTAATTTGTGCCCTATGTCCTTTCTCCAAGCCTTAGGTTTGTCTTCTCATTACATTAGTCCTTCTATCTCACTTTGTGTTTATGATGGTACTATCCATCCGTGTCTCGGATAAATTACTTTTCCTTTCACTATAGGTCCTAAGACTCTTCCTACTATCTTCTTAGTCATTGATTTTCATGTCTTCTATAATTGCTTGCTAGGAAGGCCATGATTTCATGCCATGCAAGTTATTTCTTCTACAGTCTACCATTGCATCAAGTTCTTACATGAGTGTGTTGAGTATACTATCTTCCGAGATCACAATCCATTCCAATATTGTGTTCATTACCCTAACACATTCTTCCTATCCCTCACATTGATACCACCGATGAGCCTTAGCCTATAATGACCCGCTCCATTTACCACTACTTGAGGGCAATATTTGTTTACTCGATATTGTTCCATCTATACCACCTCCTACTACAACTATTACTCCATATCAGCCACCTGTTCCCTCCATGGATAATTTTATCCCATCCTCATCTTCATCGTCAGTTCAACCACCCTTCACTTGTACACTCTTCATTCATGGCTCATATTGGGAACATGTTCCATTCGATCCCACCCATGATGAAACTATATGTTCTCATGCTAGCCTCTCTCTCCTTGGTTTCAATTTTGAGGACCTTCACCTTCTACTCATGCTCCTCATCTATACTATGGATTTGTCACTATAATTTTTGTTTATGGTTTGCATGTTTTTCATCTTCTAGTCTATTTGCAGCGTACCCCTTGTTCCTCTCCACTCACATTGGCAGCACATTAGACCCTAGTCATAGTGATATTTCATTACCTATGTCATTCGGGTGTGTTTTCATCTGCAATAGTTCCTTTCTTAGTAACTCACAAAACTACACTCAATGGTATGCCCAGCATTGCCCACATCCCCCATTCACTTGACAAAGAATATGCTATGGGTATGTATCACTTACATATCATTGGATCCTTACGTGACTAACCTCAAACTAATTCTTATAAAGTCATTAATCCATATCCATTTGAACTTGATCTAGAGGATGACGGTCTCCTTGATGAGTTTACATAGTCTCTTCCCATACTATCATGGGAGGGGGGAAAATCATATTACATAACTTCCCCACTCTTATTTTGGAATAATCACGTCATATTACATCATACATGTCATATCAATTATATATTTTCATCTCCTCTAAGCATATCATCTCGCGCATCATAACACCCTCATTATCCAATGAGACACTCTTGTGCTTCCATTCACACTGGCCTGTTGAGGGATTACCATTACACTAAACCCCACACACTACTATAGGTTCTGCAAGTTTACCCTATCACCTACATCACACATCCTGCATCATCCTTTCTAAACTTAGTCTACATCCCACATTATCCCATACATCCCTCATTTATTAGTCATTCATACATCATCTATATTATACATATTACACTAGTCATCATTACATATGAGTCTAGTTTTACATTTCATCCATGCATTCTACATTTATGCTAGGTTACATCATATATATGGGTCTAGCTTTACATTCTATCACTACACATTCTATTTCTATTTACCCCTACAACCGCATCTTACATCATACATTTCCTACATGACATAGTTCACATCGTGTATTTATCCACCATATACATTCTACATAATACACTAGATTCCATTACATATGGGTCTAGTTTTACTTATCATCATTTACATATTCCATTTCTATATACACCTATTATTGCATTTCACACTTTACATATCCTATACATGCCACACATCCTATATTGCATTTCCCACACCGCGCATTTACATACCATATTCATCACTTGGTCATTTATACTACATTGTCTTCTACATGCTGCACCCATCACACTATGATGCACTTTAGTTCCACAGTCCATACTCGACTATCGAGGGTTTACCAATCAAATAGACCTTACATTCATCATGTGACATTTTCCTCATGCATTAGTGACATACACCTTAGGTTAAATCGTCACCTATTCTACCATCTCATAGTGGTATATATGTTGTAGGCTAAATCAACACCCCCATTATCATCTTGTAGTGGCATACACCCTTACGTTACATCACCACTCCTTTCTTATTATTCATCTTGTAGTGACATACACTTTAGGCTAAATCGTCACCCATCCCCCTCTACCCATTCTATATTGATATACGCTTAGAGATAAATCATCACTCATCTATTCAACAAGTCATGATATACACTTTCAGCTATAGGGTTCACGCACATCTCTCCACATGTTGCATTTCATCACCATTACACATACACACACATCACAATGCATGCTAGATACAACCTTACACTACTCAACCATTTCCCGATGACTCACTCTCTTTTACGGTTCATTCTTGACTGCTGAGGGGAAAAAAATGAACCTCACTACATACACTTCCAACCACTCGGGGGCACATTACTCCTATCATTCCATATTGCATTCCATTCCATCCATCCATAACATATTGCATTGTCTTGGGGGCATTTACTTTTTCTTACTAGTGTTTTGTATTCTCACTTTATTACACATGTTATACTTCTTTCTTATATGTCATTATCATACACACATGCGGGTTCATGCCTTTGTTTACTGTGATCACAAATACTGGATTCTACATGCCTCATGGATGCTCACCTTCTACCCTTACTATACCGGTCACTGGGGGCATCCACATTCATCTTATCCAGGTGTTATTGTTTCATTTTTACTTAACGTCTTATATTACTTTCTTATCCATGCTTTGACATATTCGTTATTGCTCTAACATGTTAATGGGTGTTCCATGTGCAACACTTATTTTGCAAGATTACATGTTTCCATGCCTACTTGTTTGTTCTACTTGCCTTCTTTGTTTTCCATTGTATGTGGGATTTTCCCTTTGCTTGTGTGCACACTTTTCTATTGTTTGTGGCCATGATGGCCTTGTGTGTCTTGTAAAATCATGAGTGATGTCCCATAATTGTATCCCAGTTTGTGTGGTCCTCTTGTCTTCTTGCATGATTACACTATTTTTTTATAGTTACTACATTGTCTATGTATTTTACATTTGTCTTATTGCATGCATGTGTTTTCAGACTAACACTTGATTTGGCTAGCCATCCCCTTTTTATGCACACCTTCGTATCTACCAAGCATTTCCATTTCCCCCTGCAGGGTAGAGTACTATAGGTTAGAGTGTGGTTGGTTCTCTTTTGGGGCCGCATTCTCCTTTCATCAACGTCACATGCACCCCCAATGAGGGGAAAAATCATTGAGGATTTCTACTAACACAACGTATTTACACTTGTTCACATACATCGAGTGAGTTTAGACAAGTATATGAACTCCATACACACCGCCAACTACAAGACATGGTGTCATTCGGAAATTCTACGTAGTAGTTATAGGCTTGGGAGTTACAATGGGTGTGCCTCTCTACACTAATCCATCTAGTGGCATCAGATTACCCAAAAAACTAGGACAATATAAAGATCTCTTCATATATTTCAGCAGAAGTGGTTAAAGGTTGGAGGATACATTGCATTTTCTCCCTATACTTCTTTAGCTAAGGTAGTGTGAGATCACAAAAAAACTTACAACGGTACAAGATATCCTTCTACACCCTTTCTCTCGACATGGATTAGGTGCACATGTTCCATTTACACTTTTATTTTCGTTAATTTTACATTTTCATTCTTTACACATTTTACACAACGTTTTTACATACATTTTTGACTACTTGATCATTTTCTCCTTGTAGGTCTAGCCATATGAGAAAAAAGTAGTCAAATTGGGGCAACAACAACAATGAAAATGACAACACACCGCTACAGGAACTTGCCTTTACTAATCATGCAGGTTCACTAAAAATAGTAGGAGCTACACATGTGTTTCACCCTAGGTTCACTCTCATCACTTTTTATGCTCATTTTCAACACACACAACATACGGGAGGGATTCTATTCTATTCCATGCACACATGTTATTACATTTTTCTATATTTACTATTGCTCAAAAGTGTGATTTACATGGGTGAGCACCTCATGATATACACACACTCAATGGAACTACATCTAGGTCTGAAATGTAGTGCAATGCTCAGTGATAAGACAAGTGGTTTTATAGCTGAGGTCAATCCGACCCATTCATTTTGCATATTTTATTTTTCCTAGGGTTTGATACTTCTTTTCTTCTTGCAGGTCGTCATCTCATTATTTTACACATCCGGAGCATCTCAATAAATCCAATGCGATAGACAGACAGAGCTTCAGATCACTTTGCACTATATAGAATTCAAATTTTGAGTATTTACAGAGACTAGGGCACCTAATCTGCAAACCAATGCACCCTGGGGCATCCCATACCTTCTCAATGCCCTAGTCAGCTTCGAACTTCTAGATCCGGCCTTTGCAGGACTTCGAGTGGTCATTTGTACTTCCATTTTATTTTCAAATCTGCGACAACTTGCAATAGTCTCTACCAATCAACTAAGTCAACTTTCCTTCTTTACTTGCATAGTTAGGGTTTTATTTCACCTTAGTATAATTATTTGCAATTATTCCATACCGTTTTAGTCCATTTATTACAACATGTTAGTCTTCCCATTTAGATTAACTAAGTGGCTATACTTTTATTAGTTTAGTTCCATTTTAGTTCAATTAGAATCTCCATTTGCACTTGAAATTGAGTCCCCTCCCACATTATACTAGACATTATAATCAAATTCACCTCTCAATGCATGAGAATTTAAGTTTACCACAATTTTTTTTACAAAATTCCCTTACACAAATGTATTGAAAGTGCAGAAATATAGAGGACACCAACTAAATTACCAAAGTATTCTCAGGGAAAAACATAAAACATGGATTGACTCTTTTGAGGTTAACTGCATAGTTATGCATGTGTGTAAAAAGTGGAACCTGAATTGCTTCATAGAATGCCTCAAAAAACTCTAGCCTCATGAGTACAGTGGTTGCAAGATTGGTGGTATTTTTGATGTCATGGTGGATATTGTGGTTACAGGAGATTCTCAATTTAACATAAAATACTTTTATATTCGACGTGCCTGTCCATGGACATATCTGTAATGGACGGTTTGTTTCTTCGTTCGTGTGGCTTTTGAATATTTCTCCGCATCATCCTCTATACTATTAGTATTACTTACTAAATAAATAAATGATTCGGCTTATGCGGCCAACATCATGAATAATGTCTCAAACTATAATAAAAAACCTTGTTATTACTCTTTAACCAGGGACTTCCTCTGCAATTTGCAGCACTTCATAATCATAACATGTTTAATTATGCCCAACACTTAATATTACGAGTCAAATATGTAAATTTATTTGCTCTGCTATTCATCGTTCCAATTGCTTCTTGGATTTCTTAGTTGTGTTGATAAAGAGAATGAGTAAAATGATCACAGTCAAATTCATTTGAATGACTGGAATGAAACAATAGAAAATGTGACATCGTATTAATATTTTGTTGTTAATGTTGAAATCGTGTATCAATACTATTCTGATTTGGACTTAAAAGTGCTCCTCGCCCGTGAGTAACATTGAATGGCTAATCTAAAATTAACCATGATAGACGTATATTCGACCAGCTAAAGATATTTAGGCTTCACATCTAAAGCTCAAATACAAATGCTCAAAGCTAAACCACGAACTCACAACTTGGATGCAATTTTTATTAAAAAACGTGTGCAGATTTGTAATAGGCAGGCTAATTGAATTCGTGGACATGACAACGGGCTTGATCGAGAGTCTGATTTCGCAGAGCCTGGGATTGGATGGGAATTTGATAAAGGAACTGAATCGGGACAAGATCGAGCCTTTGAAAGTGTTGTGTTATCAGAGGGAGATTACAGAACAGGAAATAAGGCGTGGCACAACCAGGATAGCAGCTGCATCTTGCTTGTCAGGCAGGACAACAGGTGTGTCTACAAGGTCCTCAAGGACGCCATGAACATTATGCCTACCAAGCGCGCCCTCATCATTAATGTTAGAGAGATACTCCATGTATAATTAATGGAGCTGGGAGTGAAATATACTTAACACCAACTACAGGCGCATCTTTAAAAATGTCTTTCTTGCCCTTTCTCTTTTTTGTCAACCAGGTGTGGAGTAACAACGAATTCATGATCGCCACTCATTGTGTATTACATAACCATAAGAGAAGCCGGTGTTTGTTTACATTTACGACGGTGCCATTGTCAATAAAGAGGGAGGAAACATTTCAATGAAATATTGAAGCCTCTATCTGCCCACAAACCACACACAGGCTCAGGTAGGCAGATATGCCAATATATCTAAATTACAGTAACTTGGAAGAACAACAACATAAGCTATGACACCCGCAGCTGATGGTCATATGATTAAGCAACGCAGTGGCCTCCATTTAACTTGTGACCTTGTCTATCTCTAGCTGTAAATTTTCCAGATTTTTGCAGGCATAAAGCTTTCCCGAGGGACGCCCCTCCTGTCAATGCCCTTTTCGGCATAGACTTGAGCATAACTACCCTTCGGTTACATTTCAACGACGACAGTGTGCAGCTTGCCCAGTTTTCAGTGTTGGGTTGAGCAGTTTCCCCCGCCACCCACACAAAGGTTGACAGTTGTAAGCACGACGAGGATGGTGTCCTCCTTCCCACACCTGCTTCACTACCAAGCTCCTGCAGGCTTGTTCTGCTCTGTAGGATTTTTCTTGCCGCACTTGTCAGCTTTGGACTCTATCTCATTGTCCAAGTGCCACCAAGTTCCTCTCAGGTCCATTCATTCCTTTTGCATCAAGTTTCATTTCTTACCATTTCTAAGGCCAAACTGATATGTTTGGTTCAACGTTCGAAACTGAGCATCTATGACGAGTTGCTACCTTCATATAGGGGACTAATATGTGAAGGCCATCGAGAAATTCCGACCAAAGCTCTACGGATTGAGGGCTTTTGTAGATGGCACTCAACAGGGATGATGAACGTGAATACTAAGATGGGAGGGTCATTCTGAACTATGAGACACCGAAGGGACTCTCCCACGAAGGCAACAGAGGCCTCGAGATCACAATCAGGTTGTTCAAGTTTATTAGGAAACAATTTCCTCAAATTTTTATGTGACTTTCTATCAACTAAAGTTTTCGTCAAATTTCCTATGCTGCTTTCTATCAGGCTAGATTATTTAGTTTTAAAGCATCGGATTTGTTTAATTGTCTAAAACTGGTTGTTTTAAGTTGATTGATACCTAAGCAAGATTCGGTTCTTTAGGGAGAAGGCATAACAAAACTTCTAAAAGGTTGTACAGCTGAAGGCCTCCTCACCCTCGATGGAATGCAACATGCTCTGGGTTGTAAACATGGCCGCTACTTTTCTTACATAGAGGCCTCAGTAAACTAACCATTTGACAATGTACATACAAGGATTGGCATCTTTGACACGGCTTTTCCCCGGAGTCTACCTTATTATATGTTATTTATGAACATACCGTTTCTATACTTTCAGGTCGCACCATGATCTAGAGGACGCCATTTTGATGAGCTCTGGGTTTTCATCACTTTACTGCAACACTAAATCACTTCAAAGAGTTTTGACAGAGGAGAGAGCCTCCTAGAGTGAGTTGCACAACTTTTGTAGCCACTTTGAATTGATGTTGTATTTCCTTTGGCCTTATGAAATCATGGTGTATTACCAATAAATTGCAAGTCTTTCACTCTTTTTTAGAAATTATATCATCTTGTTTCCTCTAGAAATTGGGACGCACCAAAAACTAGACAAGTTCTACAAGAGCCTACGTAATTTCACAATTTCTTTAGGCGAATTGGAAACTTGTAATGTGGGTTTAATGTAATGTGATTTCTAAGGACCTAAGTTGATTTTTCATGTAAAACACAAATTGATTCCATCCCCATAGGTTTTGAGAAACATGTTGATTTAATATCATATAATATTTTTCATGATATTTTCCTTGGACAACATCAGACGCAAACATATGAGCTTCTATTTGCAAATTTGTCCTTTACACCATTTAGCTAGATACCCTTTTTTATTATCATTTGTACATGGCTCATGTTCTCCAACCTTTCAAGCAAAACTATAATTTCTTAAACTAGAAGATTAGTTTCTTGTATTTAGAATTCTAGGGTAAATTGGCCATCACACAAATTCTTCATGGATATTCATGAATGTGCCACACTTATTATCATTTGCAGACTTCACATTAGGTGCCTCTACTACCATACTAATTCATGATCCCTTTTTCACATTATGGATTTATCCACCTACATAGTGTTGCACCACACTCATTAACCTATGACCACAATCATGAATTCTTGTTATTGAAGTGGTCTTCACATTTTTGAAAATATATTTCATCATAGGTTTCTCTCGTTGTCACCTCTTTTGCATGGAATTGCCAAAATGTGTTGGGTGTGTTGCAAATTGGAAAAGTGCGGTTAGTAACAATTGTCTTACCTTCTCTACAAGCTTAAGCCTGACCTAAGTTGTTACTTGCTTTTCTTGTCAAGTGGATGTGTGGGAGCATACACAATAACTACATCTACAGGACGAATATGCTTATTTGAGTTGTGTTACACAACAACATTACCCCGCCATCATCAAGCAACATATATTCTATTATTATGTCACATCTACTCACTTATTTACTTTTCAATTTTCCCTTTCATTATTTCATATTATCTCGGTCGCAAATGGCCCACGAGGAGGAACCCACCACTACATAAAAGGTTTGTACCATTCCCCATTTACTTTTTTATTTTTAGATACATGTAATTTTTGCATCCATATGATTTTGAACAATACAATCTAGATTAAAATGCCTCACGTAATACATACAAAACCCAACTTAATACTTGTTACACCATTAGCTACCTAGGGAGCTTGTCACCATTACAGAAAAGAACCTTTACACGACATCTCTCTACTTACTTTCTCATAATCCTCCATTCACTGAACTTAGAGGCTGGAAGACAAATTATGGTGCCCTTTATGAGCAGGGGATTCCATGTCACCACAAATGCATCCGCTATTAGAATCTTGTTCAAAGGAATTGCCTCTAAACACTAGATGTGGATTGTGATAGTGACAAAAATGGACCTAGGGGAGATCTTGTTCGCTCTAAATATTCCCACCATAATACACTTGATGGTAAACACTATTATCAAGGAATTCTGAGGCAGATGACTATTTATATGTATTTCACAGGGGGTTGGGGGAACCTCTGTTGTCTTCATTTTCTTTCACAACTATGATAAGAGTCGATTGACAGATAAACCAATGAGTGGCATACGAATTAATATGTCGATACCTCTAAACCTCACACCTTGGTGGAGTTATTCACTTCTTAAAAAACATTATTAAAGAGAACTGGTTTAGAACTGAGTGGGGTTTACAACATTTAAATACCTTATGCTATGTAACATATAATTACATTTTCAAGCTTTGTCTTTCTTTATATTCATAAACCCTCAATGATGTCATTAAGGATCAAATTTAAAGTGTAATAGCCGCTCTTAATTATTTTTGAGAGAATTATCTCTATCATAAATATATGAAACAAACCTCCATTATTGTCACCTTCAACGACCCCATCAGGAATCAAATTTGAAGGGTAATAGCCATCCTTCATTTTTGAGGGAGTTATCTCTTTGATAAATATAGGAAATAAATCTTACTCATTGTCACCTTCAATGTCCCCATCACAGATTAAATTTGAAGGGATGGTTTGAATTTTATTATGATGAAAAGTAGTATGAATATTTTATACTTCATATGACAAAAATTAATCAAGTATCCATGTCACTAAAATTAATAATAATTTTTTAAATGAGAAACTATATTTTTTATTAAATCAAGTACAAGTTCATTGACACCTTAAAGGAAAAATTTAGTAATCCAAAAAAAATGACCCCTCAATACACCGAGCTCGAATTGATATGATTGATTTGCACCAGGTCCATTGCAAACCCATCCCACCCCCTTTGGTACCAACGTGGCTCCCATAGAACCTGCTTGACACCCTACATTGTGAGTCATGAATTGAAGTTACCCTTTGAGATCAGCTCAAAACATTTCAACAAGTTATGCCTTGTCCTCAGATATGATCCATCTTAACCTAGATCGATGTCATCGCCACTCTCTATACTAGATCTATTCTAAATCATGTTGTGCATGCTCCCAATTGGGAGGCTCTACCTCTCAAGGTGTCTCCTATAACAAAGAAGCAAAAAAATATAAGGTGATAGATAAAATATTTGAATGAATTCCAAAAATATTTTGAGAAACAACTTTTAGGGGTATCCTCTACTTCAATCTCAATTTTTTTGATTCCCTCCCATTGTGGCCATTATAAGTGCTCTTTTTGGTGCCATAAAAAATTTTATTTTTTTTCTTGTAACTGATTTAAGCTCTTCATCTCGAAATATGCTTTCCCTAGCTCAAAACGCATGCCCCAGCTAAATGCTTAACCCAAACTATAAATTTTATTCAATACACAACTTTTCTTCACTCAAAAAATTCTCCCTAAAGGAGCGACAACCAATATCGTGCCTAAATTTGAAAAATTCAACTAGTTCAAATTCATTTGTAGGTATTCACACTTCACAACTGACTCGCTCGAATGTTGTTGATTGCAAAGGTAAAAATGATTTCCGAACACCTCCTTATATAACTTTTCAAAAAGTTTTTGTATTTATTGCCATCCACATACCATCATACTTCACATTAACTCAGTATTTATCTCCTTTTCTACACCCATTTTTCCATGCCATAGTCATAACCCTTTGGCATCCCTACTACTCCTTGGCATAGACCTCCTTTTGCGTGTCGTCATGCGCTAAAGTACCTACCCACTACACCTTTCACCAAGTGGTCTTAATTGTTGCAACCTACTTTGTGTTACACTATGCATCCATTCCTCCATACATGGTTTTCAATCACGAGTAATCTTTCTCAATCCGCACCTTTACTTCAAGCACCTACATAATATCTCTCTATGGATACCCATTATTAGAGACATTCAAAACTTGGTATATTTACCCTATATATAGTCCACCCCACAATAAGGGTATGTGTGGTCCTCTACGCATGAATTAAATAGATAGTAATAAAATTATGTGTAATGTCCCATTAATGTCCCTTTTCCTATGCCAAATGGCCCAAGGGCCAACTCAAGTTCAAACCATAGTCAGACCCAGGGGGCTGTGGACACTTGGAAGCTTTTGGGAAGGGCCCCATGATTTTAATATCCCAGTTTTGCATTTGGGGGTCACTTTTGGACATGGCGACTCAAAAGGAAAAAAGTAACTATAGTTACTCTTATTTTATTGGCACCTCCATGGAATGAAATGCGCCTAGGGTTATGTGGGCTCATTTTCCAAGGAGAAGTATATAAGGAACCGAGGGAGGAAAAAAAGGGACCTTTTGTCATATACATTTTTAGCCTCCTTCACGTGCACTCACATCATGTTGCGCATATACAGCTTGTCAAGTCAAATACCACATGGACCCCTAGCTTCTTTGGTGAGATACCCATCCCTAGCTAGTAGGGCATTATTTGGTAGTGAGAGATCTACCCTAGTCTTTCATTTTGGAGCCGCTTTCTAGAGTTGTGCTACAGAGATATTACTAGAGGGTTAAGAGGAAGGATTTTGAGGGTTTTGGGGGGGCATTTGGGGAAGATAATCAGAGGGGCAAGATCAGATTCAAGACAACCATTTGGGCTGGGCATGTGGCAGCAGTTAGAGTACGCTCCATCTTTTTTCGACCCCATTCCAATCGAGGAGACTTGCAGCCTTTATTTCGGCGTTTTCTAGTTGGCCGTTTTCAGATCTGAAGGTGGAAATACTATTTCCTATATCTGTCAATGTTATTTGCAAAGAACCTTATTTTTGCTCTTGTGTTTAGAGAGTAACAAACCTCATAATTTTTCCAGCTATCTAGGGCGCATGTCTTGTGCTTTTATGGCAGTAGTTTAATTTGTGAAAAACTCTAAAATAGTTTTATTTTGTCCTCTATAATAATATCCAGCTCTCTTTAAATTTTCAAGTAATTCAAGTGAATATCTTGGGAGATATTGATTTTATTTAGTTTATTGTCCTTACTTTAAAAATCTGCATAAATCAATATTTTATTTGGCTGCAAGTTTTCTATATTTTGTGCATTTTTAAGTGGTATCCCATAAGGGATATTTCAGTGGTATCGAGGTTTGTCTAGCATGTTGGGATTGAAAGATGGGGGATAGAGATAGTGAGGATATAGGGGTAGAGCTGATGAAACAATTGTTCACTAGCATGGTAAAGCAGCAAGAGACTACCAATCTCTATTTGAGCCAGCTCACTGAGAGATTAGCACATGACAAGTTTGATACTCATGTGGAAAGAGGAGAAAATAGAAATAGGGGACAATATGGTCAAAGAGGTGAGGGTGGAAATTCAAGACAATGGTCCCCCCATTCTTCTACCAGGCCTCTCGGGTCTCACGAACCTTCTTTCTTAAAGGATCCAAAAGTTTCACAGGTATGGAAACTAGGAGATATTGTACATGAGGAGTCTTGTTGGGAAAGGTACCAGACCTTAAGTGATGGATTTCATGACAACATGCCATTCCAGGAATATTAAAAAATGAAGATTGATAGTAGGCCTAGGAGAGATTACCAGGCACAGGTACTAGAGATGCAAAGGAGGTTGGGACAGATTTATGTTCCACATTTTGATGGTTCTAAGAAGTGTACTACATAGTCTTGGGTGCAGAAGTTGAAGACATACTTCGACTTGAATCCTATGCGGGAGGAAGATGCAATTAAGTTTGCAATCTTACATCTAGAGGGAGATGCTCATGATTGGTGGCATTGGGTTGATTAATCACATATACATCATGACTTATGTAAAGTTCACAAAGAGGCTAGTGAGAAGATTTGATAAGAGGGACCCCGAGAGGTATTTTAGAGAGTTGACTCATCCGAGGCGAGATAGTTTCGTGGATCAAGATATCACCGATTTTAGAGACTATCGACGTGGTACTTGATGTTACAGAGATGAGGTGGATTTCCTATTCACGTAGGTTTGATAGACACTCTAACTAGATTTTTTAGGGCATTTGAGCCTTCTTCGTTGCATGAGGCTATTAGGAGAGCTCGTGACCTATAGTTATCCACTCCTAAGTGAAGGTTTCCACCTTGAGTGTAGCCTAAGGGTTTCCCTTCTAGAATCGAGGGTTCGCAGCCGAGGGTACCTCCACCTAGGAAAGATACAACATAGAGACCATTTGGATCTAGAGAGGACAAGGAGGAATTGAGAGGAAAGAAACTATGTTTCGATTACCATGCACCTTAGGTTCCAGGACATGATTGCAAGGATAGAGGGAGGCCCAATACATAGAGATCTTTGAGGAGAGTGATGGTGATGAGGAGTTAGACACACAACCATTAGAGGATGATGATGATGAGGCATTAGATAGTGTGGGTGTGGAGTAGGATAGCGAGACTTTCCCCCAGGAGCCTATCGCCACCTTGTCTAGTACCCTGAGGTATAAGGCATTCAGAGTTAGGGGAGTTTTTCAGGGACAACAAGTGTTGCTACTCATTGATAGTGGGGAAAACCACAACTTTATTGATGCCTCATTGGTTGAGAGGTGGGGGTTAGAGACAGAGGAATTTGAGGTCTTCAAAGTGGTTGTAGCCAATGTAGATTCTATGAGATGCACACGATGGGTTCCCAATTTATCTTCACAATGGGTAACTATAAATTTACCAATGATTTCTATATTTTTGGTATTGGAGAGACCAATATAGTGCTTGGGGTACAGTGGCTCCATTCCCTTGGTGAGTTTCGGACTAACTTCCAGATGATGCAGCTGAAGTTTAAGTCTGAAGGAGGAATGTGATATTGAGGGGCATATCTTTAGGGGCACCCCAAGTTGTTATGGCCAAGAGGACCTTGAGGATCTATAGGCATGACAGGGGTGGATTGGCAAGTACACTATTTGGTTTCGACCAACAAATCAAAGGATGGAAAAAATAGTACCATGTGGATATACAGGGCCTATTGGACAGACACAATGTTGTGTTTAGTGACATACCTCCAGGAATACCTCTTGATAGGGGATTTGAACATGTGATTGAGCTCGAGGATGCTTGACCGGTGGTCACTTCTCCTTACCGTCACCCCAAAATGGTTTAAGGATGAGATTGAGAAGACTATACAGAACTCATGGATATTGGGCATATTAGACCAAATTCCAGCCCTTTTGATTCTTTAGTGGTTTTGGTGATGAAGAAGAATGGGACCTATGGATGTGTATGGAATACCGTGCCTTGAATAAGAAGACAATAAAGAACAAGTATCTTGTACCACACATTGACGTATTGTTGGATGAGCTACATGGTACAATCTATTTTTTGAAAATAAATTTGCATTCTGGATATCATCGAGATCAAATTCGGGTATAGGATGTGCATAAGACAACGCTTAGATGCCATTATGATCACTTTGAATTCTGGTGATGCCTTTCGGATTGTCTAATGCTCCAACTACATTCCAGTCTTGTATGAATCATGTGTTCAACTCGCCACTTGTGGAAGTTTATATTGGTTTTCTTTGATGATATTTTAGTCTACAATAGACTTGGGAGGACCATATCAGGCACCTAGGTGAGATATTGGGGATATTAGAATATAATTTGTTATATGTGAAAGCCTTTAAGTATAAGTTCAACATGACCAAACTTCTATACTTAGGATATGTAATTAGTGGGGGTACAGTGAAGGTGGATAGAGGGAAGATACGGGAAATCCCAGATTGGCTACCACCTAGGACATTTACACAATTGAGAGGATTCGTGGGGTTGTGCACATAATACCGAGGTTTGTGAAGAATTTATCTCAATTGATTACCCCATTGACTGATTTGACCAAGAAGGGGGATTTTGCTTGGTCAGACGCAACACAACAAGGTTTTTGATCACCACAAGGAGGTGATGAGTTTGTGTCCCATCCTCGCATTACTGCAATTCTCCACCCATTCATTCTAGAGTGTGATGCATCGGAGAAGGTGTTGGGTCGGGCTCATGTAGGATAGGCATCCCATCACCTATGAGAGTAAGAAATTTAAATCCATGGATAGAGGTTATTCAATTTACGACAAGGAGATGTTGGCCATCATGCATGCCTTGGCCAAGTTTAGACAGTACCTTGTGGGCAAAAAATTTTTTTGTTCATATGGATCACAACAGTTTGACATTCTTCCTGGGATAGAAAGAGCTCAATGATCTCCAACAAAGATGGGTGAACAAGGTGCAAACCTATGAATTTGACATAGAGTACACTAGAGGTAAGAATAATATTGTTGGTGACGCTTTATCTAAGAGGCCTTACCTCACTACCATGCTTAGTTCTATGTCTGAGATTTCAGCGGAATTGAAAGTTCATATACTTGTTGAGTACTCCAAAAACTAGTTTTCATGTGAGATGATGGATGGTATTATACAGGATGATTGATACAGAGTAGTGGATGATATCATTTTCTACAAGGATAGGATTTTCCTTGTACCAGGATCCAAAATGAAGGAGAAGATCCTTCGTGTAGTACATGATACACCACTAGCTGGACATCCTGGGTATTTCAAAACATACAGGTTCATCAGGGAAAGATTTTCATGAAAGGGAATGAAGGATGATGTCCTTAATCATGTTAGGGAGTGTATGGTTTTCCAACAAACCAAATCCGAGCGTTCTTTCCCAACAGGATTACTTCAGCCTCTCCCCATTCCCAAACAGAAATGGGAAAGCATATCTATGGACTTTATCACTGGGCTTCCCTTGGTGCATGGGCATAGCTGCATTTATGGGTAAGTTCATGAAGTTGGTGGACAATTCCGTGGACATAAAAACCTAAAATAAAGGAACCGATCGTGGTTTTAAAACCGCGATCGCAGTTCTCGAATCAGAGTTCAAATTACCGAACCTAAAACCATGATCACGCCACAACCACGAGTGTAGTTATAAACCATGATCGTGGAACTCGAGACAAAATTTAGTAGTCCCGTGACTCCTTATTTTCCTCATTTTTCATTTCAAACAACGATTTTTCCTAAACGTTTTTCACTCGCGCTTTCAATACCACCTCAAAATTGCTCATCAGATTTGTGGATAGTGATAGATTCAACCATGCCACCAAGACGAGGAGGTAAGTCCCCGATTGGTATCAATTTTTTGCATTTTAGGTTTTTTTGCATTTTCATGGGTTTTTGAAATGTTTTTTATGTATACAATTTTCTTGTTTTATCGTAGTTTTGTTTTTACAATTTTCTCCGGATTTGTTGAAATGTTTGTCAAAAAATTCCTCAAAATCCACTGAACATTCCTCAAAACCCTTCGAACATTCCTCAAAACCCTCCTCCAAACATAGATCCGCCTCTTGTGGCTCCTTCTGTCCCCACCGAGCCAAAGCAAGAACGCAAGATAATATCATCGGAAGAATCTCGAGAAAATAAAATTGTCATTGAGAACCTAATTCAAACTATAAGACAAAATCATGCTACAAATCCATCCCGAATGACTTTAGCCAATACATCAGCAAACATTTATTGGCAAATTCAAGTCTCGAACCAACCAAATACATAGATGGAACACCTTTAGAAGTGATCAGTAGGTGGTGGTATGTGGATAAACTATCCCATGTGGCCGCCAAAGACAAAAAAATTGGAAAAGACCTCATTTGTGCATTATTTACCGACCCTAGAACCAATGCCCCCCGCAGTTACTTGCAAATGGTTCCCAATCCATTGGTGCCATGATGACCGAATCAAAAATTTTTTTGGGACCGATGGTGGATGGTTTTTGATTATCCACCATGCAACAACAATGAGGTTCCTCTTTATTTTTTGAAGAAATTATATTGCAAGTTCGTGCTCAATGAGGTCCCAAATTATTTTGACTTTTCTGAATTTTTTGGTCGAGGAGGTGGCTCTGCAGCAGAGTAGACCTGATGCACGTGTAGGTCACCTAGGATCCCCCATGACCCAAAACCCCACCGCCTTCGCTTATCCCTCCTACAAGAAGGAGGTCAGGAGATTGATACATTGCATACATTGAGGAAGCTCACCGACACTCTCACCCAAGATAGTGTTGGATCGGGAGAAATGTAAATGAGAAATGTAAATGTCTCTAATATTATATTGAATGTACGAGGGGGAATAAATACAAAGAGAAAGTGGTTAGGAGGAGTAACCGCCTGTAACCAATAAACAATGTATTAAATAATATGCCAACATTCCCCCCCTTAATATATTGTTTTTACAAATCTACCCCAGATTCATCATCTTGTAACGTCGCGACATGTCCTATTTGCTTCTTGCAACAAGGAATTTGTCTGGATTTTCTTGAATCTCTGCGACAAATGTGCTCTCGTTAGTAGAAAAATAGATGAAGTGAGCTCGAAAGCTCGTGTGGTGCGCCACAGATGTGCCTGAGGGCATTTAATCTCGCATTTGTCATCTGGATCGACACAACTCTTCTCCGTCTATATGTCGAACAAGACTCAGTCCATTATGTCCTCGGATTGCAAGTTTTGGAGACTGGCTAAGAGTAGATACCGATGCTCTTCGGTTCTCTCAAATGCGGCATGTCTCTATGGTTGCTTGCAATGTTGCTAACATCTCTGGGCATGACTTTCATGCTCTCAGACTGTTGCATGGGATCATAGGCTGGTTGTTCGCGTCCATCTTTGATAGCAAATTTGATGAATGAATGAAGGGGCTTAATCTCGTTTTGTTCTGATTTGATTCAAACAAATTCCACATGTCTCCTGATCTTTTGTACGATGCGCTTGATTGCTAATGTATCGCTTGGTCTGCGAACAACAGTTTGGGAAGATGTTGGGGGAAGGAGTCTACCAACGCACACCTGGGTTTTCGGTGGTCGATGCCACTCATGTCAAACTCCACACAGTGCTGATAAGTTGGTCAGTGGTCATTGCCACATTCTCTCTTCTCCCTCTTTGGTGACTCCACCGTTTCTCAATGAGACTACTTCTTCCTCCACGGTTGTGCTGCGACTCTTCAAAGTTCTCGTAGACCTCTTTCTACATCAATAGAAATGAGTTGAAAGGTAAATCATAACCGTCATAACCGTTCTGTTCCTTCCTTGTGCGACTTCTCCTTATCCCTGCGTCTCTGCCAGGAGCTCCACGTTTAGATAATCCTTTCGTGTTTGCAGAATACATGCGTTTTGGAATGGCACTTGCTCACATACAGTCAACTCTGACGCCAAGATGACTCCAAATTCCACGCAGGTCACCTTTGGCGCTGGCTTGGGCTCCTTCCACTGGCTTACCTCCTTCCCGCTAGGTCTGCACATCAATTTCCAGCCACGTCCAAACAAAATAACAACGGCTCCAATGAAAGGAAATGGAAGCAGGTCGTTTGGATCTCCACGCAGGCTTATGCTCCTATGCTCCTTCCGCGGCAGCCTCTCACGCACTACAATCCATGCGGGTCTCCACGCTCAGCACAGCAAAAGGGAGTCTCCACGCATAGGCAGAGGGACGCACCAGCAACTCCCATGCACAGGAATCTCCACGCACAGCCAAAGCGTTTCCAACAGGCACAGGCAACAGAAACGGGACAGGCAACAGTCTCCTCGCCTCCTCACGCACGCACAGCTCTTCCTTTCTTCCTTCACGCTCAACCAGGCACGCACAGCAAAAGCTTACTCCAAAAAACGGGACAGGGAACTCACGCGGGAGTCTGCTCTTCTTCTCTTCCTCCACGCACGACCTCGACCTGCTCTGATACCAATGTTGGATCAGGAGAAATGTAAATGTCTGAATATTATATTGAATGTACGAGGGGGAATAAATACAAAGAGAAAGCGGTTAGGAGGAGTAACACTGTAACTAATAAACAATGTATTAAATAATAT